>RJVU01078493.1:1847698-1877208 GCA_003731715.1 Anabarilius grahami
ACAAAACATCAAACTTTTATTTTAATCCATAAGTATATCAAATGTAGGCCTACCTATTTCATTGCTGCCATACAGTATATGGTCTCCTCTCCTACTCTACACTAGGAGCAGTGGCCATTTTGAGCAAAAAACCACAACCCCATCACACTCAACCCTGTCACATACTGTATATGTATATTTCTCATTGTTACGGGGTAGTAAACTTGATATTTACCAAAATCATGACAACTCATAATTTTGTTATAAATAGAATATTTGATGTAATTTGTCCACTTAAACATTGACAAGCATCCTATGTCAGAAATGGCACCCACATCAGCAGTAGAAAGAAAGTGTTGTGCATGACCAGAAATATGAGAGAGAATTAAAAACATAACATTGAAGGCAATATCTACCTTCAAACCTGTTACAGTCTTCAATCCCAATATTCTCAATCTCAACCCTGTCACATTAACATTTTTAGAAAAAAAATAAGGAAGACAATTAAAAATGAAGGCATTTCTTGCTGATTACCACCTGACATATTAAGGACTAACACAATAAAATTGTGGTTTTCGTTAAACATCTAAAAGGAAAACATTTTTACAAAAGTAAAGTAACTTCAGTCCCATAAACAATGTGAAAATTATGATAAATGTTACATTTGAAGTTATTAAATTGTTATGAGGGACGCATAAGCAGAGATGTTTGTTTTATAACAAGTTTTGAGTAAAATCCTTTTTAAATCAATTACATTTTGTCTGTTACGGGGTTGAGAATTAAAAAAAGAACTGAAAATAATAAAAGGTCTTTCATGCCTGAGGTGGGAAAATCGGTTTGTGCGAGAAACCGAAAAGTATTTATATAATTTTTTACCTCTAATACACCACTATGTCCAACTGCCTTGAGCATCCGGTGTGTGAGGTCTGAATGCACTCTGACGCCGGAAATGATCTCTCGCACTCATTGAAGCAAAGCGCGAGCGATCACTTCCGTCATCAGAGCGCGTTTTCTGACCTCACACACCGGATGCTTAAGGCAGTTGGACATAGTGGTGTATTAGAGGTAAAAAAATGATATAAATACTGTTCGGTTTCTCGCACAAACCGATCATTTCGTGTCTTAGGACATCAATGTGTCGTCACGAGCCGCAGAGTTTAATTTGGATTTGTCTGTGCATGTTTTTTTTTACTCTTATAGACAAAGTTACCACTGACACATAATAAGACTGACAGACGGCAACGGTTGGAGTTAAAAATCATAATTTGTGTTCTACTGAAGAAACAAAGTCACCAACATCTTGGATGCCCTGGGGGTAAGCAGATAAACATCTAATTTTAATTTTTGGGTGAACTATCCCTTTAAAAGTACATTTTCATTTTTGGTTGAACTACCCCTTCAAACCTAGGCTACAATATGATCTACAATTGATTTAAAAAAAAAAAAAATGTTCTGCACTATTTCTAGATTACTAATCTATTAAGCATATATAGTTATGCTGAAATATAATTTAAATGTTGAAAAATGTTGTAATAATTTGAAAAATTATTACAACAATAAACTGGAATTGGACGTTGAAAAAGTATGCAAAAATAAGCATTTTTACTAGTGGTGTCAGACCTTTGGACCCCAGTGTATATGAGATGTTCATACAGTTTTAATCTCAGGAAACATTTGGTTGTTTGTGAATCATTATTTATTTGTATATTTACAACAATCATGTTTCATCCAGAAATCAGAGTAAAAAAAAGGAAAAAAAGAGGCAGAATGGCAGTACAACACTTTTTCCCCACATAATATAATACAGCTTTTCTCTTTATCTAAATATATCTTTATTATATAAATCTTTTCTTGCTATGCAGTAGAACACACCTGCTGTCCCATCAAACGCAGATACTTTAAGGCAACAATTGTTCAAACTTCACAGTTTCTCAGTTGTCAATGTTTCTTTTTGTCTTCACACATTAATATATATGTAAAATCGCTGCATAGGCAGTGGAATATAATCTTAGACACGCCGCAATTCATCCCTGTCCTTATATACAGATCATCTACTGGCAAACGCCTTGCAGAAAAGTGCGGTGTGTCANGATTTAAAAAAAAAAAAACGTTCTGCACTATTTCTAGATTACTAATCTATTAAGCATATTTAGTTAAATGTTGAAAAATGTTGTAATAATTTGAAAAATTATTACAACAATAAACTGGAATTGGACGTTGAAAAAGTAAGCAAAAATAAGCATTTTTACTAGTGGTGTCAGACCTTTGGACCCCAGTGTATATGACATATTCATACAGTTTTAATCTCAGGAAACATTTGGTTGTTTGTGAATCATTATTTATTTGTATATTTACAACAATCATGTATCATCCAGAAATCAGAGTAAAAAAAAGGAAAAAAAGAGGCAGAATGGCAGTACAACACTTTTTCCCCACATAATATAATACAGCTTTTCTCTTTATCTAAATATATCTTTATTATATAAATCTTTTCTTGCTATGCAGTAGAACACACCTGCTGTCCCATCAAACGCAGATACTTTAAGGCAACAATTGTTCAAACTTCACAGTTTCTCAGTTGTCAATGTTTCTTTTTGTCTTCACACATTAATATATATGTAAAATCGCTGCATAGGCAGTGGAATATAATCTTAGACACGCCGCAATTCATCCCTGTCCTTATATACAGATCATCTACTGGCAAACGCCTTGCAGAAAAGTGCGGTGTGTCAGTGTTTGCTTGTATTTCGTCTTTCAATTAAGAAAACACGAGTTAACATCTTCATTTCACACTCTATTAACTATTAAGATACAAATAACAAAAGAAAAAGCATTAAGACGGAAGAGTTTCAAAGCAAATTTACTGTATGATAGGTTTTAACATTGGGAGGAATTAAATTCTTAATCAGTACCTACTAAAATTAAAACTAAATGTATAATTTATAATATAGAAAAAAATGGCAGTGGGTATTTAATGAATTGCAGGCAGGTTTATTTGAGTGATTGTCCACTATTTGTTCTCTAAAAGATGGATTTAGATACTCTGTTTAGATTGATATCTCCAGAAATCCATTAATTCAGTCACTTTTATGCAACATCTAAATGAGATTTGACTGATAAGCACATTAAAATATGCTTATTATCCTCATTTAAATATTACAATGATTCCAGAACTTGCATTCTGCATTGTTTTATGATGTAGATACTCACAATATCTACAACAATCAGAGAGAAATTTTAAGAAGGTTCTCCATCAAAAAAGAGAAATAAAATCATTATCAATACTGCGAGTTATGGGAATTAAAAAAAATATATATATATTTGTGCAATTGGTGTGTGCAGCAACAAAGTCACATTTGAACTGTAATCTATAATGAACGTTTTTACATTTTGTCAAATATATACATGATACTGTTTTATGTAAAAGCAAACCTACAGTGAGGCCTAAAAGTTCTTGCATGCATTCAATTGCATCGTAATTTTCCAAAAGAAAAAATGAAACAGTTTACATTAGGTATTTATGACTTCCTGGGAGTTTGAAAATAAAAATTAACTGACAAGTTGAGCTATAATGAATGCAATATGGACAAAATTATAGAGAAAAGAGCAACCATATGGACTGCCTAATAAGTGAAATCACGTTTGCAATTTATACATTCATCCACCGGGGGTGCTATAGCTGAAAACGAGTGGGCATTTCTCCATAAATCAGTGCTGAGATCAGCTACATCGCATCTCTAAACACGTTTCATGTATAAAGTCTGCTTACAAATGCCGTGTCTCTTTAGAAAGCTCACTAGGTAAGCAAGTCATCCTTAGAATACTGAGCAGAGGTATACTGGTTAAAATATTCACATCACAGCCTGTGAAGAAAACACTCTTTGTTCTACAAACATGTGCTCACACATGCAGTTTCATGAGGACGCAATGTTGTCACTTCAATCCATAACAAGAGTAGGACGGGGGCCAAAGAGCTCCTCAGCAAAAGAAATCACTGTTGGAAAGATAAAAAGGAAGGTCAGTGCATCTAACATCTAAAATGAGAATTCCATTAATGGGGGTAAAGAACAATCCAAAAAAAAAAAAAAGAGGTGCAGAAAGGTAATAATCAATAAAAGTAAATAGAAGGTCTGTGGTTACACTCACAATTCTGGCGTAATCAGTGGCAAAGGTCACTCCTTTACTGGTCCTCTCCTGTGACCCACTGCTGCTGCCGCTCACTGAGTTCTTCTGTATGATACCTGAAGTGTGTGTGTGGAAATTACATTGTACACATGTATGAGTTACTGCCATTTATGCTGTCATCCATAACCAATAAATGGCTGTTATTATAATTATATAATACTTTGTAAAGTCAAATTCATTTGTGTGGGTCTGAAACAGACATGCACATTGCAAAGTAACATTAATAAAGTTGTTGTACTTTTTCAAATATCATTAAATGCACACAGCAACTCATTCTGACATGTGCTCTTAAAGGGAAAACGCTCTTTAAGAGATGCACTTAACGGGTTAAAGTCAGTGTTAGATGATGAACTTAATCTTGCCAAAAAACATATGTCTCCTGATGCCAAATTATAAAAACATATATTGATAATATAGCAGCCGTTGGGTGATAATTAATATGGTGCGGAAATTTTGTACATCCCAAATGCATTGTAATATTTTTTCAAAATGTAATTTCTGAAACAACTAATGCAGGTGACATCATCAAGCCCTCCTGCTGTATTTTTCAACCTCATCAACAACTTGACTTCATTTTTGCCATGTAGCGCCCGCTTTTCATGATCCAATCAATTCACAATGGAAGTAAAATTTGAAGTTAAAAATAATGCATCCATCCATAAAAAAAAGTAATCCATATGACTCCAGGGGGTTAATAAAGGCCTTCTGAAGCGATGCGATGCGTTTTTGTAAGAAAAATATCTACATTTAAAACTTTATTAATTCAAATAACTAGCTTCCTGTAGACGACCGTACGCAGAATAACGGTCTTTCTTTCTTATATTCAGTTTCACATTATTAAAGTATGAAATAGGCTGTGAATGCATTTCCAAGTTGAAATGTGGTTTAAAGCAATAAAAAACTTTGTAACTTTACCTATGGTACCTGTAGGTGGCAGTATCTCCAATCTTTGCAGGCTATTTCGGCGAGAGGTGGGGTACCCTCCGCTCTTAGACAGACGGCGCTGGCGGCTGGACAACATGGCCGCTGGGGACACGATTCCCGGAGGGGGCACTTTACCCATCCGTTTGTAGAGCTCCTCAATCTCTTGCTTTTGAGAGGCCTGGAGAGCCTGCACCTCTGCCACATGTCTGAGGGAGCAGGAAAGAGAAATGATGAGGAACGGGATAGGAAGACAACATTCTCAAGTCAGTGCTTTTCAAACTATTTCAGATGGCAATTTATCAAAAATGAATTTGGACACAAGTATTAGGTTCTTCATATGAAATGCAGGATTGGTTTTCGCCAAACAGAAGGCCCATGTGTACCAAAAACCTCTACTTTTGATTAATTTGTCCATAAAACAAAGAAAAGACTTTTTCCACAACTGAAGACGGCATAATTGAAAACGTTTCACAGCACTAAACATGTTTGGACATGTTCAAAAAATGATTTGGGATTAAACCTATAAAGGTTTGTGTCTAAATTATAAGAGTTTGCTGCTTAACAGGTTTTACATAATGCTGAGGCACGCTGTTGGAATTTGATGAAGCTCTTCATAAAATGTACAAAATGTATAATGACCTAAGGATTTGTTCAACTGTCACAAGCAACCCACAAAACCCACTATAGGCTGACCTCTCTCTGAGTTCCTGTAGCTCCTCATACATTCCCTCGTCTTCACTCTCTGTCTCGTCGCTGCTGGCGTATGATGTGCTGCGCGTGTAGCTCATCCACGGCTGATTTAGACTGAACTGAGGACTCCCGGCTGAACTGTCCAGCAAACTCACACTTATCCTCCTCCGCCTCCTTTCTGTCTCCTCCTCCACCTCCTCCTCTTCTTCACCTCCACGCCCCTCGTCTGGTTCTACAACTTTTCTGTCCAGGGTGTTAGTTTCTCCAGTCCACAAGGGGGCACTGTCTGAGCAGTGCAAAGTCTCACTTGGCTGTTTGGTATGTGGTGGTGATTTATCCAGAGAGCTGTGACTGCTTTCTGGTTCTGCCTGTAAATCTGTGCTGCTGTCTGATTGGCTGTTGTGTGTGGGGGGCAAAATTTGGGGAACTTTTATAGGACATGTTTGAGCTGGCGTGGATGTTGGCGTAGCTGTAGGGGTGGGAGTTGGCGTCAGGCTGGGGGTCGGGCTGGGAGTTGGAATGGGGATCTCCTTGCTTGGACTGACTTGGAACCGTCCCACTGTGACAATAGACTTTTTCTCTGTGGACAAGGAGACAAGGATTTTTTTCTATCACAATGTGGACAGTGAACATGTTAGAAAAGCAAGACCATCAAAAACTAGATTTTTACATTTTCTAAACACAATGTGAGTGGTAATAAGGGTTATAAAACTTGTCAAAACTAACTGAACAATGTGCTTAGTATGCAGTAAGCTCTTCCAGTCAATAGATGGCAGCTGCGCGTTTTCATTTTAGCCACTGGCAACACTATTTGACATTTATAGTAACTGAGTTGGAGGGACACTAAATGGAAGTAAAAAAATTTTATGGCTTTCACAATCATCATTCTATCACTACCAGATGATAATTCCTGTCAGATAATTTGCTAGAGGTGGAACAGTGCATGTTTATTTTCAGAAAGACAGCAAAAAACCTAACCTTCTGAGTGGACTACCGCTCAGAATTTTGAGTCTTGATATTTTTTCTAATATATTTTTGAAATAAGTCTACTATGCTCACCAAGGATGGATTCGTTTGATCAAAAATACAGTAAAAACAAGAAAACTTCTGTCTTCTTTGTGTGCATGGAACATACAGTAGTGTGTGTACTTATTTATGGGTGTGTGTGTGTGTTTGACAGATGGAAAGATTGCAACTCACCTTCAGATATAGGTGATAGTCTGGATTTTGCCGCAATGTTATTCGTTTCAGACACTGCCAGAGACATGGATAGAGTGGGGGAGGACCTTGGGACAGGCGGGGACACCTTTTAAAACAAATTAAAACATGTCAACCACAGACGTCCTTCTACAGAAGAAGAAGAAAGAAGAAAGGTGCTTTAAGACATACAGTATAATAACAGACAACACCCTTGTCAAATAATTTACATGCTCAGAACAGGTTTGTCTGAGTAACAAAGATAACTGAGAGCAATGTTCCACTTAATAGTACACCATCATATTTATATTGAGAGAAACACTTAAAAAGAACTTATTGCGTCTTTGTTTAAATGGTACACATCAGTAGAAGAACAGGTTTGGCTTTAGAAGACTTTTAAATGATAGTTCACCCAAAAAAAGAAACTTTTGTCATTGTTTCTTTCTCACCCTCATGTTGTTCCAAACTTGAAAGACTTGTTTTCTTGAGTGGAACACAAATGGAAAATGTCTTTCTCTAACCTAAATATATATTTCATGATAGGGCTATATTCCAATTGTTCTGAAGCCATACGATAGTTTTGTGTGAGAAACGGACCCATATTTAAGTTGTTATACTGTATATTGATTCAAACTTGGCTCATTAAAAACATTAATGACACCTCGTAATGAGTCTCATAACTGAACGTGATGATCTAAGTTTGAATATTCGTGAGCAGACAGAAGATTCAGCAGTATTTGCTTTTGGTTTTCGATAATGCCTCAGAATTTTCATTTTTGTCTGAACTATCTCTTGAGGAAAAAGTTGTACGTGTGTTATTTCGAATACTCACAGTGTTTTGTGGGCTGGGGGATGTGGAGGATGCTGGTGAGCTTGTGGTGGATGGGGTGCGGGTGCTTGATGCTGAACTGTCTGTCCGTTCTCTGAGCTGCCCTATGAGGTTAGACTGGCTCTCTGCAAGTGGACTACTTCTGGACACCGGAGAAGAGCTTGGGTTTGTGGGAACTGGCTGTTTAATCTCAGGAGTCATGCCTGTTCTTGCCTCCCCAAGAGGGACTACTGTTGGAGATACTGTTTGGTTCCCTTCTTGAGGTTCAGGAACTGGTGCCGGAATCTGCGTATGAGCAGGGTATTGGAACATATCCATATACTGTCCGCTCATTGCCCCCTGGTGGTATGGCGTATCAGAGTTGCTCATGTTTGCATGCTGAGCTGGATACATGGGGCCATACCCTGGTTGAGGGGTCATTTGCGGGTGGAAACCTTGAGGGATGGATCCAGCGGGTATAATGGACTGTGCAAAGTTCATAGCTAGAGAAAGAACATTGGCCAGGGAAATAAAGGGCTGCTGGGAAGGCGATGGCCACATGCCTGCAGCTTGCGAACCAGGTGGAGGGGCAACTGGAAGTGGCAGAGTGTTGGATTCTGCTTGAGGCGCCATCTCATAGCACTGCTGAACTGGTGAAACAACAGAAGAGGACGAAGAGGAGGAGGAAACTTCTCCTCCTCCTCTTGCTGGGTTGCTGGGGACACGGGTGAGTGGACTTGGGTTGAGGGAACTTTTAAGGGAGGAGTGATCCATTTGGTAGGGGTAGGGGAAGTGGGTGTTCTGAACGTAAGGTGGTTTGGTGAACTGAGGGGCCACGCCAGACATCTGATTTGGCAGATGTGGCAGAACATCAGGGTGGGAGTACTGCGGGTAGTTGGGTACAGAAGACTGATAGGTCTGTGAGGAACCTGAAAGAAACAGAAATATAAAGAAAAAAACTGGGTTAAGCTCTATACACATAGTAGCAATCAAATCGCTCTTGGTTGCCAAGTCATTGTAGTGTTCTTTGCTAGGAGGGGTTCCTGCCTCTTCTCAATTCTCTTCTTAAACTTAAATCTTCTCTTCACAGTCATGTCATCAGCAGTCATTTACCCCTTTTCCACCAGCATGAACTGGGTACTAGTTCAGAGCTAGTGCTATTGCATGTTTACATTGTAGAAAAACAATGGAAAAGTGGCGCAGTGGAATGGAAAAACATGTTCTGTTTGAACCAGCCCTACGGGCATTTTCAGACCTGTAGACATTTTTCCAAAACAGTGACTTAAAATGTTACAATGTTGCATTTTCTTCTTGATTCAGATTGCTTTCACAGGGCAACATTTCAAAGTGTACCAAAATGTGTTTATGCAAGTCACATGAGAGTAAAACTGTCCTCTCATTAATCAAAATGCTTATATTCCGGGATTCCACTCATAGCGTCATCCATCAAGATGGATTGGCCAGTTTGCTCAGTGGACTTATTGTGGCTGTATCTGAAGCTATCTTTACACACTCTTATTGTTTTTTACGTAACGCATTTGCCATTATAAATTATGATACCACTTGGTTCACTTGTCCGATGGGACACATTGCTTTCTCACCACAACTGAATGGATCCAGTGTTCTTTTTCATCTGGCCGATACCACCTCGTTCAGGCGATCTCGGACCAGTTGTTTTGGTGCTGATCTGAGCACGACTGTCGTGTTCAAATATGCCTAAACGAACAGAACTAAGGAAGAAAATGCGCCAGGTTTACGAAACAAATACTCCAAACAAGCCAGGTGTGAAAATGCCACGGTAAATAAAATCACTGACAATGTGGTTACTTGCATGTCTCCTGAAATCACCAATTCTTGTTAAAGATGAATAACTTTTAAGTCACTTTATCAGTGTCCATGTGAACATACCTAATCCCTTACAAATGTTTAACTGAGAATTCATGTTAAAAATGGACTCTCTGACATTATTTGACCTGTCAATGCTGTGCTTGACTTTAGAAAAACTCCTTAAACATCATTGTGGCATAAAAATAAAGCCACAAAACTGGGATGTGACCTGGAGTTGGAGCTAACCACTTTGGAGCATTTATCAAACTCCCTGTGCCAGTCCTCCACTTCCTGTGCGGATACAGTGACAATGATTTGTCACCATACAGTATGTGTCTTTAAAGAAAAGAAAGGCTAGTAATCTTGACATAGAGCTTTTATATTGTGCACAGGCTGTCTAATGTGTGTAGCTTGTTCTATCAGGTAATGAAATCTACGTTTTGAAGCAGCAGGTGTCAAAAGCAAATCCTGGGATACGTCATCAATGACACTGGCGTCAAAGCTTGGTCTCCATGGGGATGGGTGTTTGGAAAGCCAATTGCAGAGTGGGATACACAAGATATCAAGTTTGTTCCAGTAGCTCACAGCTAATGGTGTGCAGAAAAAAAATAGGAAAAGTGCTCGCAGTAACAATGACATCAGCGAAAGAAACAAGATGAAAGAGCAAGACAGAGGGAATGTTCATTATGATGCCTCTCTAGGGGTCCGGACTGTACCTGTGTGACCGAACATAGTGCTCATTACATGGAGAGACCAAAGATGATTGGTTCTGATATTGAAAGCGCTGGTGGTGATCTGAAAAATGATAAATCATCTGAACCTCCTTCAAACATTTTACGTTAATCTGATTCATACTCCGATTGACAGACCAGAAGTTGTGCTAAAACAGAAAACGCATTGAAAACAGATTATGAAGCTATTTATCAGCACAAAATTTTGCAATTTTTGTGTTTGAAGAAAAAAAAAAAAAAGGACTTTTGGACTTGAGTCGCATGCAATAACAGGCACAGAACACTTTCTATTCAGCAAATCTGACTGAATCTACATTATCTAATAAGTTTATAGCTACATTTTTGGTTTTGCATTCAGTTCCATGTAGTACAATTACTATTTGGATATAAATTTGACCTTTGTCCTCATGTGAATTACATTTCAGCATGATCATGTTTGTATTAATTATTAATGGGCCAATCTGAAAGACATTTGATCATTTATGGGTATTATCAACACATATTCTCTAGGCAGAGCTGCAGAGGAACATTGTTTACTGTAAAAACTAAGCACATTCAAAAATTAAAGTAAAGAATTGAATGATTCGTAATGAAGAAGAGTGGTTTATTGTGTAGACAGATGAATGTACCTGTAGTGTGGAAGGATTGTGAACGCAGGGGCCGGACGGGTGGAACAGCATCAGGATCAACATAAAAGTCTGCGCTCAGGGTAAGAGAGGAACCCCGGGTCACTGGACAAGCATAATCTGAAGGACATACACACAAACAGGTATATGTCATGGTGGACACTTGTATTGTTTTATACTTAAACAATTTAAATTTTCTATCCCCTAACCCTTAGAGAAAGCTTTTTGCATTTTTAGATTTTAAGACATTATTTAGTCCCTTCATTAAACCATTTTTATGAGAACCAAATACATTAATAATAAGATTCAAGACTGTATACTGATATAGAGCACACTGAGCATTTGTTTGTAAATATTAGACTTTACATATGCTTTATATGATTAGTGTTTGTGTGCACGTGTGTGTATGTGGCCTGCATGTTTGTTACCTGGCAACGAGGAGGAGGAGTGCGTGCGAGCAAGGCCCTGTGTGTAGAGATTGGGCTGTGGGGAAAAACAGAGCACACGTTGACATTAACGTCACCATCTAGTGAAGTGACAAAGTTAGGAAATCATGTGAGAAAAGATAAGAAGATTGTCACTCAAGCACGAATAAAGTGTCCAATCACACTGTTCCGGAGGCCTTTCTCACTAATGACTGTTGAATATTGATGATTAAGTTCTCTTATTCCAATCAGAGTGAGGAACACACCGTGTCTTTGTGAATTGTTATCTCTAACATGATGACATCAGAAGATTGAATTTCTGCACCACATCATCTAAAACCCCACAGCAAACAACTGAATTCTAAACCCTCACTAGACACATAAATAAAAATAAAAGCTGTTATATGAAAACCACTGTTTCCTGTAACTTTTTTTCCCCACCATTTTAAACACATTTAATTTAAATGGTCCTGTAGTGTGACAAATGACTTTTTATAAGAGCAAATATTCTATATAGTTTCTCAATTAATGAGTGAAAAAACTGTCAAATGTATAATAAAAATAATTGCATTAGTGCTGTCAAAATTAACGCGTTGACGCATGAGATTAATTTTTTTGTTTAACGCGTTAAAAAATATTTAGCACAATTAACGCAGCATCCATTTTTTTACATTATCCTTTAGCTGGCATAACATTATATGATCACGCTATCATTCATTCAAGTGCTATTAAACTATTCAAGTGCAATAAGATGCAAAAAAATAACTTAAATCTGTACTGGCACGCTGTGTAACAGACATAGTTGTGGGCTCGGTTTGCTTACATAACTTACATCCTCTGCGTTTTTATTATTACAGTACAGTGAATTGTAATAGGATGTATAACAGTATAACAGTGAAGCTCCTATCACGTCTTATAACGCAAACTAAGGTTAAGTCAGGTCAAGTCACCTTTATTTATATAGCGCTTTTTGCAATGCAGATTGTGTCAAAGCAGCTTTACAGTGATAACTGGTATATCATTTTGGCTGTACAGCAGCTCTTAAAGAAAATGGTGTCAGTATCCATCTTAAGTAAATTCAGTATTGATTCATTCCGATGTAAGAATCAATAGTTATTAATTTAGTTAATTTATGTATTGATACTGTATTAGTATCATTGATACTGGCCTTCATTCATAAAAAGATGCCATTACAACAAATATTTAATATGTACTGTCTTTAAGTTGTTTCTACATTAATTTGGAGAGTAACTGTGAAATTATTACAGTATAAAAATATTTAAAATGCTGATGTTTTAATCGCGATTAATGACAGAAAATTTTTTATTAATTCGGGTTTTTTTAATCGATTGACAGCACTAATAATAATATATTAAAAACTTTAATGTTAGATGTGATTAATTCGTTATTTTTTTAATCGATTGATAGCACTAAATTGTGTGTATATGTGTGTAATAATAAATAATATGATAAATATAAAAAATAAATACAATTCTAATACAATTATGAAATATTAAAAACAGTGGATACACACTTGTGAAGCGGACAGTGTGCCGACTCCGCTCAGGTAAGGCAGATGAGCATTGTCTCTTGGGCCGAGTGGTTCCAAAGGCTCTCTCCTCATCAGGGCCTCCGCCCGACGGATAATGTCCCTCATGCGGTGGATGAAACCCTCTCTCTCCCCAGGTAGGATAAATTCATTATGTACCTAAAAGGGGTACAAAGAGACGATTTTGAGTCTTAATTTTGAGTCTTAAGTTAATTTTGAGTCTTCTTGCATGCTCTGTCGAGCAGATTTTATTAATGAGTTCAAAGGTCTCCTTTAAAGGTACTGGAATTAAATACAGAGCAGTGATAGAAAGCAGTGAACAAAGACATGTACTCATAATGCAGCAAAGAGAAACACTACCGTCTATATTTAAGACTCTTAAATCCAGTCTCAAGGCCATGGACAGGCTGATCAAAACAACTTTAGTCACAGCAAACACAAAGAAGCCAAAGAAAGCAGCTAACAAAAGTGATGTTCAGAAAACACACTCACCCCAGATTCCATTTTACATAAATATTTTTTGTCTCGTATCAATACTGACAAAAGTTGAACTGTTTTTAACCTGATGTGGCATCTTAAAAACATACTACTAATTGTGCGGCTGAAAAAAAAACCACAGATGGGTCACAGCGGTCCAACACAACACGTTTCACATGAAAAACAATATAGTAGCAACACAAAAACCAGAAATACATTTTCCAGTGGTTTTCAGAGCTAATTGAGAATGTGATGACAAACATTTCAAAACCAGTTCTTTCTCCTGTACACTAAAAATATGTCAAATATAGCTGACAAGTCACAATGGACACATAAGAACTGGTTTTCCACTGGTAATTGAAGATGAAACAAAACGTTTTAGATGAACAGATGAGAGACACGGAGCATAGATTTTCCACTGTGCGTTTGAGGTTGCAGAGTTTGTGCAAACACAGAAGCTGAAACATCAACACTTCTCACGGTATAATGCAGTTCTCACAAGGAGGGCCACCTGATCTGTGACCTTGTGTCCTCTTTAACGTCCATAACTTTCAGCTTACAGACATTCAGTAAAGTAATAGTGGAGACCAGGGGTAATTGTAACATGTTTTATATTTTTGATCAATAAAAGACTTGTAAAAGTATTTACAATTTATTAGACTTTTACAAATGATTTACAATTAATATTATTTTTTATTATTATAAATGATAAAATTATTATAGAATATAATTATATTTAATATTATATTTATTATATATTTATTTTTCATTTTTTAGTTTATATTGTATTTTATTTTATTTTCACTGTGTTTGCTGGCTCACCATCACTGTAGCAATGTCTTCTGGGTTGTCTCCATCCAGATCAAATTTAAATGTCACCATCTTGCTGTTATGGGTCTGTAGTTGACACTCTACAACCCGATCCACTTTATCTGACAGCTGCATGTAGAAAGACAGGCAGAGAATGAGGTGAGAGCATTCAAATGTGTGTATATTACAAAAAAGCTACTGATTTTAAAAGCAGTTATGCATTTTTTGAGTTTGACACATTTACAGCCTTAGTATTAGCAGACTGTAAGGTTAGGAACCACGTATGGACAGTTAATTAAAGCTAGATAATTGACTGATGAGTCACCCCAGTGATGCGTAGCCGTGAGCGAGCTCTCTTCCTGAGCAGCTTGGTTCCTGTGCGTTTGTTCTGACCTTTCCCGCTCTTCTCCGAAAGACCCTCGTTTCCGTCACTCAAACCAGAGGTGACATCAGAAGCGTAACTGTTCCGAGAGGAAGGATAGAAAACACATGGTGACATTCCGGGTTCCTGAATTTCACAGAACTTGACTTCACAGATCATTTCTTTTATCAGTTTACCATTAGCACACAAAAGGCCAAGTCATTTACGATAGATCTTCTAAAGCTCATGTTGAGCTAATTCAGTATAATGCAGCTGTGTCCTTGTGTACTCATTTTACCATATGCCACCTTTACTTTGCCTTTGTCAGGCTTCCAACAGAAATGTTTTTTAAGGTAAATTGCTCCCCAGAGCTAAATCATTCCCAATAATGCACTAACCACTGGGCTATGTCTAGTGTATGTGTATGTGTGTGTGCCTGTATATGAGAAAGGAACTGCTCTCCACTGGAGCATTACAGCCACCGTGGGTATACGTGGCATGATGTTGGTCAGTTGGTGAGTAAGATTACAGCTCTCACAGCTGGGATCAGATCCACATTTTCTTGACGTCAAAACAAAAGCCACATCCACATTTACATACACACTGAGGGGGGTTCTATTTAAACAACAGTCTTTTTATTGGACTGATTTTCTGTGTTCATAGCTTAAGAGTTTAAGAGCTGGTTGACAATGTTAAAATGGCAGATATATCCCGTTTAGTGTGTAAGGAAATGTTAATCAGATCTCAGCTTACCTGTCGACAGGAGAGGAAAAACCACTGGCACTTCCTGACTGGGTCCTCTCTGTATTTTGGGACACAGCAATGCTCTGTGGGAGGACCAGTGGCATAGAAAAATGATTAACAATGCAAATTGTTTAAGTTTAAGTAATCTAATTCAAAAGAGCATTTTATTTGATTATTTAAACACATTTAGGGCATTTTAAGGCTGCTTATTCATTATAATCTCTGTAGTGCTCTGAAATCTTACATTTTCACTTTAAATTTAAATGATTAGTTATGTCCACAACCATTCAAAAGTTTGGGCTCGTTAAAGGGTTAGTTCACCCAAAAATGAAAATTATTCCATGATTTACTCACCCTCATGCCATCCTAGCTGTATATGACTATCTTCTTTCAAACAAACAAAATCGGAGATATATTTTAAAATATCCTTAGTCCTCCAAGGTTTATAATGGTTGTGAATGGAGGGCCACATTTTGAAGTAAAAAATAATGCATCCATCCATAATCAAAGTAATCCATATGACTCCATAGGGTTAATAAAGGCCTTCTGAAGTGAAGCGATGCGTTTTTGTAAGAAAAATATCCATATTTAAAACTTTATAAATTCAAATAACTAGCTTCCGACGGACGACCGTACGCAGAATGTGCAAGTCGACTTGCTCCAAATGAGTAATCCTCTGACGCGATGTATGACGCAGGATGTAGGAGTATCGTAAGCTTAGACGCCTCTCACGGTTCAAACAAATAGAGCTGTGTAACAAACTCAAGCTCCTCTTCTCTTATATCGAAATCCTCCGACATTTCTCTCTATCCTCTGCGCCTCCACATTCGTCATTACGTTGTGTGTCGGGTCAAAGGATACTCTTCTGCTGCAAATCGACTTGCGCATTCTGTGTACGGTCGTCCGCCTGAAGCTAGTTTTTGAATTTATAAAGTTTTAAATATGAATATTTTTCTTACAAAAACACATCCCTTCGCTTCAGAAGGTCTTTATTAACCCCCTGGAGCCGTATGGATTACTTTGATTATGGATGGATGCTTTTTTTGTTGTTGTTTAAAAACGTGGCCCCCCATTTACAACCATTATAAACCTTGGAGGACTAAGGATATTTCCAATTGTATTCTTCTGAAAGAAGATAGTCATATACACCTAGGATGGTTTGAGGGTAAGTAAATCATGGGATCATTTTCATTTTTGGGTGAACTATCTCTTTAAGATTTTACTGCTTATTAGGTTTTAATGCTTACCAAGGCTGTAAATATTTGATCAAAAATACAGTAAAAACAGTAAAACTGTCAAATGATATTACAATTGCTATCTATTTTAATATATTTTAAAATGTCATTTATTCCTGTGAAGGCAAAACTGAAACTCCAAATTTGTAATTGTTAGTGTAGGTTGGATAATATATCAAACTGTAACCTACCGAGGGGAACCGGAGAGCTGGGATTGCAGCAGCTGGAGTGGGAGGGGCTTCCGTGGGTGGGGCTTCAATGGGTGGGGTTTCCACACGAGGTGCTCCACTGGTTGGTTGAGGAGCTGTGGAGGGTTGGTTTGTTACAGAAGCTCGAGATTCTGAAGGTTCCTGAAGCCCAGAGGGGCTGAGGTAGCCGTCCGTCTCACAGTCAGCTGCCATGGTAATCATAATTCAACCAAACAACAGAAAAATAGTTTGTTAGTGTGCAGCTAACTGATAAGTGCATAGAGATGTCATGTGTGACCTGGCAAGGCACCAGATTTTACAGTGACTTTCATGGAGGTTTCTTATTATTTTTTAAAGGTAATCTAAAGTCTGTTGAATTATTGAATGTACACTACTGTTCAAAGTTAGGGTTTCGTTGTATTTTTTAAAAATTTATGAAAAAAGGCTCTTATGATCATGAAGGCTGCATTTGTTTGATTAAAAATACAGTAAAAATAGTAATATTGTGATTTATGAAATATTATTACAATTTATGTTTTCTATTTTAACATATTTTACATGTAATTTATTACTGTGATTTCAAAACAGCATCATTACTCCAGTCACATGATCGTTCAGAAATCATTCTAATATGATGATTTGCTGCTCATTTTTATCTTTATCAAAGTTGAAAACCAATGTACTGCTTAGTATTTTTGTGAAAAATGCATGCACTGCATTTTTCAGGATTCTTTGATGAATAGAAAGATCAGAAGAACAGCATGTATTTGAAATATAAATCTTTTGTAATATTATGTCTTTAAAAATGTCTTTACTGTCACTTTTGATCAATTTAATGTAGCCTTACTGAAATTCCTTAAAAAAAAATGTACTAACCCAAACTTTTGAATGGTAGTGTGTTTGCGATATGTAAATCTATAATAAAATGATACATAACATGTTCACTAATTGGAGCCAAAATAGAACGAAATGGAATTGAGTTCACAAAAAAACTGCCAATTATTTATTATTTTTTCTTTAGTGCTAAAACGTTGTTTCAAATCAGTCTGGTCCAATTTAAAACCTTGGACTTATATCCAAAGATGTTTCGATTTTTAAAATCAAATTTACCCTTTTTAATTTACTCAAGTTGGTAAACATTCTGTACATGCAAATGATCCAGTAATAAATGTATGCCTACATACAATGTAGCAACTGTTTATCCAATAAACCACTATCCACTTATCCACTAATCCACTAAATCATGTTGGTTTTAAGGACATTTGGTCATGAGAAACATGTTTGAAGGTTTGGCTGGTCATGGGAGACATGTGAATCAACATCCTCACATCTAATGGAACATTACAAATAACCATTCAGATTTAACCATAGTTATGAGCTTCTGCACTCTTACTTCATTCTTATTCATCTATCACTTCTCTCCGATTTTAAAGGTAAGTTATGGTTAGGATTAGGTTAGGACTATGTTTTTGAACCGGAACATGTCTTGGCAAAATCATGGCAACCAGCACAAGACTCTACACTGCCTCTGTGCGCACATGTCACAGTGAGAGTTTTGGGTTTCATTCAGATGTGCTCTTATAGTAAGTTGTGTCTATGAGACAAAGTCATGGAAAATTACATTCAGCAGGAAATGAAGATCAACAGCAGATACAATTTTGGAAAACTTACAACACAGACTGAAAGAATGTCTGTTTACTTATTTGAAATGGTTACAACAAATGTGAATGCCTGGAGCAAATTGTGACGTACATCCGAGTGTAACGGATTATCGACAAAGAATAAAAGTAAGGCAGGACCGGTTCTATGCATGAAGGGTTTGAAGGGTCGGGGTTTAAGTGGATTAAATCAGAAGTCCTGTGTATGTCACATTTGCCTGGACGAATTGTAGATCTAAAACTTGCATTTCACGAGTTCACACTTACAAATAAGTCAGGTATATTAATTGGTAAACGTATTTGGCGTGCTGTCCGGGGAGAGGGCTCCGAGCTCGGTAATCGGCCCGAACACAGAGTACCCCCCCAAAAATGCAAAATGTTAGCTACGGACAGCAGCCGGGAACTGTAACTGTAACCCCCCAAAAANATTATATACAGGCCTGAACTCATGCCGATTGGGTAGATACGTTGATTACGGATTGTTAACAGCTGGTTGAGATGACGTAATGATTAAGATGTAATGATTGGGTAGCTTATTTGACTTGTTCCTCCCGAACTACGTTAATAAAACATAATTTAGATAAATGATGCAGACAAACTCACATGTTGCTGATGAGTAGCTGGCATGGCGTATGTTGAAATGTTGCTGCTGGTCTGCGTCCGGCTCCTCGGGTTCAGTGGCAAAGCTGGCGTTGAAGCCAGAGTCCAGAGATTCGTTTGCAGGCAGAGAAATGGGACCTGACACCGTGACGGTGGGCGGAGCTTGTGTAGGGGTGGATACGGGCGTCTCTATAGGAGGTTTTGGAGCTGGTGGGTTAGAAACTGAAGATTCGGCTTCAAGACTAGGTTCCGGTTCTTCCTCAATCACTTCCTCTTGACGCCGCCTCTGCACCTCTTCGGCCTGACGGCGGAGTTTCTCTCGTTGGCGTTTGATAGCGGTGACGCGGTCACGGATGGCTTTTGCCACAAGCTTGTAGTCAGCCTCACAGACAAAGCCAAGAACAACCTGAGGACATAGATTAGCCATTATGTTTGCTGATCTGTTCAGTAATGGCATGGAAATTAATTTGAGGTCTCAGATCTCACCATCTCCTGAGCCACCTCCTCCGGGACATCCTTGTAGAGTTCGAACAGGAACTCGATGGCATTGTTGTCCTTGTATTTGCCATGGAGCTTCTTGGTGTCGTCCATCCGAAGCCAGAGTTTAAGGCCAGACTTCACCATGTCGTCTTCCTCAGCCAGCTCAACATGGACACCATTATTCTCCTGGAAGAAGGTATGCTCTAACAGGTCCTGGATAGTGTACCTAAACAAGATAACAAGAAAACACATATGATCATATACGATCTTTTAAGCCAATTTATAACTAGATTGTCTTGTTGCTGACTGTATGAAAAAGCTAACCAAAAAAAAAGAAGTCAAATTCTAGCATAATAAGATCTCACATCTTATGGGAGATAGGTTGTCAGGCAAGCACTCTGAGGTCCTAATCTGACTAAAAGTAAGAACATTCAGAGTTAATTAAATCAACAATATTAATCATAAGAATGGCCTGCTGCTGAATGGAGTGAGTCATTACTAGTGGCTATTGACCAAATGCTTTACATAATGGTTAGATGACATTAAATGGACCATTATCCAGGCAGAAATGTGTTATAATTAATTAATTACACCATTTTAAGGGTAGAACAAAAGTGCTTGAGTGATTTCAAGTGGAGAACAGGTTGGTTACTGATGGAAATCCAAATTTCAGTTACTTCTCTACAGATATATATAGAAATATTTGACTCATTTCAATTGTTTTTTAGTATAAAAGTGACAAAAGTCAAAAATCTTTTTTGCATGAAGTCCGCACAAGTTGTTCTGTTCAAAATCTAGTGAGCTGCCTACCGAGACAAGAAAAATGTATAATTAATATGCATACATTTCTTTCACTAAAACAGTTCAGTTCAAATAAATTAAAAAAATTATTATTTCACCCAATATTTCTGTACTACTGTCTTTTTATGCTTATTAGAGTACCATTCTGTTAGCTTAGCAATGCAATTGTGTAGCTGCCAAAGTAGAGCATTCCAAATTGGTCACTTATGAGCAGTGTTGGGAGTAACGCATTATAAGTAACGCAAGTTATGTAATCAGATTACTTTTTCAAGTAACTAGTAAGTAACGCATTTCTTTTAAATTTAAAACAAAATATCTGAGTTACCTTTTCAAACAAGTAACACAAGTTACTTTGTTTTCCAATTTATTAACACCTCTTCTGTCCTCATGTTGAGAGAAATCAGAAGTAAGGTGCAGAGGTGTTGTGTGCGCTGTGTAAACATGATGGTTATTGTAATTCTAGACTAAATGAGAGCATGCATTTACTCATCTCACTTGCACAAAAACAGATTCAGTATTCCTCAAAATGAATAAAAACAGTGAAATGCAAACTCACAAACCTGCAACAATTAAATATGTTAAAGAACACAAATATACTTTATGTATTTAATCTCAATTTATTAACCAATATCTTTGTTGCTGACCCAATTCAACCATACTAATAAGCAAAAATGACTTTAGCTAAACATCACATTTGCATTTCTTTTTTCTTTTTCTTATTGCTGAAGTAATTGTGTTGAACTTTCTTCTCCGTCCTATTCTTCTGCAATCCAGAATGGCAGCACAGCCGAAAGGTTTGTTTGAGCTGCGCCCTCTACTGTACAGGCATGAATTTGCATTTCCATCAGCATGAGGCTTACTCATTTACTCATTAATTTGCTCATTCACTTATTTATTTACTCATATTCATTGGCTCATTCACTTTTAGTGTGAAAGGGCCTTTATATTTGCCAAAAATAGAATTTTGTTGTTATTAAAAAACAAACAAGCAAGCCCAGCCCAGGTGAGAAAAAGTAACTCAACAGTAACATTACATGTTACTTTCCATAAAAAGTAATGCGATTAGTTACTTTTGTAATGCATTACTTTTAAAAGTAACTTTCCCGAACACTGATTATGAGGTTCCATATTGGTTATAAAGTTGCTTTAGAAACATGTGGGTAAAAATAACCCAAAAATATATAAATAATGTGACTGAAATTAGCTAGGAATCAAAAAGATGGACAGGAATGTGTTAGTAACTCTGAGTCTAACTCTTTAAGTGACCCAAAGTCCTCTGACACCTGAAGGTCATGACAAACAACCCAGAGGAGAATGTTTATGCCCTAATAACACTGCAAAATCTGAAAAGAGTCTGTGTCTGTGTTTTTGACACTGTTGATTCTGCAACATGTGTCACCTAACCAATACAGGGTGGAACAGAAACATCAACCAGTGCAGTTGGGTTACAAAAATAGTGGCATGCAGGGCTCTCTGAGGAGCCTGACTGGTATTGTTTAAATGTCAAAATGACAAGAATCAGGGTATTGTTGTTTTAATGTGCACACAGTAAAAACCCGTCTGGCAGGTGTTAAAACATTACAATGGCTGCTGGCGCACATACACAACTTTGCAGTTCTTTGGTTACAGATTTTCCTGTATGTTGAAGGACCTTGTAGACATTATAGTTACCTTTCGTCTTTGTTCATCCGGATGCATCCCTCAATTATCTCTTTCAGTTCAGGGACTTTCACTTTGTAAAAACTGTCTGGCTTCATTCCCTGAGAAAGAGAGAGAGAGAGAGAGAGAGAGAGAGAGAGAGAGAGAAGGGCAGTTGGAGGGAGAAGAAGAGGTAAAAGAGAGGAAAATTTATTTTAGATTCTGGAAATGTCACAGGTTTCAATCATTTTGATGGATAGCATGGACTGGAGAAAAATCAGGAGGGAAGTCAACACTATGTTGGGGAATTTTTAATAGCATGAATGTACTGTTGTATGCGCATATTTATGTTATTTAGTATCTAGTTAACAAAATTGAATCGATTTGCTGACCACCCAAGTCCATACCATGAAGAAAAACCATGTTGAGTGTGTGTAAACAGCTCACTAATGTTACAGACAAGGCTTGATGGTTTGACCTTCAGTGTTTCATTGTTGTTGAAGCTTCAGTCTCTGTTTGACTTAGGAATGGCTATACAGAGTTAACCACCACTTTGTTATACATGGAAAAAGGTCATGAAAAACTAAATTATGACCTTGACTAACATAATGAGTGGACTTCAGGGGAAGAAAAATAAATAAAAACCAATTAATGAATATATTAATACAGACTTGATTAAATGAATTAAATGTTCTGGGTTCAATACAATTTAAGCTCAATTGACAGCATTGATTCATCCCTCAGTTAGCAAAAATGAACAAAAATTACATTTACTAATACTTATAGGTACTTACAATGGAAACCTCTGGGATGCTGTTTATGCTTTATTTGAATTGAATCCGGAAGAATCCTTTAAAAGGGACTTAAAGTGCCCCTATTACGCCTTTTTAAAGGTTCCTAATATTATTTTGTGAGTCTCCTACAACAGGTTTACATGCATGCAAGGTCAAAAAACACTTTCGTTTTCTCATAATATACATTTAATTTCACCTCAGTTCTCAATTATTTGTAAACGATTCGTAAGAAGCAGTTCAGAGAATCAGTCTCTCTAAACCCCTCCTTTCCGTGAGCCTACACTGCTCTGATTGGTCTACTGCTCCATAACTGAATGACAGCTATCAATTCGCAAGAAATACCAAGAAGAAGATTCGCAAGACATTGTATACAATGTGTGGACAGAAAAGATAGCATCGATTTTGCCATATCAATTTGAGCCCAAGTCCGACGATGAAACGTCTGAAGTAGTCAATCAACCAGAAACTGATTCGCAATCATGACTGGAGTAGGACATGTGTCTATGGTAAGTGTCACCTTAGTTATTGATAAGACGTGATAGCAGCTTCACTGTTATAATTTATGTAGGTGCACCTGTGGGAACTGTATCAGAGTGCCAAGAGAAGCTGAAAACCTCTAACATAAGATAAACATTTAGGCCAGATGTGTACACAGACTTTTTCGACATAACTATCAACTAAGTAAAAATTTCTATATCATTGTTTGACATTACAATGGGTGTTTACTGTTTACAGAGAGAATACTTCAACTAGTTAGCGTGGACTAGCATCTTAACATCCTATTACAATACAGATAGAGCTCCACTCTACTGTAATAGTAAAAACACAGTTTTAAAAACACATTGTTTTACTTTATGTGAGCGAACCGAGCCCACAGCTATGTTGTAAACTCCCATGTTAGCCGAGCACAAACGTGAATAGCTGATAATGCACTAAACTCTTTAAACAAAAGTCCTGCTCCATACTTGATCATTACTCTAAGTAATAAGACAGACAAGCTGCATTAATCGACACATTTTTAGACAATATTGGACCCACATCTGAATAGCAGAACTACAGAAACGTGAGTTATCCGGTTAGCAGGAGACATACAGACTAGGGTGTACGTTACACAACATAACATACAAAACTATGAATTTTGAACGATCGCTAGAAAACATAAACATCAGTTATTAACCATACTTACAGGTTGAGATTCAGAGGAGCAAGCTGGTCCAAATAAACTGAGCATTGATCCATATCTGAAGTGAATCCTGCGCTAAACTCCCTGAGGTTTGAGAAGCAGTCGTCAGTAAAATGACGGGAACACAACAAAAGATTGTACTGCTGTGGTATTGTTGAAAAAATGAATTTCCCCTTAAGTCTGGACGCGCGATAAGTAGGCAGGGAATATGCAAATGATTCGTTGTGAAGTCACAACGAAAGGGCTTGGGATTCGTTTTACAAACGACTCGTTTAATTGACTCAGAGTCGACTCTTACTTTTGAGAGACAATAACTTTATATACGGTGCACTTTCAGATTTAAAACTTTGCAGGATGTTTTCATTCACTTAGTGCTATGTTACACACTACATGAAAAAATCCATAATAGGGGCACTTTAATAGAAAGGAAGCTAACAAAACCTAATGCAAACCTAATTGATGACATCTGATGTGCCTTCATATTACAATATGCAACAGAAACTAGGCTTTTTAACAGATTGGCCGTATAAAACTGTAAGCAGTTTTCCCGCATATTTAGTCAACAGAACACACCATGCCAGAAGTACGTTTAGTCCTTCTGGAGTAAACAGACCATGTTATCTGTGTTATCTGTTGGGCAGCTAATGACAGGGAACAGACGCCATATTGTGGAAAAACATTGATCACACAAGACATGCTTTGTGGAATATGGTTTGGTTGCCTGTTTCCACAACTCTATTTTAAAAGCCTTTTGAGGACATGCTTCCACAATTGGACATAATAAACACTGCACAATCATTCTATAAAACTATTGATTGCCTAGAAAGACCTTCACTTTTTCATTTAGATAAATAAATCTAATTCTGGAATCCAAGGAAATGCTTGTTTCACAGTCCATCTCCTTTGCTAAGTGGAAAAGCAAAATTAAGTCAAGCTCTCGTTCTGGAAATTTTAGGCAGCTGAAACCACACTGTAAAACAGAAGAGGTGAAAACCCACAAAAAGATGCTGAGGACATTTTCACAGCATTATACCCACTTCAGAACCAGCTGATTTTAAGTAAATGTCCTCACCACGGTGAAACTGAAAACTCAAACATGTAAAATGAACATAACCTAGTGTGTGAGTACATGTGAGCCATAAACAGTTTCAAATCCATCACATCATCACTTAAAATGGTGTTCTTGGACTGAAATCTTCACAGAGGAAAGCTGTGACATAACTTCAGTATTCTTCCAGCCGGCCTAGTGCCATATGCTCATTGCATTATGAACTAGATCCATGGTGCTGATGGATAGAACATTTTTGTGGCAACAGCAGGCACCTCAATGTTCTGAGCTGCCTAGAAAATACAGAGAAGAACTTGTTGACGTAACCAGGACGCTTTGGTATTGCTCATTCAGATAATAGGCCCATTGAAATGCTGAGATGGAAAAGAAAACAGAAAATACAAAACAGAGGTGCAATTCAGCGTAAAGGGGGTGGGGCGGGCATGAAGTTCTCACCCCTGAAAACCGCTTCTGTCTGAGGCACTGGGCAAAACTGATCTCATAGGCTTTCAACAGGGGTTCAGGAGTCATCCAGTCCAGAGTGTTGAAAGGGATTAGCTGAGTATAACAGAATGATTTTTCACTGGTCAGGCACCTCTTGATGACATCAGTCTTTTGAGGAGACCCCTTGAGAGCATGAGGCAAAGAACCAAATGCCCATTTATGTTTGTTTCACACTCCATTAATCACTTCTAACTCCTTTTCTCTTCCTTCTGAGAAAAAAAGCTCTCTTATCCTAGTCTGGTTAGCTGGTTTTACAGGTGTTTGGGGTAATTATTAGCTGGTCAGGCAGGGAGACCAACCTGACCAGACTAGGAGACCAGCTAAACTGGCTTAAACCACCTAAAACCAGCAAACATTCTCAGTCCTGCTACAAGAAACATCTTAAATAAATCTTAAATCAATGTAATTTCTGCTCTGAAACGTTCTCTCTTTTTCCTCTTCCCCACCAATGCCTTGAGGAATGTTTATTACCTCACATTTACGCAAGAAGCACAACATTACTTCCAGCTAAATGAGTTGCAGCCATTACGTGTTGGTGGCTTCCAAGCAGATTTCAGCTCTATATACACAAGTCTATCGTCAATAAACTTTATTATTTCATTTGTTTTTAAACTTTCTGTAAGAAGTGAAAAACCTGAAATAACCTTCAGCAATTGCACAATGTCTTCTCTAGGGATCTCAACAGATTATCTGAATCAAAAGTAAACAAAAATTATACTATTTTCAAAAAATACGTACAAGTTCAAAAAAACGTTAGTTGGCAACACTTTACAATGAGGTTCAATGTGATGACATCAGTTAAAATTATCGTAATGTTAACATTATTATGTTATCTTAAAGCCAAACTATGTAAATTTTTGCCGCTAGAGGTCGCTTATACAAAAATAAAGGCGTAGCCTTGATTTCACGGAATCATGGGATATGTTGTCTTCAGCTGGTGGAAAAGAATCGGGATGGGACTCGGTCAGAAATCATGTTCATGGATGAGATTATTGACGTTACTGTAGTATGGGAGCAGGGCCGAGCGCAGTGTGAGCAGAAACGAGCCTGGAGCGATTGCTAATGAGAGACGAGCGCAACACACGTCTCGAGAGCAGTGGAGCTTTTATTATGCTGCAGTCGCCACTTCCGCTTTTTCCAGCCATTTGTATGTGGGGTAAAGCAATGCTGTTTTGTCATATTAGATACATTTGTGTGTTGAAAGTTGTTATAGTGCTACTCTGTGTTCACTCGGCGGCTGCTATGAGACACTTGTTGCACACTGCAGTAAGCTAGATCAATATTAGGCATGGTAAAACATGGTACTCACTGTAAATCAAGAAAATTAGACCTTCGTTTATCTTCGGAACACAAATTAAGGTATTTTTGATTAAATCCGAGGGTTTCTGAACCACACATAGACAGCAATGACATTGCAACTTTTGAGGTCCTGAAAGGTACTAAAGACATCATTAAAACAGTCCATGTGACTACGGTTGTCCAACCTTACTGTTATGAAGTGACGAGAATACTTTTTCTCGTCACTTCAAAAACAAAAACAAAAACAAAACAAAAATAAAGACTTGAAATTTCAACAATTTTCAACAAAAATTCAACAATTTGAACTGTTGTCATAAGCAGTTGACGTAGTGAACGCAGTGCAGTCTTCCATGTTAACGTCAGAACGCGGGCTCAGTATTGGCCGACGCTGCACACGTGAGCAGCACGACGCATGCATGTGATGCTGACGCAGAAGCCGGCCAATAATGAGCCGGCGTTCGGACGTAGAACACCGAAGCTCTACATTGTGTTCACTACGTCAAAGTATTCTCGTCACATTTTTTTTTAATGATGTCTTTAATACCTTTCTGGACCTCAAAAGGTGCAATGAAATTGCTGCCTGTGTGGTTCAGAAACTCTCGGATTTAATTTGTGTTCCGAAGACGAACGAAGGTCTTACGGGTTAATTACAAACGGATTAATTACAAACAGCTAATTATTATTTTCATGTTTGTTCAAAATACATTCATGTTAATTTATAACTTTAACTGTTTGAATGTGGAAATTTACATTAACCAACCAAGATTAATAAACAATGCTGTAACAGTCTTAAAATTGTTAGTTCATGTTAGTTACTGCATTAACTAATGTTAAACAACTGAATGTTTTGATTAATTTTATTTTATTATTAATTTGACCCATTCATTTCATATCTCTTATTATGTTAACAACTGTCTCATTTGAGTCTTTTTCCTAAGGAATATTTTGGTTGAACATATGATACTTTTATGAAACATAACAAAGAGCATCAAAGAGCTATCAAAGAGCAAACCATGAGCATTACGATTCTGTTCCCTGTCGGGTCCAGTTGCTCTTATAAGAAGACATCAAAGTTGTAGATATGAAATGACCTTTTCCCCAAAGATTACAGACAGATATGCCAACCTTACTAGCCGTCAACATTAAAAATGCCACTTGTTTGTGTACCAAACTGGAAGCTTGCTGAACTTCAAATCATTAATGTACTCAAACTGCATTTAAACATGAGCACTACCCCACAAATGTGTCCACAGAAACCAAGGTCTTTAGTTTACATCTAAACGTTCTCTCATGAGAACTGTGATTAGGTTGATTAGCTTGGCTAATAATTTTTTGTTTTTACAGGCAAGATTTATTATGCTCATGCAAAGCCAATAAATCGTCCTGAAAGCTTTTGATTGCAGTGAAAAGGCTGGGTCAGTTTACTCCTGCATCTCTGCTAATTGACCACAATCATCTTGCTGGCACGGACCTCGAGCCTGATGGGAAGGCTTTCATCTCAGCTGTGCATTTAACAGGTAAGCAGCATGGGGTGATTTGCAAGCTAAATATATTTAAAAAAACAGCAAGGTAACATGTTTCAGTAAATACATCATGTGTGGCTCAGTGTTCATTGTAAGTAAACATGACATCAGTGTTATTTTATGGCATCAGCTGCCAGAACGGTTTAAGCTGCCATGATGGTGGCTGTATGACTTATCTTATGTGGAACACAAAAGAAAATATGAATACTTCAGATGCAAAAGCCTCTAATTGCCATCTAAAAAGATTCTTCTAAAATGAGCATTTTTATCAAGCTTGTATGTTTATATTCAGCTATTTCAACTTAATGGCAATGAAAAGGACTTATTAATTGCCATTAAAGTGAAATTACTAAAACTAAACAAACGACCTTGATAAAAATGCTCATTTTAGAAGAAAATTTCAGATGGCACTTAGAGGCTTCATAATATGAAAAATGTCTCAGTCTCAGTGGGGTTCTAAATTCATTTGGACCCCATTGACTTCCACTTTATGGGCGAAACAGTTAAAACATTCTTCAAAATATCTTCTTTTCTGTTCCATCAATGAAAGAAGGATAAATACAGGTTTGTTACCTCACGATTCAAGCTACGCATTTTATCAGTACATACATTACCTAGGAATCGAACCTGTAACTATGGTGTTGCTAGCGCCATGCTCTATCATTTGAGTTAATGTGGTACGACCACATGCTTCAGTGACATCACTGGCTCCGCAAAGACTAACAGACATAATTAACGTCTGATCCAGCCTTAATTCTATCTGTCTGTTTCCCTCTTGTTCTGCATGTCACTCAATTCACTGCACATTATAGCACTTCTGATATGCAGTACACTACACAATCTTTTGCCCTCCCAATAACATGAACATTAGTAAGTTTGGTCCTAACGCCTCCATAAACTCACGAGAACAGATCTGTCCCCATGGCAGTACAGCACCCAGATTCACATCTAAGAGAGACTAATTGCATTACACTTAATTAGCTGAAGCCATGACAACAACAGCATTACACTACTGAAACAACTGAAATTTAGTTTAGATGAACAGACCGAACTGAAATTCAAAATACAAAATCTAATATTAATATATTAAAATTAGATGCAGGACAATAAACTTTACATTTACATCACTTTTGAAAAAAATAAAATAAATATATATATATATATATATATATGTATATGTATATGTATATGTATATGTATATGTATATGTATATGTATATGTATAT
>RJVU01078493.1:1877570-1927813 GCA_003731715.1 Anabarilius grahami
ATAATATTATTAAATAAATAATTAATTTACATAAAAAGTAAAAATATATAAATATATTTAAAGCTGCAGTCCGTAACTTTTTTTGGCTAAAAATTATCCAAAATCAATTTTTAAGCAAGTACATAACCAGCCAGTGTTCAAAACTATCTCCTTACCTTAACCTGATTCACAACGGTAAGCTTGTAATAATGTTTTCTAATTCAAGCGGTACTGGTGGTGGGTTTCCGCAGGAAATTCGAGCATGCCGCCATTTGTCTTTGTGTCATTACGTCATGTCTGTTTACATAAAGAAGGAGTCCCACTAGTTGGCTAAATCACATGTGAAGATGCTGCTTGTAGCGGATCATTTATAGCCTTTTCTCACTCCAGCTGCAATAATTAAACTTATCATTTTGATGGTGGATTGTAATCCAGATAGGTCCAAATGACAATCATCAGCGACAATAGTCAAAAGCAAAAGACTTCGGACTGCGGAGTGGCTACAGAAATTGAAATCTACAGGTAACTCTAATACACACTAAATACTAGGGGTGCAACGGTTCTCGGTAAAAAATCTAACCGTACCGTTCTCCACTTACGGTTCGGCACGCACTTGCACCGCGGTTCATCTCGAATGACGACGCATCTATAGGCTAATATGGTTTCTTGAGAATGGCAATGTGGAAGACAGACAGAGTTCAGATAATGTATATTTCAGTCGATGGATGCGCATTCTGGCTTCCCAAAACATTACAACAGCGATCATCAAAAAGCGTGGACAAAACAGTCACTCTTTGTAAACTTGGTTCACTGCGAGTGCCGTATGATCTAATGTCCTGTCATTTACGGCATCATCACCCGGGTGTTGATAGCACGCGAGCACAGGTGAGACCTGAACGTTGCTATCTGTGTTTAAACTGAACTCATTTAGCGCGCAAATACAGAGTTCTCTTTCAAGTCTTGCGCTTCAGCGGACAAATTCATACAAAAATAATGGCAGCATGCCTGTCTTGGCGAGTATCCTAGCAAACATAGTCGGTTATGTCTTAAGTGAACATATAATAGCCGAGAAAGACAGCGCATGTGTAACAGTATATGTACTGGATCATGCATGTCTTAAAGGGAAAAAACTATTCATGCTGCCTGTTTTTAATGTTAAATCAAACAACAAATAACAAATAAATCACTCACTGCTCTTGACTGAATAGCTTTTGTAACTTCAATAATAATTAATCTTTATTTAATTTAAACAGTGAAGATAATATGCAGTATTATTTTATATTTGATTACTTTATCCATTTTCTGTACCTGAAAACTACTGTTAGATACCTGAAAAACCTGAAAAGCACTGTTTATTTCATTTGAATATTTGCTCTATTGTATTTATTTGTGCTGTTGCTTGTAGTTTGATTATTTGTTCTTATTTTCTTTATTTTTAGACAATAGTCCTATTTTCCCAGAACATACCGAACCGTACCGAACCCCTGACCCTAAAACCTTGATACGAACCGAACCGTGAGCAATTTGAACCGTTGCACCCCTACTAAATACACATAGTCACGCAATGCTGATGTTGTTAACATTAACAATTTGAGAACAAAGTATAACAGTAATAATAATTTGCATGACTTGATGTGATCCGAGCTAAGCGATCGTTAGATTTAATCACCATTGGCAATGCGATTTATTGTAATGCTTTTTTTCTCAGTTGGTCAGAACAAAAAAGTGGCAGACATGTTACTTACTTGTTCAGATGATACAGATACATTTTCTGGTGAAAATTCTTATTTTGGTCATTCTTCCAAGACTACAATCTGTGATTCTAAAGTACAGTATCCACAGCGGTGTGTTGACTGACAGCAAACATTAGATTCATCCGCGCTGAGGAGCCGTGCTGATGCACAACCCACGTAAAGATAATAATTCCGCAAATAACTGCAATTGCAGGTTTCAAACAGAGATGGCGACAGAGGCAAAACTTACAGACTGCAGCTTTAACAACATTTCTTACCAACATACTGTATCTATAGCTATCTGTGTCTATCTATCTATCTATCTATCTATCTGTCGTTCTGTATCTATCTATCTGTCTATCGTATCTATAGTTTTTTTTTTATATATAAATAAAAAAGTGACCCTATTACTTGCAAGGTATGAGGCTCTTGAGGGCTGTTATATTTCAGGAATGAGTCAAGCACCTTTACCTTATAATATGGGTGCGTCTCAATCAGCTCCCTAGTTCAGTAGTCAGGGCACTGATCAGTGAATCAGCCACATTAATGTACATGATATACTGATTCACGACCTAGGGAGCTAGGGAGCTGATTGAGACGCAGGGCAAGACTTTCAGAAGTTAGAAAGAATGACAGGTTAAGAACTAAATAAGAGACTGCATTGCTATGGTAACCCTAAAACACCAAGAGAACCCTGTGGCATAACAACACAAGAATTTTAAGTGCAGGGACAGCAATTCATAAAGTTGCGCTCGAGGGCCCATCCGCCCAGCCCTATCCGAAAAACAAACACAGTGAGATTGAGGAGAACGTGTTGTGCACTTAAGACTCAGAATATTGAAGCTCAACCTCGATCCTCCACAAAATTCATGTGTTTTGTGGTATTTGCACATCCTCTAAAACAAACGTAAACAAATAGAACTGCATGGCTGAGGGGAGCCTGTTGTTTGCAATGTGCACCGTTTGCAAGTAAATTATTTTCTGTGTTACACATGCCTCATCTCTCTGGGATGCCTGGGATGTGTGGTTTTCGAAAAACAGCTTTGAAAAGCTGCTGTTTGTCTTTCTAACTTCCTTTGCTCCAGGAACAATTGAACATTCCTTTTCCCATCTCTTACTTGTTAAAGGCTTATGCAGATCATAAAACCCATTCACAGTCTAAACAGAACTTACAGCTATCTACAAACAACAGCATCATTCTTGCTCTCATAAACATGCCAGGGTCAAACGCTGCCTCCACAGATCATGACAGCCGTATCACAAACCCCACGCTCTCAGCCCCCGGCGACACAGAGGATGATTTTCATTAACCCAGGGAAGTGCAAGGGCCCATCGGGATCAAATATGAATGTGCCTTTGAGACACTTTCTCCGATCAGCTGATGCTCAGGCACATTGTTCGACCCCCTTTGGGCTCCACTTTGCCCCACTGAACTCCTCTGTGTCCTACCCACGCTTGTCAGGGGCCATGGTATTGTTTGTGTCCACACTCTTAGATCATGCATAGCTGATCCACTGTGTGCAGTGTGAAAATTAACAGTCATAATCAGTGATTTATGATTGGTGCGAGTTGGTGATGTAAATGGACATGCAAATACAGACATACAAGATACACATGCAAAATAGAGATATACAAGATATACATACACAGAAAAAAATCACTGTCTTAATCAGTATTTCTGTCTTTGTCCTTGTAAACACTTTTAAACAACTATAAAAATGAGGTAAAATAATAAGGCTTGCTTGAATTACAGTAGGAATTAAGAATTAGGTTTGATAATGCACTTTAGACATTCTACTAACTATAAGTAACATTGCAACTACATGTCAACTAGTCATTAGAGTTAGTAGACAGATTAGTAGAGTTTCTGCTTAATATCTGATAACACTTTATTTTGATGCTCCCCCAACAGACATTCTACTACTAGTACTTTTAAGTACATGTCAACTTATTCTGCTAACTCTGACTCAAATAGTCTATTAATACTCTAATTAGAGTTAGTTGGCATGTAGTTGCAAATTAATGAGTTAGATGACATGTAGTTGCAAAGTTACTTATAGTTAGTAGAATGTCTAAAATGGACTATTGAAATAAAGCGAAACCTTATTTTTTTCCCCATAAAATGTAATATGCCTAACTATCATTATATTTATGTTTAAAACAAGAAAAAAATGCAACACACATAATAATGACATGTACACTACCATTCAAAAATGTGGGGCTCAGTGATTATATATATATATACACTACCCAGCCAAAAAAAAGTCGCTGTTTGGATTTTAATAGGCAAATACTCAAGAGTCTATGGATGGATCATTATTACAGTGATTATTATGTTTCTAGCATGTTATATGTTTGGCAACGGTTCTTTTAACCCTAAAAGATGGAGTGTGTAGCTTTTCATTTCTTAAACAACCATGTATTAGGATGTATCATGGCCATATTCTAGGATGACAATGCCAAGATTCACCAGGGTTAAAATTGTGAAGGAATTGTTGGAAGGGAGCTTGAAGAATCATTTTCACACATGAATTGGCACTGACCTTAACCTCAGTGTAAGTTTTTGGGATGTGCTGGAGGAGACTTTACAGAGTGCTCACCTCTTGCATTGTCAATACAAGATCTTGACCAAAAAATTACGCACCTTTTGATGGAAATAAATGTTGTGATGTTATTTCCATCAAGAGGTGCATCTATTTTTGGTCAAGATCTTGTACTGACAATGCAAGAGGTGAGCACTCTGTAAAGTCTCCTCCAGCACATCCCAAAGACTTTCAATGAAATTGAGGTCTGGACTCAGAGGTGCCAATTCATGTGTGAAAATGATTCTTCATGCTCTCTGAACCATTCTTTCACAATTTTAACCCTGGTGAATCTTGACATTATCATCCTGGAATTTGGCCATGATACATCCTAATACATGGTTGTTTAAGAAATTAAAAGCTACACACTCCATCTTTAGGGTTAAAAGAACAGTTGCCAAACATATAACATGCTAGAAACATAATAATCACTGTAATAATGATCCATCCATAGATTCTTAAGTATTTGCCTATTAAAATCCAAACAGCGACTTTTTGGCCGGGCAGTGTATATACAGTCAAACCAAAATTGATTCAGACAACTTGAACAATTCATTCATTAATACAGTTTATTCACAATAGTTTAAAAAATGGTAATACAATATGACAAGATCTCAGAGTTAAACTGTGTCAGAAAAAAAATTATCTTAATTATGTCAGATAACACTTAATCAAAACATGGTCAGATCAAAGTGTCTGAATAATTTTTGATTCCAAATTTTTATCAAGTTTACTGGTAGTCCACTGTATGAATAATTTTTGGGTATAATATGTCACAGTTTACTTTATTTTGTTATCCTCACTTACATAAATGAACTATAGTGTTCTGCACCCACTAGTAAAAATATATCAAAAATATCCAAAATGTCTGAATAATTTTTGGTTTGACTGTATATATGTATATATATATATATATATATATATATAGAGAGAGAGAGAGAGAGAGAGAGAGAGAGAGATAAATTAATACTTTTTTTCAGCAAGGATATATTAAGTTGATCAAAATTGACAAAAAAAGACTAACAGATAAAAAAAAATTATGTTTCAAATAAATTATCTATTTATCATCAATGGATCTTGAGAAAAAAATTATCATGGTTTCCACAAAAATATTAAGCAGAAGTGTTTCTTGAACAGCTGTTTTAAATTGTAATAATATTTCACAGTATTACTGTTTTTACTATATTTATAATCAAATAAATGTAGCTTTGGTTGGCATAAGAGACCTCTTTAAAAAAACATCAAAAATATCTTATTGGCCACAAACTTCTAAACAGTAGTGTATACTTGGATAAATGTAAATATATAACATAAACAAATATACCACGAAGCTTGCTGCAGTGCTTTCTGGGACTGCATTCACCTCAATGGATATGTACGACATTACCTTAGATCTGTTTGCATCAAAAGCAAACCCATAATGTTTAAAAATGTAGCCTAGATTGGCAGCACACTACGTTTTGGAAAAATGCTACTGTCTCGCTCTGTCTATCCTTATCGCTTAGTGTTCTGGAAAACGGAAATGTCCTCTCTGACCAACCATGTAATTTCTGCATGCCAACTTCAAAGCCAGAGCCACACATGCCACAAATTCACTGCTCTATTGTATCAGGAACAGCAGGATGAAAGGTGACGTCTGTTTGTCATGTCAGACACACAAATGACTGCAAGCATCTAATTCACGCTTTCCTTCCTCTTTCCTTATCAGCTGAATCTGATATGGCCTAACTTTGACAACGCTATAACACTAATCGGGGAGGGAAAACAGGAACAAAACACAACCAAAGGACGCGCTATTGAAGACTGAATGGCTGCAATGTCACAAACACTGGACCATAATGCAGGACAGGACAATTTAGTGAATTGGAAAAGTGTTTCTTCAACATGTGTTGGCCATTAAATACATCATAAATGGAACTAAAATACTGCGGTTTCAGGACGAGAAAAAGGAAATCAGGCACTTTTCCTGCCAAAATAATGGATCTCCTCTAGGGCTTCTGTATTCAACAATGCTGCTAGTGTTGTTCTAAAACTGTTTAACTGTACGGTTTTTGCTTTGTATATTATTCACATCAACACACTGATTAGTTAGGACTCTTAATGAGTCATCCCAAGGGAAAAAGTCACCCCTTGTGGAAGAAATTATAACCATGCAACTCGATGCTCACCCAAGATTGAGGTTAGCATGCATTGCACACAAGTACAATGAAATGACAGATTTGTAGCACTGTAATCAGAAATCAACTTGGATTCTGGGGTTAACCAGAGGGTTGATTAGAGATCTGGGCGAGATCAGCATCTCCAAGTAGAATTACAGCTCAAGAGAGATGCGCTAATTGTCCCCTTGTTGCAAAGAAATGTCACTGAGCACCTCATAAAGGCCTCAAACAACCATTAGTGGACTCATAAAAGCTTTGGAGCCTCTTTTAGAGGAGATGGCCAATGAAGTAGGTGGTGAGAGCTGAGAGAGCAGAGAATTGGTGCATGGTTTCACAAAATGGCATGAGTAGTACGTGTGAGAAGCAGACACAGAAAGAGGTGATACTTTTCATGTAACCTGACAAGGCAATGTTGTGTGTATTGACGGTAAATAACATATTAAGTGCAGCCCGGGGCAGTGACATCCATCTCAACCTTGTGATACAGATGCGAGGATTGACTTACACTGGTGACTTTGCGGTAGATCTGCGCAGCGTTTTGGCACTCTGAGTAAGGGTACTCTGACGTGGTCATCTCCAGGATGCACATGCCGAAGGCATAAACATCCACAGCTTCATCATATTTCTCCTCGTACATCTCTGGAGCCATGAACTCTGGGGTTCCTATGTGGGAGTAAAAATAAAAGCATTGTCAAAAAATAAGCATTAAGGCAGCCATTTAGCAGGCACTTTTATCCAAAGCATTCAAGGACAGTCCTAAGGTGGTATCCTAGGTTACAATGTTTTGCTCAAGGGCACAGTGGTGATCCCAGAGCTTTGTTTAGCCCCCCAAGTCTCTTAATGTTAAACGTGCACTCATAAACATGCACAATACATTTGAGATCTGAGCTATGATACTGAACAAGCAAACCTTGAAAACTCAGTTCTGGGAACTTGAGCTATTGGTTGGGTTTGCCTGATGTACCAGGTCACACATTCTTTACTTATTCATGTCATTGAACTCTCCTAATCTGAGCAGATCAGATTTTAAACCGTGTCGAGCCAATGCTGAGCTATTGAGTTAATGTGGTATATGCAGCACTGTGTATAGGCAAGGTGAGAAATCTGTGTCAAGCACTTGTTGGGGCATAAATACAGTTGACAGAGAAAACAAACAAGATAAGCCCATAGTAGAGGTAGCTCAGGGCACTATTTACAGTAACTCTTGTGAAGGTCAAAGAAAGTTCTGCTGGAGTGAATGAAGAGAAATTGTTGACATTGTAAAGTTTAAATTTAATAAGCACTAAACTTTTTGAGCGCTTTTAAACTTACCAATGACACTCTTAGCAAATGAGGCACTCTTGAGAGTGGCTAGGCCCAAATCACCAATCTTAACAGATCCAGTAGGGCCAGTGATGAAGATGTTGTCACATTTAAGGTCTCTGTGGATTATGGGAGGTGTTCGGGTGTGTAGGAAGTGAAGGCCCTTGAGGATCTGATGGCTCCAACGCTGGAGGAGCTTTAGCTTCATCTCTTTGAACCTTTTCAGATACCTACAGGGAAACAGCAAATAAGAATTCTCTTAAGCTCAAAAAACAGAGACAAACAACAAAAGGCAAACAAATTTGTGCTCTGTTCCAAAACATTGTAAACTGCCTGCATTTAGGGACTTTCTCAAAATGAAGGTTATTCCAAAAGGTAGGCATTTTAGTTATAGTAGCTACATTTTTAGTTAAATTCTAAGGCAGTACAACATGTTCCTGGATCAACATCATTGTTGATCCTGGAACAACATTCCAATCAACCAATCAGATTTGAGGGACAAGTTTACAGTTTATGTCAAGTTTAGGCTTACAATCAGGGTTAGGTGCTTCTACATCCATGTTATTCACCTATCATTTATGAAAAACGCACAAGAACAAACCTCTTCCGGAAGCTCAAATGTGCTGCACAACCAATGAGGCTAATTCTCGTGTGTTACATAGCACGTTTGAGTTTCCGGAAGAGGTTTGTTCTTGTGCGTTATTCGTGTTCGGTTGAGCATAACATCGTTTAGATTTTAAGATCTTGCTAATCACTTACAAAGCACTAAATGGTTTAGCTCCCCAGTACCTGAGCAAGCTCTTAACGCATTACAAGTCTATTGCAATCTCAGAATTGAGGCCAGTTGATAATACCTAGAATATCAAAATCAACTGCAGGCGGTAGATCATTTTCCTTTTTAGCACCTAAACTTTGGAACGATCTTCCTAGCATTGTTTAGGAAGCAGACACACTCTGTCAGTTTAAATCTAGATTAAAAACGCATCTCTTTAACCTGGCATACACATAACATATTCTCAATTTATGTTTTCACATCCGTTAAAGAATTATTAGGCTGCATAAATTAGGTCAGCCGGAACCGGGATCACTTCCTATAACACCAGATGTACTCGTTACATCAGAAGAAGAATGGCATCTATGCTAATATTAGTCTCTCTGTTTATCCCGAGGTTTACCGTAGTCAGCCTTATCCAGGCCGTATCCAGATCAGATGGAGGACCTGTGCCTAGACATGACGACAACGCACCCCTGAAGTGTCAGCAGAGACTGCGTCAACTAGATCATCCACTGTGAAGGCCTCATCGACACGACAGACAGTGGCACAGTTCCTCAACAAACCGTCCCATAACGGCGTGATGAATACGATCTTCAACTAGATAGAACTGGATTAAATATTTTGACTGTTACAATCCTAATCAGATTTATGACCTGTAACACTGCCTGAATCATAATCATGCCTGCCTGAATGCACTGTTGGTTATTGGCCAGAGGAGAAGTGGCCCCCTGACTGAGCCTGGTTTCTCCCAAGGTTTTTTTCTCCATTTTTGTCGCCTGTTGGTCACCTGATGTCACCTGTTGGAGTTTGGGTTCCTTGTCGCCGTCGCCTTTGGCTTGCTTAGTTGGGGACACTTGATATTCAACAATGTTTTCAATCTGCCTGCATTGACACCATTGTATACAAACAGAACTGAGCTGGACGATCACTGTTTTCTCCAGTGCTGATATATAGATAAATTACCTAAATTAATAACTACTGATTTTTACAACAGAATGAATCAATACTGAATTTATTTAAGCTGGACAATGACACCATTTAATTTAAGAGCTGCTGTGCAGCCAAAATTATTTGCCAGTTATCACTGTAAAGCTGCTTTGACACAATCTGCATTGCAAAAAGCGCTATATAAATAAAGGTGACTTGACCTGACTTCTGCTTTTGTTCGCTGATCAATGTTTGCATGCGAGTAAAAGCCTAAATTAAACCTATTCATCATAAGGAACGATCCAGCCTCTTCAGAAAATTTGGACTAAACCACTCGATACATATGGATTAGTTTGTTTCCTTGTTGAGGCGTCAAAGTGGTCATTGCAAAGGCAATCAATGGAGAGATAGACATCTCTCAGATTTCATCAAAAAGATGTTCATTTGTGTTCTGAAGATGAACTAAAGTCTTACGCGTTTGGAACAACACAAGGGTGAGTAATTAATGACAGAATTTTCATTTTGGGGTGCCAAAGGACTGGATATAATATTTATTTCATAACATACAGGGATATAAATTTAAACTATGGTGGTGGCATAGTTGTGAAAGATTTGGGCAGCTATCCCAAATGAGTGAGAGTGAGCTCAATAAAAAGAGATCTTCCATTTATTGAGCAAAACACTTTTCCAAATGACTGCAATTATTCTATGGTTGTCAACTCTTAATAAATGTGTCTGCAAAATGACAAAGTGCAGTTTATTGTTCTGGGGAAAAGAATTGGAAAAGCAGCTGGGCTTCAGTGTCTCGTGTGAGAATGCACAAGAATGAGCAAGAGAAACATATTTTCTTGTCTTCGCACTGGCATCTCTAATGGCCAGACCATCTGCAAGTAGTATTGTAGTAATTTTGCAAGTCTATGCACAGACTGAACTTACGTCTTCAGCGTCCCTGACGTCATCAGTTCCGTCACAAGGATAATGCACTTCTGTCCTTTCATTGTGGACTTCCAGGAGTCGTAAAAACGGACAATGTTTGGATGCTGCAGGCACTTCAGCATGTCCACCTCTTCACTGAAACGCTGCCGTTCCACTTTCGTCAGCCTTCGGGTCTGTTGAAGAGACACATATTTCAAGTAAATTTATGGGTAAGAACATTCATGTTGATACATGATCGGACATACAGTATGGCGAGCTTTGTACACTTTGTGACTTGTGGGACAGGTCTTCGTCAACTGAAGTTGAACCACATTCAAACTGAAAGGGACTTCAGTGCCTGAGAATTCAAAACAACATTTGTTAACCAACCTTCAAGTCTCAAATTACGACTTAAAGTCTTTTTTGCCATTTAGTCCCTTTTCTTTGAAGTTTAACTTGCTAATGTGATTTCTCCAAGTAGGACATGTTCCTGGGTCAATCTGCCTAATCATGGAACAACATTCCTATTGACCAATCAAATTTTATGGTTAGGTTAAGGGTTGGAGGTTTGAACAATGTTCTTGTAAAACAATAATATTCTTCTCATTTCAGGGAAGGTTAGGGTTAGAGTTAAAGGTAAGATGTAGTGTTTAAGCTATGATAGTTTGATAGAAATGTTGTTTCTGGTTCCTAAAAAAAGAATTTAGGAGGTCAAAAAGCAAGTGAAATTATCCATATACTTTTCCCCTAAACTTCATGGGTCACTTGAGAAAGAAGTCTCCAAACTGCACTGCAAATAAACTGAGAATAAACAGACCAGAATTCCCTGACAAATCAAAACACAACTTAGTAAATCAAGTTAGCAGCTATTCTGTGTTTTTAAAGTATCAAAAATGCAGTAGAAAATGTGCCAAATCCATAAGCTGGCACACAATCTAAGCTAAATGATTCTGTGCTACGCACATGGAAAACCTGACAGTGCTGTCTTCTTTCATAACTTTGATTTGTGGCTTTGGGCTTTAAAGGCTGAACTGCATAATTTTCTGTAAAAAGAGGAGGTAGTTGACAGAAGTTGTTGGTAAAAACACATCTAGCACACCTAAGTTTGTTTGAAATGCCACATCTGGCTCTTCAAACAGCTTGACCTGTCAAAGGCACAGCCAGACGGTGCCAATAACATGGGGGATCCTCTCAGTCTCAGGCCCTCGAGACAGTTGACAGGTCAACTGGACCATTGACTGCCTTATGCTCATGTTTGTCAGCCAGTTACCAGCAAAAACACACTCAAATTGGGTGTTTTTCATCTTTAAAACAGTGAACTGATTGTTCAGAATGAGTTCATGTGTGAATTATGTGTTTGGTTCAGGAAGACAACCCTACCGGGGGCGCAAAACTTTGAAATGCTCAGTGAAAAGGCTAATTTCAGGTGCTTAGTCTAATAGAAAACATCTTTCTGATAGATCTGAAACATCCTGAATGTGGGGCAAAGACAGCTGGTTATGTAACCGAGGCAGATGAGGACAATCTTGACAGATTTGGATGAAGGTGGTGGGAGTGAAGTGTGAAGAGTGCATGAGCGTGTTGAGAGTGCATTAATAAGAGTAATGTAGTAATATGGTACTGCAGGGAAAGTAGGAAAGAAGATCCAATGTCTTGTATGTTAGATAAAGCTGCTGAGGAATGCTGTTGCATCTCTGACTACGCTATTTCAGGAAGAACCACGTTACAGTCCAGGAAAAACAGCTGTGTGAAACTTACTCTCTCCTTCCTTCAGTTGCTTTCCCTGCCCTCCCACAATTTCACCTCAGATAAGTGGTTCTCAACTGGTTTTGCTCCATGATAAGTGGTTCTCAACTGGTTTTGCTTCATGATAACTGGTTCTCAACTGGTTTTGCTCCAATGTAAGTGGTTCTCAGCTGGTTTTGCTCCATGATAAGTGGTTCTCAACTGGTTTTGCTCCATGATAAGTGGTTCTCAGCTGGTTTTGCTTCATGATAAGTGGTCCTACCTGGTTTTGCTTCACGATAAGTGGTTCTCAACTGGGTTTGCTGCACAATAACTGGTTCTAAACTGGCTTTGCTTCACAATAATTGGTTATTAACTGGTTTTGCTTCATGATAAGTGGTNGTACTGCAGGGAAAGTAGGAAAGAAGATCCAATGTCTTGTATGTTAGATAAAGCTGCTGAGGAATGCTGTTGCATCTCTGACTACGCTATTTCAGGAAGAACCACGTTACAGTCCTGGAAAAACAGCTGTGTGAAACTTACTCTCTCCTTCCTTCAGTTGCTTTCCCTGCCCTCCCACAATTTCCCCTCAGATAAGTGGTTCTCAACTGGTTTTGCTCCATGATAAGTGGTTCTCAGCTGGTTTTGCTCCATGATAAGTGGTTCTCAGCTGGTTTTGCTTAATGATAAGTGGTTCTCAACTGGTTTTGCTCCGTGATAAGTGGTTCTCAGCTGGTTTTGCTTCACGATAAGTGGTCCTACCTGGTTTTGCTTCACGATAAGTGGTTCTCAACTGGCTTTGCTGCACAATAACTGGTTCTAAACTGGCTTTGCTTCACAATAATTGGTTATTAACTGGTTTTGCTTCATGATAAGTGGTCCTAACTGGTTTTGCTTCACGATTAGTGGTTCTCAGCTGGTTTTGCTTCATAATATGTGGTTTCTTAACTGGTTTTTCTTTGCAATAAGTGGTTCTTAAAGTCCCCCTGTGGTGAAAATCAAGTTTTTAATGTTGTTTATATGTCTATGTGGGGTTTTTAATATGCTTTAATAAAAAAACACCATTGCTGAGTATTTTCTCTTTAAAACTGCACAAGGGAGTATCAAAAGAAGCCAGGTTATCCTGGTATATTTTTCTGTTGTTATGAAAAATCGTGTAGATTTGTGAAGAATTTTTTTTTTCACAAGAAAAAAACATTTAAATGTGTCATTTTGGTGATCAAAGATGAGTTTTAAGGGATAAAATTATTGACTAGAGGGGGGCTTTAACTGGTTTTGCTTCATAATAAGTGGTTCTAAACTGGATTTGCTTAACAAGAAGTGGTTCTCAACTGGTTTTACCTCAGCACCAAAATTGCATATCAAGTGTCAAAATTTAAATTTTACATTTCTCAGTAAAATCGTGATCTGCATAGGTTCAAAAATATGCAAAATTATTAACATGAAATAAAAAGATTTTTAAAATTGCAAATAATAATAATAATAATAAAAATAAATATCCATCTTATTTGGCAAGTAGCTGATGAATTTGCTTTTGTCATTAAAAACAACAAAAAAGTACATAGGCCTATTTAAGTTGCAACCCACCAGCTGAGAACCACTGTTTTAGATCCACTATCAGTGATCAAACACCATCCAGATTTATAAAGAAAAGATGTAATAGCTACAGCCCAGAACATTAAAGCACTTGTTCTTATCTCCTGCTATATTATTAAACAGGTCAGTCAAGTAGAGAATCTAGTTGGGCATTTATAACCATTCAAAAAGAAATAATATTTCACAGTAAAAGTGGATCTGCGCTCTCTATGATGTTCATTCCCTCCCATAGTAACAGTCTCAGGCAGAGGCCCTATTCTAGTGGTTAGCGGACCGCTTAGCTGTGGCTGCCAGCACAATTTAGCACTGAACTAACTGCTAATGGAACCACATTCAGAATGACTGCCTTTTTACCATAGAGGAGACAGACCACTCATAGATATATGAAAAGGAGAAATCATAACATTCGATATGGCCGTTGTAGTAATGCAAATCTTGCTTTTCATTTAAAAAAAGCTATCATCTTTTCAGTTGAGCGTTTATGCTGCAATGCGCATGTGCAGTTTAAAATACATTACTGAAAACTTGACATACAGTTTTGGAAGTTTGGACATGATTTGTTCTCAGAGGCTGCATGCAAAACCTAACATACAAAATGACCAGTGTATTTCAATTTACGAACAAATGACTCTAATGAGCCAGTTCCTTTTAGTGAATTTAGTGAGTGAGTGTAGCCTGATTTGCAAAATGTATTAATCTTATGAGGCAGTTCTTTAAATGCTTAAATGCAGTTCTGCCTGATCTACCCAATGAAGAAAACAACTGCTCATGACATCGATTCATTAGTTCTTTCTACTTTAGCAGGGACTTTCCAACCAAGCTGTTTGTTGAGTTCTTAAGAGTCTGTCCACTAGGGTTATTTTTAATGAAGGGAAAGAACTGTCCTTTAATCTTAATCTTATTTGTACATTCATCAACTCCAAGTGTGGGAAACTCAGCACCACAAGTCAACACACCTGTTAAACACACTCCACGAGGCCTTATGCAATACAAAGGCCGTGCAAGCAAGAAAAGGTCTTGAAACATACAATAAAGTGGGGTTTCTTTGCTTCAGCATGCCCAAAAAATGCATTTAAACAGAGAAAGACTATGTTAAACTGTACACTAGCTTGGCAAAGCGAAACCTGTAATTGTAGTTTATGATGGTGGTAAGTGGCGGGCTGTGATTGGGGTTTGTGAGAGCGGTCGTGACGTCAAAACCGGTATGTAATATATTCCAGACATGGGAAAAAGCACACACGTGTAATGTGCATTTACAGAGCAAATCATAAACTGGGAATAAATGGAGGATGTGATGTAATAGTGTTTGAACGTGGGTGCGTTACAAAGACCTGCTCTTTATCAGGAACAAGCTGTGTCAGCTCTAAGATACGCTCTATACGGTCTCAAAGACTCAGTACTCTTTTAACAGATGCACAGAAAACATCACTTCCCACAAATGTGCCTTTGAAATAGCATGATAAATTAAAATAAAAGATAAAAACTTCCACAAAGAAATATCTAGGGAATACACTGGACACTACATGTCAAAAGTTTGGAATAATTTAGATATGTTTTTTATGTTTTGAAAGAAGTCTCTTATGCTCACCAAGGCTGCATTTATTTGTTAAAAAATACAGTAAAACAGTAATATTGTGAAATATTATTACAATTTAAAATAACTGTTTTCTATTTCAATATATTTTAAAATGTAATTTATTCCTGTGATGGCAAAGCTGAATTTTCAGCAGCCATTTCGGCAGTCTTCAGTGTCACGTGATCCTTCAGAAATCATTCTAAAGGAAAAAACAACAACTTTTAATGACAGTAATGACCATTGATTAGAAACTTGAGATTTACATTTGTTGTGAATGTTTCAAAAGGTTTAAAAAAATTGGATCCTGCCAGGAATCTCAGACAATAATATGTGCAGGAATTTGAATGTGACAGAATTTGTCAGCCGTGGATCAGCAGTGTTTACTCACTAATATTGAAGGTTTTAAGGGCAAAATAGACACACAAACATTCCACAAAACAAAGTCTCATACTATGCTTAGATTTACCAAAAATGTCAGTGAATTTAATATGAAATATTAATTAAATATGAAAATAACTAATATCTAAAATAAAATGACCTATAAAAAGAAAGTAGCAGTAATACTTATAAATAGCTGGGACCATTTCTGAAATCTAAGTAAATGTGCAAGTCCAATGTTTGTTTTATTGGTAAAGCAAGCTCTTTTTCTTAGCAGATAATGGTCTAAATCTCATACGAGAAGAGAAGCTAAAACACTTTTGAAAGTTCTACTGGATAAGAACGCCTACTAAATGCCTTAAACAGAAATCCAAAGCATTTCAGCCCATACATTTATTAGCATGGATCAATTCTCTGCCCTTGTACATGTATACCAAGCAACAGTTACCATGTAGGTGCAAATACTCAGATTACATGGGTCATCAGACTCCACATCTGCTCTGGGTAGTGTATTCTTAGCCTACACTAGAGAGCAATGAATATTTGGCCCTGCATGTCACTCTTACCTAACCCGTGTTAGGGTGTTTATAGACTCTTCACTTGCCTCTGTGTCTTTTACAATGACTGAAGGCCAGGATATGAAGATAACATCTATAATGATGAACTGAATAATGGTAAATGCCACGAGATGTACATTAGATAGCAGAATTAAGATAAACTGCTGTCTAGGAGACAATGTTTTTCCGCATACAGGCCATAATTGAAGTTCTGTCATCATTTACTCACTCTCATGTCTTTCCAACCCTTTTTTTTTTTGACTTTTTTCTTTTTACCTTTCTCACTGAAATATCTCCTTTTGTGGTCCACACAAGAAAGAAGGACTATCCCTTCAGTGTGTGAACTGAAGCACAGTAGCTGCAAATGTAGGTGACAACATCACAAGTTCATCTAAGGTCGTAATAGGCTACTGGAAACTTCTCAGGTTCCTCTCTGGTATCTGAGATGATGTGGCTGATCTCAATGTACAAGTGGAAGCCAAGTACTTCCAAAGATACCCATGGTAATCCATATAATTCCAGGCTCTGGTCCACATGGTTGGAGTCAGCAGATTCGAGCGAGGGCTGGTAACCTGCCAGATGGATCACCTGAGATCTCACTATAATCCAGATGTCTAAACAGGAGAATTGCACACATCAAAACCGTCTAATCAAGAATCAGAATGACATGACAATGATGACAGAATGACGTGTAAATGATGACAAAATGATCGTTTGGGTGAACTACTCCTTTAAACCTTCTGTCAGGCAGGAGGAAGTCTGGCATGCTCAAGAAGCCAGAGGAACGATGGATGATTTCTCCATTGCGTAAGAGACGAATCATTCTGGAACTAACAGACCCAATGCCTCATTGGAAGCTTCCTCTCTATCTCTCTCCAAATTATGAAAGTCCAAGATTTATGGATCACCAAAACTCCACGAACAGCCTCTTGTTGTAATACAAAACAGATTGTACAGTTAAAATTGACAAGGTGGAAATGAGGTGTGGAAATATCTGCTCATTTCCACAATGCTGTTTTGTTTGTCTGAACAGAACCAGACCCTGAGAAGTCATATCACCGGTTTGACATTATTAAACTGAGGTAAAAGTCTGATGCACGTATCTGACATCATTCATTGGTTAGAAAAACTCATGTTTGAGCACTTACAAAATGTATTACTAAAGCAGGACTGCACAATGCATGAGAAGATATGCATAAAACCTACTAAAATTAAATTTAACTTCAATTGCAGTCTTGAAGTAAAAGTGATATTGAAATTTATATATGAAATTCACTTCACTTTTTAGATCACTTTAATTGAAGAAACTTGAGTTAAAACTCTGAAACTTGGGTAAAAATGAAATAAAATAAAAAGGCAATTTCTATTGTATGTTTTTTAACCGCTTTAAAGGGTTAGTTCACCCAAAAATGAAAATTCTGTCATTAATTACTCACCCTCATGTCGTTTCACACCCGTAAGACCTTCATTCATCTTCCGAACACAAATTAAGATATTGTTGATGAAATCCAATGGCTCAGTGAGGCCTCTATTGACAGCAAGATAATTAACACTTTCAAACATCCAGAACGGTACTAAAGACATATTTAAAACAGTTCATGTGACTACAGTAGTTCAACCTTAACGTTATGAAGCGACGAGAATACTTTTTGTGTGCCAAAAAACAAAATAACTTTATTCAACAATATCTAGTGATGGGTGATTTCGAAACATCTTTTGTTTTCAATCAGTGGTTCGGAGCGTGAAGTCATGTGATTTCAGTAAACGAGGCTTCGTTACGTCACAAGTGTTTTGAAATTTCAATGGTTCACGTGACTCTTGCAGTTTCATGCATGCTCCGAACCACCGATTTGAAACTAAAGATTCGTAAAGCTTCGAAGCTTCATGAAGCAGTATTTTGAAATCACCCATCACTAGATATTGTTGAATAAAGTCGTTATTTAGTTTTTTTGCTGCACAAAAAGTATTCTCGTCGCTCAATAACATCAAGGTTGAACCACTGTAGTCACATGAACTGATTTAAATATAGCTTTAGTAGCTTTCTGGACACTAAAAGTGTTAATTATATTGTCGTCAATGGAGGCCTCACTGAGCCATCAGATTTCATCAAAAATATCTTAATTTGTGTTCTGAAGATGAATGAAGGCCTTACGAGTGTGGAAAGACATGAGGGCGAGTAATAAATGACAGAATTTTCATTTTTGGGTGAACTAACCCTTTAATGGTGAAGAAATTGAGTTGAAATTCTAATATCTGAGTAAAAATAAATGAATTGATAAATGAATTAATTAAATAAATATTCAATGCCTATCCTATTCCATCTAACTGAAAAATTAACTGAACTTTTTAGATCACAAACTAAAAATGTAGTAAAAATAAAATTTCAAATATAATATTACGAACATTATTTATAGATTTATAGAAGAATTTGGCTTGTTGGACTAATATACTAATCAAATATCTAACTAACATAAACAAACCTATGAGAAAATAAATTTCATGTGCTGTTTTTATTCCCTTGACAGTAGCTGATAACAAGTTTCTCTATGATCTGATTCTGCTCTATTTTCTTTCACAGGTTTGCGCTTCTAAATGATAGTAAGTTGTTCTCGAGGCACTGGTGTGACTCATTCCTCTTTACTAGTCGAGTGTGTACGTCCTGCCTGAGGGAAGGGAGGCCGTCTGGTGGCTGTGTGGAATGTCTCATTAAAGCAGCATCTCGCTCATAAAGCTCTCAGATCTATAAAGGGAACTATAGATCCAGAGCATCTAGATGTTCCCTATTATAAGATTTCACTGGAGCCTCTGGCAGCACTTGTACTAGATTACCACCATACTCCTCTGGATAACAGCTAAAGTCAGAGCCAGCAACAACAACAACAAGAGAGCATCTATCAATTGAGTGATAGTTCATTTTCAACGAAGAAGCATGGTGTAAATCAGCAAGCTTTGTGATACTGTGCCCTGAGAATAAGGAGATAATAAGCACTTGATCATATTTTACATAGATCAAACTGTTTTCTTTGGCAACTGCAGGCCGGTAAAATACTGGCAGAACCATAAGGGTTTATTATTTTCCAGCAGTAAAAGGGAACAATTTTGCTGCCATCTTCATATTTCAGCATCTGTTTTCTACAATAGTGAGGGGTGGTTGGTTTTAAGTTAATGTATCCAACTGAGCTGGTGTTGCATGTTTAATCCCAAACAGTATTGATAAATGTATGTTTTTAACCCTGAAGTCTTTTTATTCTGGCCTGAGAACAGAAGCTGGGAGCCACTGAATGTGAATATAAGATGGAAATTATGTTTGACAGACACAAAATGACATTGCTTTAGGTGCCATGTACTGCAAGTAAATCTGAAATACAGTACTCTCCAAAAGAAAAAAGAAATTGTATTATTTTGTGATGGTTTTGAAAACCCTAGAGAAAAAACATGTGGTTTGATGGTATTAGCGAGTATGTGGGGGTTTTATATATTTCTATATTAAATGATTAGTTCACTTTCAAATGAAAATTGCCCCAAGCTTTACACACCATCAAGCCATCCTAGGTGTATATGACTTTCTTCTTTCTGATAAACATCTGAGCTTTATAATGGCAGTGAACGGGACCAATGAGTATGAAGCTTAAGAAAGTGTCTCCATCCACATCCATCCATCATAAACATACTCCACACGGCTCCGGGGGGTTAATAAAGGCCTTAAGAAGCGAAGCGATGCATTTGCGTAAAAAAATAGCCATACTTAACAAATTATGAAGTAAAATATCTAGCTTCCGCTAGACAGCCTACAGTAATATGTGTTTTAATATATAATGTGTTTTTTTTTAACAATCAAGCAACAAAACCTATTCTAGTACACACCAAAAACAAAATCAAGACTTTATAAAAGGGCATAATAGGACCTCTTTAAATTAGCACTCAAATAATTGTACAACATGTGGACAAAACATTTCTAAGCAACCACCTAAATAATATAATACAAACCATTATTACATAAAAATCAGTTTTATTCACATACCTTGAGTCACTTCCTAAGATTAAGAAATAATAATAATAAATTCTCATAGACCCTGAGACTCTCTCTCATCCCTAAGTGTCAGTTAATAGAGTTTGAACAAGCGTCACCACATGCACAGCCCACAGTGGCAAGATCGGGTAATTATATAAATCCACTATGACAAATTACTCTCGCTCGTTTATAAATCATTTTCCATCGTATTATCCATCCATAGAGAAGGAACCATGACTCACAGTTCTAATATGCACAGGGTGTGTGCAATAAATCTTACACAGCAATCCAATCCATACTGCCAGTGTAGCTGACGATCTGGGCAAAAACAATGTATGGGAATCAGTGTGGAACAGACAACTAACCTAATTGCTTCCATCTCTTAAAATACTCCTGTATGTTCTGTAAATGCAAAATAACAGTTAAACGCTTCTGTAAATAACTTCCCTGCACAGTTCTGTATAATGAAGAGCTCAAGTAAACGATAGTCAAATGAAAGAACAAGGCCACATATTCATCCTTAGACACTTATCTTTTTTAAGAAGAAGATATACTGTACGTGTAGATTTTTGTACTTCCCCTGAAGTCTACTTATACTGTTATAATATTACTCAATGTTTTTCTTGCACCAAAACAGTCATATTTTTGTTATAAACAGTAATTTCCCACTTTCTCTCTGACTAAATTAAATTTAATAAAAGCTAGTTAACCTCTGTTATTAAGCCTAAATAAAAAAATAAAAATAATGGCCTATGGTCTTGTCAAAGGAGGAAAGTATATCCATATGCATCCTATTCTGTAGATTATAAAGCTTCAGAAGTTATTAGAAATTAAACACTGTGTTCATGAAGTATGAGCTTACACGTCAGCTTAACCCGGGCCAGGATACACGGTCACCGTGACTGGAAATTGCCCATGTTTATGAAACAAATTGACACTGAATACAGACTTAAATGCAACGCCAACAATAAGAGATAATGATTTTTTCTTCACATGAAGGATCATAAACATCAGGTTTATCTCAGTTTGAACTGTCACTAATGCAATACAAATATAAATCAAATCTCTTTTTACTAGAGAGTGCTGACGCACTCAGTGGTCGAAAATGACCTCTTACAAATTATTGCCTTCAAGTCATGTTGGAACTATCGTGATTACGAGACTAAATTTCTGAGTTGGATTTTCCATGTCAACTAAAGAATTATGGCGGGAACAAAAAGGTATTGATCATAAGTTATTAAGTAATTGAGAATGTTGGTGTGGAATAGCAATACAACTTGCCAAAACATACTAAACATCTAATTGTATGACCAAAATGTGCGATAGTGCTTTAAAATGAGAGGAAGAAATATCAAATTGGCCAACACATTCATTTTTCTCCTTCGAAATCACTTAAATGCACATCCAATCATAATTATGGCTCATAAATATGATCCAGGAGTACTTGAATGCAGCATGAGGTCATTTCAAAATCGATCGGAAGCACATTTAACAATTAACATTTAACCTGGGATTAGCAGAATAATATGAATTGCTTAATTCAAGACTAATTGCATAAAAACCTTCTGTTTGGGATTCATGTGTTTGTCATATCACCTCTGGTAACATCAATATTGTGAAATTATAAAGTGATTATCCTCCTGAAAAGATTTCCCAAAGGAATGTACATTAGTACATTTCTCTTAACCTGAGTGAATAAGAACGAATTAATCTTGACTCATCATATTAAAAAATGAAAAATCAAGTCAATTGCATTGTGGGGTGTAATATTCTACACAGCGGCTCTAAATGCGTAATACACATTTAGATAAATGTACTATAGTAGGTCATGTATTATGCACAGTATATACTACAGAAATAGTAGTATGCTAGTATTTTGTCCTTAAAGGGATAGTTCACCCCCAAAAAATTTAAATTATATGAAGAGAAAGAGTGGAAACTTTGTTCAAAATATCTTCCACACAAGTAAGTCATCCAGGTTTGAAACTGTGTCATCCTCCATGCTTATTTGGTCACTGACTAAACAATATATCAGAGAGATTTAATCTGTGTTTGAATCCAGTGTGGTCACATGTTCTAATAGGTTAATAGATTTAAATGTGAACTCTCACCCTCCATTGAAGACAGCAGTTGTTGTTTCATTATACAGAAACAAAACAGCGAGCAGCCGTGGCCCTACAAAAGACAGAATGAATGTTTGAAGTGTACAGAGGACTGTAGGGTGTGCGTACAAGAGAACAAACACTACTGCAGGGAGAATGTGTGTGTTTGAATGTGTGGGGGCGTGAGTAAATTGTATGCATGCATCTAAGGACAAGTTTGCACAGCTGAATTATTGCATGCTGCAAATAAAAAAAAAATTATTGTAGTGCATACTGAATGATGTAAAACGTGTAATCGAATATTTCCAAAACTTGTTCACATCTGATCTAATCCACTCTGACTGAAACAAAAGCATCATTTTACATACAATTGTGGCTAGTAACGGATTTTACAACCTATAAATTATATCAGATTTGAGTCAGAAAATAAACATTACTACAGTTTTTTTCACATGTCTGACTGTTCTATTAAAAAAAGAAATCACAAAAAAATTTGAATATTAATATTAATTTAATAAAAATACTACTAGGAAGACAAAAAAGTCTCTATAAAGAAGATTACAATAAAAATGTAAACTATCATGGTTTGCAAAGTAATGCTGTCAATTTAACACATTCATTTATTAACACTTTGAACAATAAAGCCAGAGATGACGAGTATTTTTTATATTTATTGTGATCTATCACTATCACAAATTAACTTTCCCGTAAATGAAAATATTTTCAGGGGTATTTTTTTACCTTTTTCTAAGATTATTAAATATGTATGCAATCTTTAATGTTAAATTCTTAAATTTAGTCAGTTAAATTAGGGTTATATGACACTATAGGCTGTTACTAATTAAATCTGACAAAAAACAACCAAAGCCATCTTTGCACTGCAAAGGTGGCAAAGAAGCTGCATCTGAAGTATTTCAGATGCATTTACGCAGTTTAATGCTGCTCAGAGGGCAGTAAATGCATTTACACAGCAACTGCAATTGCATAATGTAATGAGAATAATGTCTTACTAAAGATTGCTTTATAAATAATCTCCCCGAGCAGTTTCATCGCCTTAGTATACCTGACAACTTAGAAGAACTCGATGCTGCAACAGAAACTATTGGCTCTCTCTTTTCCAGCACATTAGATGCAGTCGCTCCTTTACGTCTAAAGAAGATTAAGGAAACTAATCCAACGCCNACTTGACTTGACTTGACTTAAACATAACATTTTGAATACAGAAATATGAAATGAATGACAAAATGAAACAATACTTGGATTATGAAATATCCCCAGTAGGTGATTCAACCAATTTGCTCAAAATGCTGATTCTTTTAGGAATAAAAAAGTGGCTGTGTATATATGGGTCACTGAATCATTCACTCAACCAATTCATTCAAAGACTCAGATTCATTCAGGAATGAAACACCGCTCTGTGCTCCTATGCTGCGAGTCAGTGGCACAACAGTTCTGTGACTTTGGTTTGGAAGTTTAGCTGACAGAGAAAATAAAACACACCATTTTGAGTGAAAACAATTAATAATCAATATTAATAAAATATCCTGAGCGTATTGCCTAAAACAAAAGTTATGACTGCTGCATTGACACTTAATCCGTACAACCGTAGAAGCGGATGACTATTATTCTGTTGCACGAAACAGGAATAACTGATGACGGCACGGTTTGATGTTTGGATGACCAATCAGTGGAAAGAGGCTTTTTGTTCCCACCCATATAGAGTTACTGATTTGAGTTACACACCTGTTTGTAGTTGCTCTTTATCTTGTTTCCTTCCTTTCTTTTCAAGCATACATTTCTGGGCAAAAAAGAAGATGGGCCAAGCCAAAAATGGCAAAATATTTAGTGATCTTTTAATGGTCCTAACCATTTTAATCACAAATCACTGGTCAGGAAATTAGCAGGAAATGTACAAATACTGTAGATTAAGTAACTTAGCACAGAATAGCCTTCCCCAATTTGCAGACAGTGTTTTTACAGGAAAGAAGAGTCAGTGTTGTTCCACTCGAAGTTGATGGCTTCAAACTGTTCATGAATAGTTGTAAAATGTCTCCAAGTTCATCTGAGTTTAATGTGAGTTCAAATATTCACTATTGAGTTCAAATATGGACTCTGACCAGGAGCATTGTCTTGTTGAAAAATATCATCTGATCATTCCTCTTTACATAACAACTTTTCATTTGTGGGCAAAAAGCCATTCTGCAATATTCTCCTCTACTCCAAAGCATTAAATGACTTTTCACAGTCAAGTGCTGTAGCTCACCATGCATTTATTATTATATTTCTCAGCAGATTTTCAAAGACACCGCTCTGGAGAATCACCATGCAACTCGTGTTTCATTGTGATTCATTACTCCACACACAACTTCCCATTTTCTGCCAAAACTTCATTCTGTCTTTTTATGTTTTGAGATAGCAATGGCTTTTTAAGTAGTGCTTTTTAAGTTTGCTAATTTCCTGACCAATAATTTGTAGTTAAGACAATTGAAAGCATAGTGTTTAGCCATTTTGGGCTTGGCCTTTTTATTATTTTTTGCCCAGGAGTGTATAGTCCTCTGTTTGTATTCTTGGTTGACCATTCTCATCATTATATGGAGGTTGTTCTGTTTGTGTATCAAGGGTTTAAAGTATTTCTTACAGCTGCAATTAGATCCTTTATTTTTCATTATCTGCGTCATGTCAACCCAGTGTGACACAAATAATGATAAATTAATTTCCATTTAATGTCATTTTTTTCAATTAAAATATTTTAGTGACAGCTGAATTGAAAATATAACACACACCGTGAAGGCCAAACGATGTTAGAGATCCAGATATAAGACAGTCTTATTCATCTGGCTATAACTCATCTGAATTTGCAACACTCTGTACTAATATACTCGAGTTACTGTAAACGAGCGATCAGAGTATGACAACACCAGATCCGACGTAATCTCAAAAGATACACAGTTCACATGCTTTTAAGTCACTACATAAAAATACATAGTGTTACAGACTCTGTGTATTTTTGTCAGTGGTGAGGAAGGGAGTGTTATATTAATGGTTAGCAACAATGATAATGGTATGCATAGACTATTTTGCTTGTGTTATCTCATTCATACAGACTAACATATCTACTGTAGCATGACGCGTGACCAGATGAGACTTAATTTTCCATACAGCACGAGTACGGAAGCAGCCTCACATTACAACATCTTCAAGAAGAAATGATTTAAGCTAGACTAAGGAACTAGGGAGAAAAGAATATAACACCCCAGGTATTATAGTAGTACAGACAGATGGGATCAAGCCCTGGCAACCTTCCAACAGCAACAGATCTGCATGTGATGAGATAGCATCAATAGCGAGTCTATGAATATCCTGCATTCACCTGTTGCTAATCCCACTGTCTCCTCAATGACACGTGATATCTGGAAAATGTCCATGTCAGAGGATGCTGTAAATTATGACATTTTCATAGAGGAAGAAAAGACATTTATATAAAGAAAAGAATAACATACAGTCTAGTGGCCAGATGCAAAAAGCCAATAAAACTTCTTCCGTCTGGTTTAGCCAAGACTCTTCTCGTGATTAACAGTGGTGAAGCCCTAACCTAATTTTGCTTACTTTTGACTTGTCCATACTGCACCTTATTTTTGTCCAAAAAAAAGCTATATTTAACAGGAAGATACAATCTGATTGATACGTAAATTGACAAACCACAGTTCATTAACTTTAAGTTTTAAATCTCTCAATTTTCATCATCTCCAAATTCTACTGACAGTTTTGACAATTAATAGATAGTTTGATAGTAAAGTTTTAAATATGAGGAAAGAACTAAACACTAAACTTGATATTTATCTGACAAAATTATTTGGCTAAATAGGCAACATACAGCTACATGATTTTATTTTACTATATGCAACAACAAAAAAGCATTAAAAAACCAACAACAAAAAAAACTCACAAAAAGCATATATTGATTACAACATAATCTCTTTTTTGTATGTGTTACAAAATAATTTCTTTGTATGACAGCCAGGCCAAAAATGATCTCTGCACAACTGAAGAAACGCACACAGACACATTTTATATATATATATGGTGTACGGTGGTGTTTTAAAATGAGGAGGTAACATCCCCATTTATGTCCCTGTTACACAATTTTCCTGGTAATGTTTCCTGGTACATTACATAAAAAGAGAGACCAAATACAGTTCTATTTTGTATTTTTACACTATGTAATGTTCTATTTATTAAAACCAAGCATAAATTTAATCAAGTTAGTGTTTTTACGTTTAAGTCATCATGTTTTCAGGCCATTTCGAGTTTGATTTCGACATGAAATAAAGTGGTGATATCTAAGTGACAGTTGTTTACTTACTTTTAATTAGTCTTCCCATTATCGCCATCACTGATCACTGTCTTCATTCAGGCCGATTCGATGAGAACGCGCACAAAAACAAGAGGAGGGATTTATCGCACGAACCAATCATGTCCAATCGTAACCGATCATATCCAATCATAGCGTGATGGAGGCACTGTCTCCTCTCACGTGACTTTCCCCCATTCATTCACTATTACCCCCCACTAAACCACCCACCGCACGCTTTGGGGGCTCTGCTTTGTTTCTATGAGCTGAAGGGAGGCACAATAGACGCGGACTCCCCGCTGTAACTTCACCTGTTTGACAGTGTTTCTTTAGAAAAACGAGTGACTTTTACACTTTTTAATGTCAAATTTTGTAACATTTGCATTGTTTTATTTTTGTAATATCAATTATTTTCTCATCAAGTTTTTTTGAGGAGGCACTGCCTCCCTTGCCTCCTCGGAGGAAGCACCCCTGATATATATATATATATATATACACATTTACATTACATTTACATTTATTCATTTGGCAGACGCTTTTATCCAAAGCGACTTACATTGCATTATACTATACATTTGCATCGGAGTATGTGCAATCCCTGGGATCGAACCCATGACCTTGGCATTGCTAGTGCCATGCTCTAACCACTGAGCTACAGGAAAGCTATATACACACTATATATATACACACACACATATACATATATACACACACAAACAATTCAATTATAGCAAATGAGATGCTGAAATCTTACACTACATTTAAAAAAATATATATCATGTGTACTACACTGCCAGATCGCAAACACTGTTACTGTGTCAGTCTCAAACATATGTAACGCTGGAAGTGCTGCCAATAATCTTACATCTCTCTTTCATAAATGGTCTTTCAGGAAGTGTTTAATCATTAAATGGGACACCTAAAGACAGAAAACACATCACAAGAATAGCATTTCTCTGTGCTTGGTGTCTGGTTTGCCCAGCCTCGCTGACATTAAGCTACAAGGGCAGGGCAGAGCTGTGGTTTGTTTGAAGTACAAACAGGTGGAAAGGTTTCATGTAACCATCAACTTTAAAGCCCTGCTTGCAAATACAAAAGATACAATTTTGAGATATTATGTGTAAACATATTAGCTAAGGTCAACATTTTTTAGCTAATGTAAAAATAAAAAATGTTTAATGTTGTTGAAACAAGTTCAATGAACAGCATTTATTTGAAACAGAAAAATTTTGTAAAATGATAATTGCCTTTATTGTCACTTTTGATCAATTTAATGTTACCTTGCCTAATAATTTTTTTATGTAGCTACTTACCTTACCACAAAATTTTGAATGGTAGTGTATCACAGTTTCCACAAAAATATAAAAAAAAAGCACAACTGTCTTCAGCATTGATAATAATAATAAGAAATGTTTCTTAAAGGGTTAGTTCACCCAAAAAAGAAATTTCTGTCATTAATTACTCACCTTCATGTCGTCCCAAACCCGTAAGATCTTCGTTTGTCTTCGGAACACAAATTAAGATATATTTAATGAAAATCGAGTGTATCTGATCCACACATAGGCAGCAATGACATTGCACCTTTTGAGATCCAGAAAGGTATTAAAGGCATCATTAAAACCAGCAATGTGACTACAGTGGTTCAACCTTAATGTTATGAAGCAATGAGATTACTTTTTGTTTGCAAAAACAAAACAAGGTTGAGGTTAAGGTTGAACCACTGTAGTCACGTCGACAGTATTAACGATGTCTTTAGTCCCTTTCTGGACCTCAAAAGGTGCAATGTCGTTGCTGCCTATGTGTGGAACAGATACCATCGGATTTGATCAAAAATACCTTAATTTGTGTTCCGAAGACAAACGAAGGTCTTACTGGTTGGGACTACATGAGGGTGAGTAATTAATGACAGAAAATTCTTTTTTGGGTGAGCTAACCCTTTAAGCATCAAATCAGTAGGCTATATCAGACTGATTTCTGAAGGATCATGTGACACTGAAGACTTCAGTAATGATGCTGAAAATTCAGCTTTGCTTTCATAGAAATAAATTACATTTTAAAATATATTCAAATGGATAAGTTATTTTAAAAATTGTAATAATATTTCACAATAACTGTTTTTTTTATCAAATAAATGCAGCCTTGCTCAAAACATAAAAATCATAGTAGTATAGAGTAGTATATTAACATTTCATCAGGGCTGAATGCAATCAGTTGACTGTAAACATCAAAAGGCTTTTACGTTTCCCAAAATGCTCTTAGAAACTTGATTTCCCAGAAAAAGAAAGCTTTGAGTTAAGATCCCCACAAGTATGAATATGGAGCATCTGATAGCCTTGTGAAGAGCCAATGAAAGTAAATGTTAATGTTGGCATCCCAGAACCAGACACATCTGCCGTCACTCTCATTGCTGATAACATAACCCCTCAATACCTGCTAATACTTTCATGTGAAATACAGCATCCTGGGTCTGAGCTACAGTCACACAAGCTATAATGCCTCATAAAACAGCGGATGACCAACACCACAGCCAGAGGAAGTTGCAATTAGGAGGAATGTTGCACTGCTTAACCATCTATATAGAGAGACAGAGATTTTTGAATGTGTGACTCACACAGCTAATTATCATCTACTACATCTACTATTGTTGGAATAAGACAATATTTCCATAGTTGCAGAAATTTCCCTACCACTTTTTTTTGAAGGGAAGCTCATCACTTGGCCTGAAAGGGCCACACCTTTAGCTGAAAGGTCAGTTTGCAATATAGGATCCAAAACATAGCTATATCAGCGGAAAACGTATGGTTTCTGTCTAAGTGGCCTGTCAAGCATGTATGGAAAGTGATGACGTCATACAATCAGCTTTTTTACCATGCAAGATTCTCAGGGAAAGTGAGGTATTTCTTGATAAGGAACATTATAAGGACAAACTTCTGAGCTATTTGACAACAAATGAAATCAAAATGGAAGGTTTGTAGATTTTAATACAAGTCTTTTAGCTTTGAGCTCACCTACACACTAGGTGTAAGTCCTAAAAGTTGACAGGCATTAAAAATTACAATATATTCAAGGAAAATGGACCAAATATACAGATGGTTCATCTTGTTTGCAGAGGCATACGAAATGTGGCAAGTAGCAAAACACGGTTTTGCTGGGCTGTGAAGTACACTAAATGCGATTAGCTAGTTTTAAAAAAAAAGAAGAGAGAACTACCCTTTTAATATGTCCTGCCCCAACCTCCTCCTCAACCGGAAATTAATTCAAGAAAGAAAATTGTGTTCAGAAAATATTTCAAGGGTTTTTATTAGAAATTTATAGTAGTACACTTTACATCTTATTAGCATAAAGCTATTTAAAAACAAGTCCAAACTCAGTCAAAAGTGTGCTAACCAAGAAGCTAGTAGAACCCTTGGTTTGTTGTTAAAAAAAGTAGGCAGATTAAAAAGTTAGTTTGTCAATATTTTAAAGGCAGCATTCAATACAAGAATAAAAATGCGGAACATTCTCATTGATTGACAAATGTTTTATTGCAGAATACGTCATCAACATGTTTGGTCCATTTTCCAGAAAGAGAGAAAAGTTCATTTTAAATCCATATATCAGCTAAAAGTTCATTTCAGACATCACATGAAAATCTAAAAGAGAAAAGCAGCAGGATAAAGTCTCACTGTTGGCTGGGAAAAAACTGATATGCTGCGCAATTGATGCCACAGCAGAGCTCCAGGCCACAGGCTTTGTGTGAGAAGTTTTTGGAATGACGAAAAAGTAGGAGTGACATGTCATTCAAGAGCAGAACGTGTGGCGAAGCAAGGCACGGTCTCAGCCCTCTAATGATGTGTTGGGCAACAAATCTTCTTTTCACCAGCTGTTGTTGCCCTTTATCCTTTTATGAATGCTTTTCATGTCTGACTTCATTGGAATAAGTGAGATAAAGGGTGTGAAACGAGCAGGGTCAGCTGGTGAAATCCACCTGCTGTGCTGAATTATAATGGGCTGTATTCAAGCCATCAAAATTATGACTTTCAGGCACTGCTATCTTTAATCACACAGTTATTAAGGTCAAAACATTGACTTGACAAAGAGGAGAATTAGTTACATTGAAAACTAGGGACTGGGTGTGAAGCAGTTCATTTGGGATTTAAAGAGAAACTCAAGAGATATTCAGGCTGGTTATTACATTATACAAAGCCTTGGGGAGTTGGCAAACACTTATGCAGCCTGCAGTTCAGAAAGATGATGAATGCTTGGGAGGAAACGACTTTTTCAGAGTTAATCCACATTCAAAAGCCACAAGCCTGCAGCTCTTTTTTATAACACAAGTGCAAATCAATATTATGTACTTATCCATAAATAAGACAAAACAATGCAATGCGTAATTCAAAATACGGGTAAAACATCTGTGAAAAATCAATATGGAAAATTCCTTCACTAACACAGTATATGATGGCTGTATGGTGACTTTTTTGTGCAGTTACAAATTATATTTCAGCCATTTACATTTCAAGCTGGACGACGCACCTCAAAACACTGTAGAAAGGTAAAGTCGCCAATGTCCCAAAATGGCACTGACATCTTGTGCTAATTTGGGACCAGAGTCCTCACAGTAGTGAACTCAGGACCTGAGTCTGTGCCTTAGTGAGCATGAAGTGGAGCCGCGTGCTATCGAAGCCCCGCCCACACTCCCGCAGAATTGGTTAGTATAGTTTACTGCACAACAACTCATTATGTCGGAGTGAAATAAACAGTTATGGAAATGTAGAAATTACAGTTAAAGCTCCAATCTCCTCTCGAAAATCCCGAAAAAAGCCTGTTGGTGCCTCAGTGACTACTTCGCACAGAGAAGCCGTCAATCACAGCTGTCAATCATGATGTAACATCCCGGTTTTTATAGCATCAAATAACTAACTAAAACCACACTTGTTTAAAAAAAACGGGCATTTGAACTTACATCAGCGTGATAAAAACTACATAAAATGACAGAAGCCATCTTTGGAAAATAATTATTTGAAGTGTAATTTAATTGTTTAGTTTGTCTCACGTCCCATTTCATTACATGGAGAGGGTGGGGTTTATGACCTATACTGGGACCAACCACCTGGGGGCGATCGAGGCGCTTGTGCGGCACACTATAAAAAATGCTGGGTTAAAAACAACCCAAGTTGGGTTGAAAATGGACAAACCCAGCAATTGGGTTGTTTTAACCCAGTGGTTGGGTTAAATGTTTGCCCAACCTGCTGGGTAGTTTTATTAAACTAAACTATTGTTTAAAAATTACTGTATTAATAAATTACTTGTTTAAAATTAATGAACCCAAATTATGTTGGAAATTAACATTTATTAAATTGTTTAATAAATGAAAATGTATTAATAAGTTCAATGAATAATAATTAAACAATAAACATTTATTAAATTTCTTATTAATAAATGTTCATTACTATTATTATTGTTGCCTCTAGTAATTATGTGTCTGATTTGTAATTTCCAACATATTTTGGGTTCATTTTAAGCCAGCCATATAGTCATTTTTAAACAATAGTTGGGTTAAATAAAACTGCCCAGGACATTGGGCAAACATTTAACCCAATTGCTGGGTTTGTCCATTTTCAACCAAACTTGGGTTGTTTTTAACCCAGCATTTTTAGAGTGCACGCTTGGTATGCACAGGTTTTTTGAATTCATTAAATTAACCCACCTACACAACAGGCTGACCCTAAGCTAGCTATAAACACACCATAGACCATCTGTTACACACTCTGACATACTTGTTTCCACCCTCCCCCTCAAGTTCTGGAGCCAATGTCAGTCTGGCTTGTCAATTACATTCTATCTCTATCCAACCTAACCACCTGACAGACATGTGAGTCCCTACATCTCCGCCCCTGTGCCCCCCTCTACAGGAAACATAATATCAGACCCCACAGCTGGGCCATGTGGACCTGTGAATTAGACAACAAGAGTGAGACACGGCCACAGCATGCTCAGCCTCTAATCAGTGAGCAGCAGAAATGAGGTGGAGATAGGCGTGTAAAAATAAGTCTATATGTTTAAAAGGCAAACTAAAAATGCATATTTACATAAAGTGGGAATAACTTTTGCAATCCGATTCTAATCTATTTGTAAGGAATTTATCACAAAAAATGTAATTCCGAAACAAAATTTGCAAAAAAATGTGCCACACAATCAACAAGCGTAAAATGATTCAAAATAAGTCACAGGGTATTTTTTTCTAAAGTGACTGATTGTTTCTCTAGATAAGACAATTATTCCTCGTCTGGTATCGTTTAAAGCCCTTTGAAGCTGCACTGAAACTGTCATTTTGATCTTCAACCGTTTGGAGGCCATTCAAGACCACTATAAGGAGAATAATCCTGGAATGTTTTCATCAAAAACCTTAATTTCTTTTCGACTGACGAAAGAAAGGCATGAACATCTTGGATGACATGGGGGTGAGTAAATTATTAGGTACATTTTATTTGAAAGTGGACTAATCCTTTAAACACACATATAAGGGCGATTCCTACACATGCATTGAATGAGCAGCAGTGCACCCAAGCTCTGGGTTAANTATGCTTTATATAAACAAATGATCGCCTTGCAAGTGCTTCCGCCAAAACTGCACTTTCATATTCTTCAAAAAGCTTACGCTGTATGTCCTAAGCCTTTTCCGTAAGTAGAATAGGGAAGGTGTAGGACATACAGCATAAGCTTTTTGAAGAATACGAAAGTGCGGTTTTGGCGGAAGCACGTGCAAGGCGTTTATAAAGCATATGCAGTTGTATTTTTTTCTAAAGTGACTGATCGTTTCTCTAGATAAGACCCTTATTCCTCGTCTGGTATCGTTTAAAGCCCTTTGAAGCTGCACTGAAACTGTCATTTTGATCTTCAACCGTTTGGAGACCACTGAAGTCCACTATAAGGAGAATAATCCTGGAATGTTTTCATCAAAAACCTTCATTTCTTTTCGACTGACGAATGAAAGGCATGAACATCTTGGATGACATGGGGGTGAGTAAATTATTAGGTAAATTTTATTTGAAAGTGGACTAATCCTTTAAACACACATATAAGGGCGATTCCTACACATGCATTGAATGAGCAGCAGTGCACCCAAGCTCTGGGTTAAGTCATTCTTAACTTTGATCTCCCTTCACGTCAGCTATCATGAAAGAGACATTGTTGTGTGAGAGACTTCAATCCCATTAGCAGCATTAAGTCTCAAAGCAAATCTTGTCACATTTACACAGAGCATGAAGCCATCCTCAATGGTCAAAAGCCACTGTCACCATGGCAGCTCTCCTCCACCAGATGACCATTTATCAAGGTAATAAAGCACTGCATTCTGGGTAAAATAAATGTTCTACTCTTTCAAGAAGATTAGCTCAATGAGCACGCCACAGGCGGTAAGCGACACATTCTGAGGTAAGATAAGCAGGCGGAAAAAGGAACTCAGATAAAACTGTGTAGGGAAAGCAATGAGTGGCCAGGGGCCAGCAGTCTGGGAAAGTTACAAAACCATTTCTCTGGCTGTTCAAAAGCATCCTTTTTCTAACAAGACAGACAACATGTCCTGTGAGTACAAGGAGAGACTCCAAGTGCTGTTGACAACAGTCATCAGAACAGTCAGTGCCTCCTCTAAAGCTACATTCACAATACAGGCCTTAATGTTCAGATTTTTCTTTTTACTCATATCCAGTATTCTGCCATATTTGCAAGAATACATCAAGGAAAAAAAGAAAATAGATAAAGAAGCACTTATCTCTTAACACGCAGCGTACCATTGTTGACAGATCATCAGCTGCTTTGTCCAAGAAAAGTGCCACTGGCAATGAATGACAACAATAGCAATGTGAACCTTCGCAGTGATGAGTTAAATTAAAGAAATACATGAACTGAAGTCTAATAGTCTATGCTGAGCTCTTTGTACAGTAGTGATTTTGATTCAGGACCCGCATTTTACATAATGTGACGGCCTAACACAGTACCAAATTGTTTATTGTACAAAAGTAAACAAAAATGTCCTTAAAATCTTAACGTTAAGGGGTAAACAGAAATCTTTTTACTAGAATGAGTAGAAATATGTAAATGACATGACTACTTGTGTGTGTGTGTGTGTGTGTGTGTGTGTGTATATATAGTGTTGTATCATGTCTTTTGGGTCGTGTTTTCTTTCAGAGGCGTAGCTTTTTTCATATTTTTCAAGGATGAGAGTATGTCACCCAACCTGTTCACATTGGCATCTGGCTAATTTGGTTAACTTCTACCAAGTTATACCTGAAAACAGAGTTTGGACATTCAATCTTTGACGTCAATAGCAAACAATATGGGAAGCATTTTCTCCTTCCTTTAAAAAGTTGATTTAGAGTAATTCGCTATCCTAAATACAGTTAATTGCATATTATTTTTTGCATTTAGCATTGTTTGTTTTCTTGACATCTACAACCCCATCTGAACCTCCAATCCACCAAACGTGAACCACATATGAACCCAGATCTAGAGTGATTTACTGAATTAGCCAAAAACAGATTTGAAAGGCTTAGAATCAGATCGGTGACCATTTCCATCAGTAGTGTGCACTTAGCATGTTTTAGTATGCAAGTTTTTGCTGGAAAAAAATGTACTTGACTACTAACATGACCTAATATCTGCTTAGTAACCACAACATGTGACATCTTGCATATCAGAAAGCCTGAGAGAAGGTCTCTCTTGTCCATTGTCCATTACAGGTTACAAATAGGCTTGCGGACATCAGACAAAACAGCATGGAGGAGATTTCCGCATTACAAAAAGAAAGTTCCTAATGCACAACAGGCAAAGACTAATATAGAAAAAGAGGCTATCAATGAAGAATTCTAGGTTTTGGATTCAAGACGAAAGCATAATTAGCAGAACACATACATATACCTAAAATGAAGGCCTATGTCAGACACTCTACCATATTCAATCGACAAAGTTAAAAATAACAGACATCATCCAGCAGATTTGATCCACATGATTTATACTGTATCAAGCACTGTGCTGCTTATAAACTAATAAGCTTATTTAGAGCCTGAACTATCCGTATTATAAATTGTTTGACAATCCACACAAAAAGGTATTAAACTAGAGGAAAGTTCAACCTTAGCTGTCTGAAGTGCAAATAAAAATAGGTTAACACATCTATACTTACCACTGAAAAACGCAACCTTGAGCTAGCCTTTCCTGACCTCAACCTACTGCCTCTCCATGTGAGTAGATGAGATCTTGCCTCTTAGGATGAGATTATGCATTTTCAATGTGTCAATCAAGTGACATCTGGATTTTTAGAAAGCAACTGCCTTGATTAGACTGTAATGTCACATGCTGATAAAACCTATCAACTGCCTTGCAAAGTAATATCTGACATCAGTGTCACTATCATTTCCAGCGAAGAACAGATGCAGAGGGAATCTGACAACTACTACAGAAAGATAACATTCATCCATTCATCATAGGGTGAGCCTATCAGCTGGTTGCAGTCATTGTATGACACAAAGACAATCTAAATGCTATCACTGCTTATTGTTATTTTAAAAAGGCCTACACCCTTCCTCATCCCCACCGCCTCATCATCACAAGATTCTGACCATACAGACTTGCTCTGGTCCTTACCTGATGGCTCCAATACACAAATATGCTGTACTGCTAATAAAACAATTGAGACGTCCAAGAAAATGGTTGGGAGTCTTAAAAAGAAGTAATAGTAGTATTTTAGTTAGAATTATATAGCAAAACAACGTTTTAGTTACCAAAAAAATGCAGCCTACACGTTAGTCACCGAGTGTGCTAAATGCAAAGTAGCCTACTCGATAAAAAGTAAGTAGGCTACATACTGTCATTATTTATCACATTATTATAGATTTACACATTACAGATATGTCAAAAAAAAAGAAGAAGTCTTTAAAGACGTTTGTTTAAAACGTCTTTAAAATATTCCCAACTTCGCTAGGGGCGCCATAAGACAATTTCGTTTGCAAGAGGAGAACCTCAACCGACTCACTGACAGAAAATTTGACCCCCCATTAAAGTAAATTAACTTTAGACTCCTTACCTGCAGTTCACACCAAGCAACCTCCACGGTGGTCTCCGTATCCAAGCCTTTGTAGACAGTCTTAAAAGTTCCCCTTCCGATCTCAATGTTGAATTTCAGAAACCTTCCATCAGGTGAAGTCGCCACAGCTTTAGTCTCAACCTCATCCTTTTCCTCCTGCTCGCGTTTACTCTCAAACAGAGCTCTTGACAAAACAGCTTTCTTCTGGGTGCTTTCATCGTCGGAGTCCGAGCTGGCATCAGCCTCCTGTGCGCTGGGCTCCTCGGTGGCCCAGGAATCAGTCGGTCGCGGGTCCGAGTCTTGCGTCTCAGGCGGTGAGCTGGAGACAGGTGACATTGGAGGTGAAGAGTCCGTCTTTTTCTCCTCGTTGGTACTTTCCGATAAAATGTTGTCGGCTGACCATGAAAGAGTTTTTGTCAGTGGTGCGATGCTCTCCTGTGGCTCTACGTCCATGGTGTGGCGTTTGTTTAACCTGTAGGCATTTCTCCTGGAGTTTGCCGAGTGTCTCCTTCGTCTCGGCGGCAGGCGAGCTGGGAAGAACGAGTCCGCGTCAAAACCTGCAGGGAACTTCGGGAAACCAAGACCAGCCATATCAACCTCAGCCTGTGACATTGTAGTCGATATCTCTGCAGTTAACATTAGAATTGCAGCGCATAATCTAGTGCATTCTGAAGTTCTCCATAACAATTGTGCGTTGACATTTAGCTCAACTATATCCGCCAAACCATAACAACAGTTCTCCAGGAGCGCACTGCAGACTAAATGAAAAAAGTCAGCGCGACTATAAGTTAAATGCGAACGTTCTGTAGAAATATTACCAAAGCAAATGATAGTAGTATAATTATTCGGTTATTTGAATAATTCGAATATCATGGCGTGACTGTCGAGCGTCTCCACGGAGCGCGCGTTGTGCCTTCGCTTTCCAAGTCCAAGTACGCTACTCTGCTTCTCTGGTTGCTCCTCCCCGTGGAAAAACACCTTAGTAATGAAGTCTGTGAGGGACCACTAGTCAAGCTACATTGCCATAAATGCAATCCCTCGCGTCTTAAACAGATTACAGTCGTCTATTATGGCAAGCCGTTGAAACATTTATTCTTTAAAATTTTATTTTTGTGTCAATTCATTATATTTAATTATATTTATATTTGTGTTAATTCATTATATTGAAGTACCTTTCCCTTTTATAGGTTCATTAGATACTAGTACTTATTGCCAAAGTGACTATATCTGTTTAATTAGTATTTATTCAATAAACACTAGTACTTTTCCTTTGATAGCCTAAGTCAAGTAGGCTAACTGGGTAACAAATTGCACATTTTAAAAAAAAATGCAATTGAATTCTATGAGGATCTGAAGTTCAGATATATTCACCCCAGATCATTTCAGTTCACTTTAGATGTTAATATCTGAACCACAGATCAAGTTTTGCAATTTATTACCAGTAACATAATGGAACTATTGAGAAAGTGACTGCAGGTACTAGTGAATAATTTAATAGAAAGTATAGTCACTATTTGAATACATACTTGTAAGGATAAATGCTAGCAAGTCACAATTGAATTACTTAGTAATCTAAAATAAAAGCAGAAATAAAAATTCTATAAAAGATTCTAGTTAGTTTTAAGGAATAAATGCTGAGACTGCTTGCCACATGTCTATTGCACAAGTTACTTTGGGGTTTGTTTGATGCAAGATCATTACAAACTCAGTAGGTTGAACTCAGTGCAGGGAAACCCAGATCTTTGAAATCATGAAGCTCTTAATTCAAGAAACAGCTGCTTAATGAAAATCCAAAAGGCAAGTTTCCAAACCTCCCATTTAAAAGTGAACAAACCGAACAGATGAATTTATTTCCGATTGATTGGTCAAGCTTCAGACTGTCATTCTCCAATTCTTTCTAATCACTGAAAATGATTAAATCCTGCAGTATTCCATGAATCATGCCAAAAATCAATATGTGAACCCATCAGCCAAACACTATTCTAAATATTGGGGAGAACGTGCCCCCCTCAACATGGTTATGACCCCAATAAGTAGCCCATACATAACAGAAACTAATAATAGCTGATCAGCTGATGAGCAGTATCAGAGTTGCATAAACATAGACATCGGGTGTAATGAAAAACCTCTTCACGGCATGTTGATGTAAACTCAGATGTCTTCCACACATCGATACGCATCGGTATTGCTCTATAGCTAAGACATACGGTGAACTTGTTTGACAATATGACATACTACATGACAAATGTTTTTAATGGGATCATGTGACTATTAATATGATCCTGTTCACATACAGCAGCAATCGCTGAAACCTTTCCACACCAGTCATTTGTCTATCTCTGTCAGTGTCTTTGTTATTATGCTTTAGTTTCCTAGCAATTAGCTGATGCCCAATAAAAGGACATGGACTGGGAAGCGTGAGGGTCTAGCCACTCGAGCACAGGTCATCTGTTTCTGACTGGGTGTGTGTTTTTATTGGCTTAAATACTCTAGGGATTAACTTTGAATCGTCTTGTTCTACCAGAGGGCCACCAGGGAGGTTTTATCTGCAGCGACAGGTGACTTGACAACAGTGTTTATGTTCATTTAGACAACACTGAACTCAGGAGCACTGAACACTCAGGGGAAACAGAATAGGGATAGTTCACTCAAAAAGTCATCATTTATTAATTCACCAAAAACTGTATCCAAACAACATTGGACACCACTGACTTCATTATACAATCTTAAAAATAAAGGTTATTTATTGGAATCTATGGTTCCATGAAGCACCTTTAACATCCATGGAACCTTTCCATTGGACAAAAGGTTTTTATAGTGGAAAAAGTTCTTTAGATTAATAAAATGTTCTTCATGCTAAATATATATATATATATTGGTTCACAGTTCAAAAAGGTTCTCCTATGGCATCACTGTGAAAACCACCACTTGGAACCTTTAAGAGTTTCTAGACCAAAAAAGACTTTCTGTTAAATGTGGCCATGGACCACAAAACCAGTCATAAGGGTATTTTTTTATTTTTTTTATTGAGATGTGTACATCATCTGAAAGATCCATTGATGTATGGTTTGTTAGGATAGGACAATATTTGTCCGAGATACAACTATTTGAATATCTGGAATTCAAGGGTGCAAAAAAATCAAAATATAGAGAAAATCGCCTTTAAAGTTGTCCAAATGAAGTTCTTAGCAATGCATACCCACTCACAAAAATAAATTTTTGATTTATTTATGGTAGGAAATTTACAAAATATCTTCATGGAACATAATCTTTACTTAATATCCTAATGATTTTTGGCATAAAAGAAAAATCAATAATTTTTACCCATATAATGTATTGTTGGCTATTGCTACAAATATACCCGTGCGACTTATGACTGGTTTTGTGTTCCAGGGTCACAGTTATGTTCTTTTGTGTTTCACAGAAAAAACAAAGTCACCCAGTTTTGGAAATGAAGTGAATAACATGACAGTGAATAAATGAACAGAATTTTCTGTTTTGGGTACACTATAAAACTGAACAGTGGAATTAATTAAAAAAAAAATTTAATTGCTTTGGTGCAATTTTTACAAGCAGTTTTCAAAACTCTTAGTACAAACCCGATTCCAAAAAAGTTAAGACACTGTACAAATTGTGAATAAAAAAGGAATGCAATAATTTACAAATCTCATAAACTTATATTTTATTCACAATAGAATATAGATAACATATCAAATGTTGAAAGTGAGACATTTTGAAAAGTCATGCCAAATAATGGCTCATTTTGGATTTCATGAGAGCTACACATTCCAAAAAAGTTGGGACAGGTAGCAATAAGAGGCCGGAAAAGTTAAATGTACATATAAGGAACAGCTGGAGGACCAATTTGCAACTTATTAGGTCAATTGGCAACATGATTGGGTTTAAAAAGAGCCTCTCAGAGTGGCAGTGTCTCTCAGAAGTCAAGATGGGCAGAGGATCACCAATTCCCACAATGCTGCGTCGAAAAATAGTGGAGCAATATCAGAAAGGAGTTTCTCAGAGAAAAATTGCAAAGAGTTTGAAGTTATCATCATCTGCAGTGCATAATATCATCCAAAGATTCAGAGAATCTGGAAGAATCTCTGTGCGTAAGGGTCAAGGCTGGAAAACCATACTGGATGCCCGTGATCTTCGGGCCCTTAGACGGCACTGCATCACATACAGGAATGCTACTGTAATGGAAATCACAACATGGGCTCAGGAATACTTCCAGAAAACATTGTCGGTGAACACAATCCACCGTGCCATTCACCGTTGCCATTTAAAACTCTACAGGTCAAAAAAGAAGCCATATCTAAACATGATCCAGATTCACCCATAGAGAACATTTGGCGTATCATAAAGAGGAAGATGTGACAAAGAAGACCTAAGACAGTTGAGCGACTAGAAGCCTGTATTAGACAAGAATGGGACAACATTCCTAAACTTGAGCAACTTGTCTCCTCAGTCCCCAGACATTTGCAGACTGTTATAAAAAGAAGAGGGGATGCCACACAGTGATAAACATGGCCTTGTCCCAACTTTTTTGAGATGTGTTGATGCCATGAAATTTAAAATCAACTTATTTTTCCCTTAAAATGATACATTTTCTCAGTTTAAACATTAGATATGTCATCTATGTTGTATTCTGAATAAAATATTGAGATTTGAAACTTCAACATCATTGCATTCTGTTTTTATTCACAATTTGTACAGTGTCCCAAATTTTTTTGGAATCGGGTTTGTACTAATATCACAACAGATCATCAAAACTGCACTTTTTTCAAACATTTCAGCATATTTTCAATTGTGTTCGTACAATACACAAAATCACAAAGTATCCTTTTTCACAACACAAAATAAGTGTTTCATCTATATAAATGTTTCATTCACAGTAACTGCCTTTCATAATTCTATTACTATCAAACTTTTGATTTGCATCTCTTTTCGTTCAGTTTAATACATTTGTCTATTATTTAATTCAACTGGACTTAATGATTAATCAATGGATCATTTGGTACAGCTATAGATTTCTATAGATATTGATTCTATAGGCATAGTTTCTATAGAACTTGTTTGCATTTTCCGATATGGATAACCAAATATAATGAATTCTTTTTACTTCATAAGCAATTTATCTTAGATGACCACAATTGTAAAAGTGGGTGTGTGGGGTCATGATAAACCCTGCGTTGTGAACCAAATGTCCCCACTAGGTCTAAAATGACTGGTATTACCATCCTCTTGGTTTGGACATTTGGTTCACAACGCAGGGTTTACCATGACTTTTTGTTTTTGGTCCCCATGAGGAAAATGGATTTTACTGTAAATCATACAAAATTATATATATATATTTTTTTTTATATATTTAAAAAAAATAAAATGTAAAAAGTTTTCTCTGTGATAGGTAGGTTTAGAGTTAGGGGGATATAATATATAGTTATGAGGGGGGAGGGGTTGAAATTTGTGAACAGAGCAGGATAGAGTGACTGTATAACTGGCTGTAAGGACTGACTGTATAACATCAGACTGATTAGAGGCATTACCATGGTATAGAGAGACTGCCTCATTACTGTAGCTCACCCTTCATCTGTAAAGATCAACTACAGTATAAATTCAGTCATATGGTACATATTAGAACATTTACTGTATTGCCAGCACACTCTGTTTTACACAAAACCTCATGACTGTGTCATACTTCACACCTTTTGATAACACACTGAATAGATATTATTACAAACATTATGGATTTTATGTCAATTATATAATTTAGGTAATATAAGTGTATTTTCTAATGTGGCTTCTGTATCCTGTGTAACTGTAATTATTTCAGCAACAAGGGTGATTTGAAACATTTTTTGCTATTGAATTAACTGACTGTTAAAAGTACTAAACTGAAAGAAGATCATACTGTTGTGTTTCGGTGATTAAACCAAATGTTCTCATTACATATCACAACGATCGTGTGTTTTGAAACAATGACTATGTAGAATGAAAATATGTACAACTAGAATGAAAGCATGAGATCAGGTTGTGAAAGAATGACTAGCTGTGTTACAAGTGTGATCAGTTTGGAGTTTTGTACTAAGAGTTTTGAAAATGTACACCTTAGATGTGAAAATAGTACCAAAGTGAATAAAAAAAACTGTAAATGAAATGAGTTTGCTTCACTGAAATAATAATGAAAGTTCATTGTACTTAAAAAAAAGTTGTGTGAATTCAAAATTTCATTGTAGTAAGCTGAACTTAATATGACTGATTTGAGTTGCAGCAGATTTCTAATTCTCAGCATGCTCTGCATCATACTGTATAAATAAATGTTGAAATGAAGTTGTGGCAGGGGGGGCGTGGTTCAGCGAAGTCTGCAGCGGGAGAGAGAGACAGGAGACGCACGGTGAGTGAGTGGATTAGGCGGAAATAACAAACACCTGTCTCTTGTTTCAGTAATTGGCGTGGAGAGAGTATAAAACGCCAGGAGAAGCAGGAGCGAGTGAGAGAGAGAGGGACTACTGGCTGTCAGCAACTGTGACTTGGACCCGACCAACTGGAGTGAATATTAGGATACTTTAAAGGACCGTTTTGTGCCTGTCTGCACGATTTTTATGTTTTGTGATTTAAGTGGTGTAAATAAACAGTCAGTAGTCCAGCCGACCCTGTCCGCTTCCTTCCTTCTACATACGAACTACGTTACAGAAGTGTTATTTTGTGTTTTTTTGCACAAGATTAAAAGAGGGAGACATCAGTTAGTGTTTAATGTTGTGTTATGTTGGGATTTACAGTTTTGTATTGGTGAAGAGCCTGTGGTTAGGTTGAGGATGGGCTGCAAAACTTTTGTTGTTGTTGTATATAATGTGTTTGGTTTGATTATATACATGCAAGTATATAATGACATTCTCAATGATATTTATAATAGCATGTGTTATTTGCTTTCTAACATTTAACCAAGATCTGAATGTGATGTTAATGTAAATTAACTGTATTTAATTAACATTATGATGATTTGGGCGAGGCTGAGAACTGTGGGAGCGAAGGGATGCCGGTGACGTGATTGTTAATGAGACACCTGTGCCACACTGGACTTGTTCCTCTTCCACAGCTCTGGGCCCCGCCCCACTAGTCACAAAAATGTTAAGTTCTACTAACTTAAATATAAGAGTTAGTTTACTTAAATGTTTTGAGGTAATAAGTTTCCTCAAATGTTTTGAGTGTTCTGAAATTATTGAGTTCTACGTTGTAGCTGTTTCTTTAAAGGAGTTTTCAGAACAGTTAAATTGGCTGGCCTGCAAACTGAACGATACACTTAAATGTCATCTACAACAGTATCAGAACACTGAAGGCTGTCTGTTGTGACAGCTTCGCTGAACTGAATGACCGAATTTCATAAGCATTCTAACAAAATAACATGTCTAAGAACGATAAAGAAGATATGCATGTTGTCCAGAATGGATCTATAGATGAGCTTGTGTGGAAGAGATATCTCAGACCCCCTGAGCGAGACACAGCATAGCTAGTGCCTGGGGTCTGAAATGCCCCACGTGACACACAAGCTCACAAGACGGACTTGTGTGTGCATGCTTATCAGGATGAACATATTGCTGCTCCGTGAGCAGCTGGGCCTCTCAACCTCCACTCTGTACTATCAACCTCTCCCCCTGTAAAACTTTTACCTAATCATATTTCATAATAAGAACATCTTGTTGGAAAACATCTATAAATAAAATTTCTGAATGAAACTGTTGCCTAGTCCACCTTTTCTTTAAAAACAAAAAAGCTAATAAATAAATAAACAGTGATACACTTATAATGGAAGTAAATCAAAGTATTTAAAAGCAGAATATATATATATACACTCACCTAAAGGATTATTAGGAACACCTGTTCAATTTCTCAGTAATGCAATAATCTAATCAACCAATCACATGGCAGTTGCTTCAATGTATTTAGGGGTGTGGTCCTGGTCAAGACAATCTCCTGAACTCCAAACTGAATGTCAGNTCCATTGACAGCTACGCAACTACCACCTACCAAAGTTTATAATGAGATCGTAAAACTAATCCATATGAATTGAGCGGTTTAGACCAAATTGTCTGAAGAGACTCGACCGCTTTTTATGATGAACATTTAATTTAGGTTTTTACACACATATAAACATTAATCAGCGAACATAAACACAAGCTCAACCGAACCTGATTGACACATGAGAACAAACCTCATTGGTTCTTGAGGAAGCTCAAACGTGCTGCATAACACACAAGAATGAACCTCATTGGTTCTCGCACATTAAGCAAACATGCTTGAGCTTCCGTTTACACAACTGATTTGTGAGTTGATGAATGTTTATATGTGAATAAAGCCTAAATTTAATCTGTTCATCGTATAAAGCGATTGTAACTCTTCAGAAAATTTAGAGTAAACCACTTGATTCATATGGATTAGTTTTATGATCTCTTTTTGAACGTTTTGAAGCATCAAAGTTTCAATTGCGTAGCTGTCAATGGAGGGACAGAAAGCGCTCAGATTTCATCAAAAAAAGATCTTTATTTGCGTTCTGAAAATGAATGAAAGTCTCACAGAATTTAATGACAGAATTTTAATTTTTCGGTGAACTAACCCTTTAACTTTGCACAAAAAGTCATCTTCTTGTGGCTATACTATTAAAACAGTATGTTAACGTTTATCAATTGACTCCATTCACTTCCACTATAAGTGCCTCACTGTAATCCACATTTTTTATTTTCTTTAAAGAAAAGGAGGGAAAATTTTAAGTTAATTCAATGAAAATTACACCACAATTGATGTTAAATGTACAGTATGAAATCTGGAATATTTCTGCAACATCCCCAGTATGAATATTATCAGAGTGGAGAACATTACGAAAGATAAATTTAACACAGCTCTATGGGCTACTATGGGTTTTGCAGATTTTAGGACTGTTATAAATACAGTATGCACAATTTTTGTATTATGACAATCTAAGTATGACATTTGTTATGATATTCTCCAGAATTCTCAGAGAAATCCTGCCTATCACTAATCATTTTTTTCTGTAATAAGCAATACATCAGTACTGTTCTTGAGTGACACGTGACTGGAGAGGTACAGTGTGTCCTGTAAGCTTATCAAGATGTGAGCATATACTGTGTAAAAAAAAAACAACCATCACCTTCTCCTAATGTGACTTCACATACTGCCATCTAGTGGAATACAATAGAATATTATAAAATGAACAGTTCGGAAATACAATTAGATGTCACAGTTGAAACAACAGCCAATATACCAAACCTGTCAAATTCTAGATTAACTTTTATTTTATTTTTAAGTCACATTAACTAACATAAGAAAAGGCAAAGACAAGGAATGATTGAAATAAATAAATATGTATTTAAATCATCGCTTATTGAAAAAACTTTTGCATTTTGCTTTGTATCATATAATGTGGCCGCTGGAAAATATATGTTCATTTACACTGGATGCAAAGTATCCACAGTCTCAGACATCAAGACAAATGTTAACTGTCTTGCCCACATTGCAAAGCTGCAGCTCCTTTAGCATCACTGAGACTAAGAGTTGGCCCCCGTCCGAGGCCCTTTCATGACGAAGATCTTCGCCTCGTCATCAATCTCGTCCATGATTCTCTCCTGCCTGACTGAGAGAATGGTGTAGCTGACTGATGGAGCGATGTGGTTAAAGCCATTACGTCACACAAATGGAGAAGATTAATAATGAATAAACACACATTTAATAATTGAGTATCTGAAAATGTGCTATTGACATGTTTAACAGAAATATAAATGGATTATGGTGCTGCCATATTTTTTTAGATACTGTATGGTATCATGATAATAGAATGCTTTTTTTTATGCCATGGAAATCCTTATTGTAAATTAGAGTACAATGCAAATATCATGGTACAAAAATATGGTAATAATTAATTAACATGATATATAGCAATGCCAAGGTCATGGGTTCGATCCCAGGGATTGCACATACTCAGATACAAATGTATAGTATAATGCAATGTAAGTCGCTTTGGATAAAAGCGTCTGCCAAATGCATAAATGTAAATGTAAATATATATCAAAGCACCATAACCATTACTGTCCTTGGGAATTCCTATGAAAAGTCACAATGATAAAACTAAGGGCCACCAAAATACCAGTGTTTCTAATGTAAATCATAAATGTATATGGAATGGCCTTCAGAGGTAGTATTAGGAATTTTTAATTACAGTGTTGGCTCATAGCAATAAACACAGTTTTAGTGTAATAACGATGGTATTTTAGAAGAAACTAAGGTTACCATGTACAATTTTGCAAGAATACTACTAGTATGACAGTATTCTAAAATAAATAGGAAAGTATGATTGTTATTTTTATATATAGTTTTTGAATCTAATGTGCAAAACGATGTTTATCCACTTATGGAAATAAATCACGAGGCTCAGCTGTCATGTTATGAAACGATGAAGGATACATAGGCCCACCACAAACGCTCCGATGGTCAGACCCGTGATCAAATTACGGCTTCGGATTTGTTTTGAGTGTCTTTTCCAGTATTCCAGTTCCTGCTGTCTTTTGAGGAGCTGTTTCTGAGCAGGTGTAAGATGTTTCGGCGCTGTTGAGGACGCGTCCTGAGTCTTTCCCTCCATGTTTGTTCCGTCTTCTGTGACGTTAGACGCTGCACCAATCAAATAATTCATATGCGATACGTCAGGTATCTGCGAACAACCAGGAGGTGTCGCTATAACTACGAGGAATATTTTAGCTAGGACTTTTAAAGGGATAGTTCACCCCACAGGGTGTTCACCGACAGGGTTTAGATTAAGCTAGGAGTAGTTAAATTAGTACATTTAAGTAGCTTTTTTCAAACTTGCCTTAGATTAAAAACAAAACATTACTGGAGTGCATATTGTGACAAAACAATGGCACTGACATATTTTAAGATGTGTCATCATTGCAAGCTTCTTTCAGTTAAAACAGCTCAAACATGCATTTTCGTCTGGGACTAGCTTAAAGGTTTGGAACAACATGAGGGTGAGTAAATGATGACAGAATTTTCATTTTTGGGTGAACTGTCCCTTTAAGCCTTGTCTGTGAAACTAGCATTAGTATGACAGAAAGCTAAATTATAACTCCTTAATCTACTACTGTTCCATTATTGAGGGCCAAACCCGAAATAAATAGATTCATAATTATTTCCTAATGAGAAAATACTTAACAAAACTTATTTGGAATTTATCTATTAATTTTCTCTTTCTAAGTATTATTATTTTTCCCGCTGTATTATTTATTTTTACTTCTAGACTTTTTAAGAAGACTAAATAATTATAAACATAATCATAGATAGTGTAGTGCAGGAAGATTGTAATGTAATACATTAAAAAAAATTCTTTTGACAATTAGTAAAGTACACAATCTTGTTTAAATTCACAAACTGGTTATTGAAAGCTTGAAAATATTTCAGTGAACAATAAAGAAAGACAGGAACCGACCAGTGAAAATGAAGGCACCATATTTATTTATAATCTCTCACATTGCATTGATATATAGTCCAGTGATAATATCTGTTCACGATTTTAAATTGATGTACATCTTTTTCATCTGGCTTGCACAATAATTATTGTATATATAGCACTCTTGTAATACTAAAAACATTTCTTTCTTATATCTCGATATATTTCCTAGATTTCTGTAATTACCAGTGTAACAACTATGCACATATTTGCATAAAATTAAATATCGTGTTTTATTAACAGAATATTTATTTCTGTAATGGAATGAAATTGCCAATTATTTCTTTAACCATTTTTTTTATATAAACAACATATGTAAAATATGTACAGCTTTAGTCTACATCCAGAAACTTTGTTTTCAACACACAATGCACATCCACATTTTACTTTACTGCATACTGTTCTATTGTTCATTATATTCATTTTCATACTTCTGTACATTGTACTGTCAGTACAATGTTTGATCTTAAAGATTAAAGAAAAATGTTAGTCATACAGTTGATCAATAAAACACTTTTTTCTCAGTCTCCTCAGCGATAAGATTCATAGGCCTAGTGCTTCCTCCACATTGGTCTTTCACCATCAAGATCTTTGTTAAGAGAAAAATTCCTAATCAAGCAAATGTCCATACCTTTGTAGAGGACCTTTGCTTGTTCATTTAACACCTGCACAGAAATCTCACAGGAAAAAGCTTGTTTGTTTGGCTAATTGAAAAATGTCGTTGTTCCACAGGAACCATTTTGGATGAGTAGCAATAATAGTTGTAAGTTATTTCTTACCGAGGACTCCAAAACTGTCTCATCTCGAACATAAAACCTTGACAAATCAGAATTTGTCTTTCTTTATAAGATCGGTTTGATCATATTGGCTGATGATCCCTTCAGCTTTTTGTTCTCTTGATTTGGGCAGTACCAAAAACACAGATTGCATTCGGTTTCGAAGTGCAAATCCACTTATTTGTTGTGATGTTTTGATTAGTTCTAATAAAAAAAATATTGATTGGGACAGTTGCTATCTACTCAGTCATTAGCCTAGTTCATTTCTCTGGAGTGATGATGGGAATGTCAGAAGATGGTGTTGATGGTTGTATTATCAGGTAATTTCATTTGGTTTGGAAGAGCTCATTGAACTCGTTGAGTACGAGCTCCACAATCTGGTTCTGAAAGACCATGTGCATGGTGATGTTGGACTCTTCCTGCGGTCTCAGCAACGTTGGGCCGAACACAATGGCCATACTTTGGACAGACATGCGGTTCTGCTCACCATGCTCAATCACCCTGGAGGACAGAAGGGAAAATGGATTTAGTACTTCAGCAGACTTTCTTGAATGATCTGATTGCTGTTAATACCCGAGACGAACAAAACCAACATAAGTGACAAACATGGTCATAATACTCCTGACATATACTACATTAAAACTGAGCAAAAAAAAAGAAAAAAAAAGAGGTCCATACTTTCGGAGATGTTTGAAGAGAACCTCCATGGTGTCGTGGTTGGGCAAAGGTAAGTTTCTCACCAGATCTCGTATATATGACACTTTCTGGCTGTAGTCACTCATTTCTAGAAAACAAATACAGTTCTTGATTTTTATCCTGGTGAATTGTTTTTGTAACAAAAAATAATCAAATAAGTCAAAAAGAATCATGAATCATATAGTTCATTGAGTTCATGAAGCAATGCAGCATTTAATAAAGAATCATACCATATCAAATCACTGTCAAAGCAAATATACTGTACGTCACTAGATGTCAAAAACATTATTTTTAATATCTAACAAAAAAACATATGTATACGATTCATTTGTTCTCTAAAACAGGACAGTTACACTCACGAATGGCAGCGATGAACCTATCAAAAAAGCTGAAGGGGAAAAGAGGCTCAGGAAGTTCACGTAGGAAAAGCTTCAAAGCTCCTGCGATCACATGGATCTCTTCCCACTGCCCGTCCTCCAGATCCAGATCCTCTTCTACAGAAAGAAAGGTAAATATTGTTTTGTATT
>RJVU01078493.1:1927847-1973349 GCA_003731715.1 Anabarilius grahami
TAAATACTATATATATATATATATATATATATATATATAAAATGAGTATAAATATAAATGCTTACTTCTGTAAAATCATAATAAGTTAATTTGAGATTTCCTTCAAACATATATATATATATAATCGTTTATATTTTTACACCTTTTTTGTTATTTTTTATGTCAGCACATGGCTAGAACAGAACAGTTACAGTACAATGACAAACATTTAAAAACAAACTCTTACCGCTTTGTAAGAAAACTATGTAAGCTCTTTCAATTCAACATTTGATGAAATTCTAAAAAATTCCTCCTGGTGAGAACTTTTTAAAAACATTGATTAAATAAAATTAGAAATAAAAAATCTTTAAAAATATCTGTAGCAATTATGGTGTTTTGTTTATTTGCTGAGCATTCTATAAATTCACTGTGGTATAGTGAACAGCTCAAACCTGAACGGTGGATGCGTTCAGTGAAACACAATAAAAGTAATTGCGGTGATCTTTCATGATGTGTCTAGCTCTTGTTTACCATGATCAGCTTTATATCGCAGCTTCTGGATGACAGCCAGGTTCCCGCTCACTCTGTAGATTCCATCTATTTTCAGACCTGCACCAGGCAAACAGACACTGACACTTTAGATGACTTTTCTTAAGGCCCATTTACACCAAGAACGATAATTATATCATAACTGCGCTGCAGTTTTGTCGTCTGCCGCTTTAAATGCTCGGGCTCTTTAAAGCAGGATGGATTCATATTAGCGGTCAATGTTTCTATCGTTTATCAGCTGGGGAAAAAAAATGTTGTGAAAGTGATTGCAACGATATTGTTTTTCTGTGCTGTAATTGTTATAGTTGTGGTGTGGACTAAAATAAATAATTTCTTGATCGTTATCATCCTTGGTGTGATCAGGCCTTAACTTAAACTCAGTATCACACATCAAAATGAATGCTTACCCCTTTTCTCAACAGATCTGATGCATTTTTCCATAAACTTGGGCACGGTTGTGTTTTCTCTATGACAGAGGGTGTCTATGTGGCAGCCAAACACATTCTCTGTAAACAAAGTGAAGGAACAAATTGAAAGTTAAAATGATTTGCTATATTACAACAGGAAGTGAATATAAGATAAGAACCAGTGCATGACTGTCAGCTTCTCAATGATATCTGCTTGTATTTATGGACTGTGTCATTGATTAAATTCATGTTGAAAGGCAAACGTTGATACTAACCTTTGATGTAGCCCTTCTCTTTAACTGACTGGAGGGTGGGCCGCCTCTGGAGGAACTTGCGTAGCTTGGTACGGACACGGCCCTGTTCTATGTCTGTGTTACTTGATGAACTCAGTCTTGTTGCTATAAGAAAAATATGTAAAAACACAAAGATGCTGAATTAAGTCATTGATAACAGTGATGTACTTGATGCACATCTGATTCAGTTCCTCACATTCAGTCTTCTTGTCTTTATCTGCAGGCAATGGAGATTTTTCTGGGATGTCTTCCACTTCATCCTCTGAGTAATGGCCATGGTCCTGCTGTGAAAGATCACAACATATTTTCAACATCGTTTTAAGCAAATGTGATCTGGACAACTTCAGATTTTCTGTTATACTGTATGTGGCCAGCAGGGGCAGCACTCACCAGAACTCTGATGGTGTCCAAAATAATCTTGTGCCAGTCATGTATGATGCTGTCTGTGTCATACTGTATCAGATACTCAGAGCCGTGACGTGTCTTGAGCTGTTCATGGACAGTATTACAGGCTTTATTATTAAAAATACTACTACAAGAAAATCTCTAAAGGGCAAAAGTCAACAATTATTGCCAGCAATCAATATCAAAGCAATAAATTAACATTTTTGTGCATCAGATAACATACTTCTTGGCTTTACCACTCCTTAAACTACAAAACACATGTTCTTAATAGTGCAAGAGTTTTAGCAGCATTTGTGTTTTATTGCCAAAACAAAGGTAACCAGTCACACTGACCTATGACTAAACTCATCACAATGGAACAGATTTGAATTCAGAGAAACAATTCAGGCAAATTCAGTCTTAATTCGTGGAAAAGCAATGTAATAAATTTCACAGGATGCAAGTCCTTTGTTTATTTATTTTGAGAAACTGTACTGAGTCACAGTGATTACCTCTAAAACATTCTTCTTGCTTGACTTTTCTTTAGACGCCCATGATAAAGTTGCTCCTTTCAGTTCCACTGTGTACTCTGGGACAATCTGATTGGACTTGGTCTGCAGGAGTCAACCAATGGCAATCAGTGTATATGAAAGTTGCTTTCTTTAGTAGACTTAATCAAGAAAACAGCCCCTTCCTACACAGGTGCTATGTGACTTCTCTATATCCGTATTGTACCAAACTAGGGGTGCCAATAACCAATAAAAGGGTGATATTAAATTCTACGCTATCCTAAATAAAAAATAAAAAATGTAATGCTAAAAAAAAGCAAATGTTTAAATGGTACTAGTAAATTTAGGCAACACAACATAATAATGTAGAGTATGAAAAATGGATATTCATTTTGAGATCTGATTTAAAGATTTAATAAATTTTTTATTATTAAATTATCATCTTTTAAAAGATTTAAAGATTATGACAAAGGTAATCTGTATGTAAAAATAGAGGAAATGAGCATGTGGAAATGAATGTAAACAAGTATATATCCAATAGAGTCTAATATGATAATTAAAAAAACAAAAACAATATCAGCTGATAAGTGATATGTTACCGATCTATTGTGTATTCCAAATTATTAAGTAAACAAATTAGGTGAACTTACAGACATCCCAGCAGGTGTAAATTTAGGGTCTTTGTGGAAAGTGAGTATGCCATCATGAAGAACAGTCCACGACTGCGCCCAGTTCTTCCTGCAAAGACAGCAGCAGAGATTTCAGAGCAGAGAGACTTGGTAAAACACTTTAAAGATCACATTCTCTTTAATCTTACTCTATTCTCAACATCTGAGCAATATATATGAAAGGGAATCTTTATGTAAACTCTCAGTGGTGTAAAGCAGGGCGGGGCCGAGAGCCATGGGAGCGGATGTTAATGAGCGACACCTGCGTGACACTCTGTATCGTGTCCCGGGGAGGAGCTCCGGAAGGATAAAAGGAGGAGTGACGACAGTGCAAGACGAGAAAGGACCAGGCCTGGGACTTTTGCTGAATTCGGAACCGCATACTAGCATGCTTCTCTTACTATTTTTAACATCTCTTTCTATGGCAGAAGGAGTAAGAGTAGCATGCTAGCATGCAGTTCCAAATTCAGCATTCAGTATGTTGTGTTATATGCGGCAGTAGTCCATGAGGGGGTGCCGCTTCCTTTCGTTTTGTTGTTTATATTCATTTTCGCGGGTTCCCACCTCCTTCTTCCCTGAGCCTTGAACATTGTTACACTTTCATTAGCCAGAAGTGCATAAAGAAACGCAGGGTTTCCCAAACCAGGGTTCGTGACTTGATGAGAAGTTAATTAATTAAATCATAAAAATGAAAAGAAAAAACATACTAAAAAAGGGATGAAATGTTTTTTTTTTGTTTACCTGCACATCAAAATACCATAAACATGCAAATGTGTTGTCAAATTATTAAAATATTTACTGAAATAAATATTCATATTACTACTGAAATAAAATTTTTGGAGTTTACACAGAGACAATAACGGTATCACTTTCAAAAACTTGCACTTCGAACCCCGTTTTCAAAAGTTAGCATTTTCAGGCCCTCAAAACACAGTTGTTGTGTAAATGAACGGCCAAAACGCATCAAAAATTTTCTGTTTTTAGTTGAAAACGGTGTCATGTAAACGGCCCCTAAACAGATGACTGTTTTACATGACAGATTTTTTCCCCCATCAATACTTAGGTGAAATATGACTATACTGTTTAACCACAGATAAAAGCTGTTAATTTAAGGCCACACCTCAGCCTCTTTCCATTCTCAGCCACTTTGGTCTTGTTGAGAATCCCAGCCTTCTCCAGTGATGACTGTTAAATGCAAAAGACAAGGGGTTGTTTGTCAGATTAAAAAAAATAGAAAATCAAACCATGGACAAACAAAAAGCTCTTTTTGAACATTAAAGGGATAGTTCACCCAAAATTTTAATTTGATGTTTATCTGCTTACCCCCAGCGCATTCAAGATGTAGGTGACTTTGTTTCTTCAGTCGAACAAAAATGGTGATTTTTAACTGCAACCGGTGCCGTCTGTCAGTCAAATAATGCGAGTGAATGGGAACTCGAACAATAAGAGTCGAAAAATCTTGCATAGACAAATCCAAATTAAACCCTGCGGCTCGTGACGACACATTGATGTCCTAAGACACGAAACGATCGGTTTGTGCGAGAAACAGAACAGTATTTATATAATTTTTTACCTTTAAAACACCACTATGTCCAACTCCGTTCAGCACTCGTTTAGTGAGGTCTGATCGCGCTCTGACAACGGCAGTGATGTCTCGCGCATATACTTCAATGAGTGCTAGACATTACTTCCGTTGTCAGAGCGCGATCAGACCTCACTATGCGAATGCTGAACGCAGTTGGCCATAGTGGTGTATTAGAGGTGAAAAATTATTTAAATACCGATCGTTTCGTGTCTTAGGACATCAATGTGTCGTCACGAGCCGCAGGGTTTAATTTGGATTTGTCTAAGCAAGTTTTTTTGACTCTTATTGATAGAGTTCCCATTCACGCTCATTATTTGACTGACAGACGGCAACGGTTGGAGTTAAAAATCATCATTTGTGTTCTACTGAAGAAACAAAGTCACCTTCATCTTGGATGCACTGGGGGTAAGCAGATAAACATCAAATTTTCATTTTTGGGTGAACTATCCCTTTAAAGGGTTAGTTCACCCAAAAATGACAATGATGTCATTAATTACTCACCCTCATGCCGTTCTACACCCGTAAGACCTTCCTTCATCTTCGGAACACAAATTAAGATATTTTTGATTAAATCCGATGGCTCAGTGAGGCTTGCATTGAGAGGAATGACACTTCCTCTCTCAAGGTCCATAAAGGTACTAAAAACATATTTAAAACAGTTCATGCGAGTTCAGTAGTTCAACCTTAATATTATAAAGCGACGAGAATATTTTTGTGCGGCAAAAAAACTAAATAATGACTTTTCAACAATATAGTGAGGGGCCAATTTCAAAACACTGTTTCGGAGCTTTGCGAATCGAATCAGTGACTCGGAGCGCCAAAGTCACGTGATTTCAGCAGTTTAGCCCTTTGATAGGAGTCACTGTTTCGATTTTTTTTGGCGCACAAAAATATTCTCGTCGTTTCATAATATTAAGGTAGAACCACTGAACTCACATGAACTGTTTTAAATATGTTTTTAGTACCTTTATGGATCTTGAGAGAGGAAATGTCATTGCTTTGAATGCAGGCCTCACTGAGCCATCGGATTTAATCAAAAATATTTTAATTTGTGTTCTGAAGATGAACGAAGGTCTTACGGGTGTAGAACGACATGAAGGTGAGTAATTAATGACAGAATTTTCATTTTGGGTGAACTAACCCTTTAAAAATAAACCATTTGTTCATTTCATAATGACAAGTAAACAAGAACTAAATTTCAGAGCTTAGAGAGCTGGAAAATGTTGTGTGATGTGAGTGCAACAGTTGTTAAAAAGTGTGTGTTAGTGCAGGTCTGTTGGTAGAAAGTTAAATAAGTAAGTAATGATGGGATAGCATGACACAAAACAACATTATCTACAGCTACTGATGAGCGACAAACATTTTAAAGCCAAGAAAGACCATCAGAGAACAAGCAGTGATGTTAGTTTTTGTCTAATGCATGACATGTTAGTTTTGGACCCCAATGCAGACAACTTAACAGGCCTATTAAACAAGCTCAGGATGCGTACATGATGAGAATGTGAATCTGTGCTTTGACTGGACAGGTTTCTCCGCCGTCTTAACTTTTTATCCTTGAGGAAGGAAACAAAATCATGGGTTCTCACATAATCTTGGACTTCTTTTTATTGTCTTTTTTTTTTTTTTTCAAATTATATTGCTTTTTTTATATATATTTATATCAAAACACTGATAACTAAACTAGAACATCAGAAAATCATATACTTGAGACTTAAAAACATCTTTTCTTTTATTAACATGACTGGTTAAAATCGGTTTAAGATCATGCATGCAAATGTATTCTGTTAGAGAAACTTAACATGAATTAAAACGAAATTATAATAAAATATGAATGAGACTGTTACACGTGAATGAGTTCTGGGGAACTAAATGACATGAGTTATAAGCTCCAGTGAGGGTTGGAAATAACAGAGGTCCCGTTACATACGTAATGCTGTGATTCTGGTGAATTCCCTGTGCTGGATGCATCACTGGCGTTGTCAGAGGCGATCCGCCTGTGTGAGGGGGAAAATTTCTGTTGGAGGAAATGAAGAGAAAGAAAAATAAATGAATATTAGGTGGTGGAAAGAGGTGCAGTTGTGTGTCAGATCAGGTACCAGATGTTTCCTTCCTTCCTATTGTGGTCACTGTGATGTAAGCTGCAGAAAATAGCTGAGAATGAAATGTCTCACATGAGAGAGAACAGGCTTTGCTTTAAGGGCATCCCTCACACAATTTGCTGAAACTGTGAAGAAACATTTAGGTTTATGTCCTCTCTAAGGGTTTATAAATCAGATAAATGTTAACTATTTAAAAAGCAAAGGATAAAAAGAGTCAAAGAATTGTGTATATCTAAAATTATGAGGGTGAAATGATCCGGGTTAAGAGTGTCCTGAGCTGACACTCACCAGGTCTTCCTGAGACACGTTGAACTGGGCCATTGTGTATCTCCAGTTGTTCAAAACAGGTTGAGCATCTTGGTCTATTCCGTTTCCATTCATTGGCTGACCGGGCGGGACTAAAGCCTTCACAAAGAGTCAATAAAGATCTTATGAGTTTATACAGTTCAGGGTGAGACATGCACTTGTAAAAAATATAAAATGCTTTCGATTTTGACAAAAAACAACAACAAAAAAACATCCACAGACCTCTGGAAGGGTCCACTGACATTTAGACCCATCTTTTAAGTGGTAATACAACTTCCCTTTTTCATCCTTAGACTGGATCCACTGCAATTGGGAGACAAAAATATTAGCCAGTCATTTTGTGAAATAAATGTCTGGGTTTATTTATTAAGCTATATATTTTTAACTTTTTTCAGACTTGGACTAGCCACAAAATTATTTAGACTCCAATAAAATGTTTTGAGCTTATTTAATGAGCTGATATAGGTCAACTACAGAAATCTCTGACAACTTTTTCACAAAGTTCAACACATTTCTTACCTCTTGCATGTTACTTTATTAAATAATTTAGCTAATTTGATTATGCATTTAGCTACCAATAAGAAAGTAGTAAGCTCAGCTCCATTTTAAACATGTTTAAAATTATTTCCCCCATGATTGTCCACCAAATTAGGAATAAATGTGAAAAAAATTGGAGCTGGTTTGATTAATTTGCAACATGTCCTCAGTATGTTGCCATGTGCACAGTTGCAGTATCATGAAGGTGCCAAAAGAAGGCGCTAATACACACAAAACAATAGTCATAATTCTGCTATGCTTTATTTACTGTGACAAGCATTAAAAATGTCAAAGAATATATCTTCTGATATCATATGAATTAAATATGAATTAGAACTCACATGTATTGACATATATGAGTATTAAAAATAATGATAATTAAGTATTTCACCCACAGTACTGAAGGAAAAAAAAAAAACAGGACTGGATCAGGGCTCCTAAACTAAATATGACTGCTTTTTCACAGCCTGTTTAGTAGTTTATGATCACTGTAGTATATTCATTAGTACTCCCAGTCTTATTTGTTTTCTGATAAACCCTCATTACCTTTTCTTGTGTGAGATCACTTGTGTAGACAGATTTGCCATCGGCCCCTACAGAGTGAGTCCAGCCCAGAGGGGCATCTTTACGTGGGTCCATAACAGCCCTGGGGATGACGGCACGCTTGATTGGGGGCAACTGAAAATCTTTAGGGAGTTGAAGTGAAATGTGCGAATCCTCACACTGATTCGTTGGGTAGTCCTCATCTGGAAGAGGTGGCTGAGGATGCAAAGAATGAATAAAAAATTAATACACCAAGGGACAGACAGACAGATAGATAGATAGACAGACAGACAGTCTATATATGTCAACTGCTGCATTTATTTGATCAAAAATGCAGTACAAACAGTAAAATAAGTGTTTTCTGTTTAATTTTAAAATGTAATTTATTCCTGTGATGCAAAGCTGAATTTTCAGCATCATTACTCCAGTCTTCAGTGTCACATGATCCTTCAGAAATCATTCTAATATGATGATTTGAAGCATTTATGTATTCCCACGAAATATTTATTCTTATCGATGTTGAACACAGTTGTGCTGCTAAATATTTTTGTGTAAACCACCGTGATATTTTAAATTTTTTTTATGAATATAAAGTTCGAAAGAACAGCATCTATTTGAAAAAGAAATCTAGAAAACTGTCAGTTTAAATGTAATTTAAATCTAATACATCCTTGCTGAATAAAACATTAATTTCTTTAAAAAAAAAATCTTCAAACGTTAGTGTAGATACAGAGACAGGCAGAATCTTACCGGGAAATCTGCCTCTTTGCCATGACTGTGTGCCTCGTCCGTGGAGGACAGAGATGACGATGGCTCCGGGGCAGTCCAAGAGGTTTGCTTCAAAGCGCTATTATAATAATAATGTCTCCCAGTGGTCTCATCCAAAAGCTGCACCCAGTCAGAGCCCAGCGAGTGTGCTGAGGATGGGGTGGCCTCAGGCATGGGTGAGGTGGTCACAGACTCCATACCAGCTCCTGGGTGGGGGCTACGGGGATCAGACCAACTGCTCTGTCCTGTAGCAGGGTGGAAGTAGTAATCCTTTCCGCTGTCGTGGTCAGTATGGACCTGCCATCCGGCCGAGTTGGGCGGGGAGACGGTATCTGGGGCGGGGCTGAGGGCGATGCCGGGTGAGGAGCAGGTGGAGGCAGAGGAGTTAGAAGAGCGAGGAACGGTCTTCTTCAGGTCAGAAACATTAGCATACACTGCAGTGGTGGGGTCATTTTCAGTCTGATGGGAGAGATGAAAGAAGAAAGGTGATTTCACAAGATTAAATCTCATCTAAAGATGAAAAAAAGGAAATTTAGTCATCATCTACCAACCTTTATGGTTACATAAAGGAATGTTATCATATTTAAATTAATTGAAGTCACTTTCTCGACTGAATTACAAGGAGATGACAAAAGCAAAGAATTGTTATTTCAGTCAGAAAAAGGTTCTATGTGTTATTTTGGGAGGTCCTTAGATCCAAAATAAGGAAGAATTCTGACATAGTTTGACTTTAGTACACTGTAAACCCAAATAAGTTGGCAAAACTCAAAAAATTTGAGGCAATCAGTTGCCTCAAAATGTTTAAGCTAAGAAATTCAACGTTTAAATAAGCAGAACTGACAAAATGTTTTATTTTGTACTCATACATTTTAATTGTACTTAACTTGAAATGTTTGAGTACACTAATTCATACTTTTAACTTACAATTATCATGTAACCTCAATATAACATTTTTATTCGTGTAAACTTAGCTATAACAAGCTAATTCAGAAAATGCTAACTTGCTAATTTGCTAGCATGTTAACAATAGCATGGTATAGCTCTTACTGAATGAGTGCAGAAATATAAAACATTTGACATATTTGCTCTCAAACCTGCATGCACCGCTTGTCACCATGATGGTAACTCTCCAAAAACCCACATTAACAGAAACTCTTCTGAATTAGCATAACAAAACATTAATCACTACTAAATCTCCCACTTAACATTAATCTTGCACAAAAAAAAAAAAAAAAAAAAACTTTATATAACACTTAATCGCAGCATTTACTCTCCCTTTTGAGTGCCGTGGGCAAAGCATGCTTGGAAACAGTAATCCCAGCCCAGTTTCAGTTAAACTTAAGTTCTTCTAAATTAAAAGAAATAAGTTCATAAAACTCAAAACAATGAAACAGTTCAGTTTCCTTCAAATATATCAGTTCTCTGAACTCGAAAGAAAAAGAAAGCGCTAAATACTACTAAAAACTAATTTGAATGAACTAATTTGTTTAATTTAAGTTTGTCCTACTCAAACCAATTAATTATTTTGAGTGTTAGGGTTTACAGTGTAGCAAAGATTGAACATCTTAACATACAGTTGTGGCCAGAATTATTGGCACCCTTCATAAATATGATCAAAGATGACTCTAAAAATAAATCTGCATTGTTTATCCTTTTGATCTTTAATTTATAAAATTAGCAAAAATCGAACCTTTCATTGAAGGAAAAGAATTGAAAGTGGGGGGGAAATCACATTATGAAATAAATGTTTTTCTCCAAAACATGTTGGCCACAATTATTGGCACCCTTTTATTCAATTCTTTTTGCAACCTCCTTTTGCCAAGATAACAGCTCTGAGTCTTCACCTATAATGCCTGATGAGTTTGGAGAACACCTGACAAGAGATCAGAGACCATTCCTTCATGCAGAATCTCTCCAGATCCTTCAGATTCCCAGCTCCATGTTGGTGCTTCCTCTCTTCAGTTCACTCCACTCATTTTCTTTAGGGTTCAGGTCAGGGAACTGGGACGACCATGGCAGAAGCTTCATTTTGTGCTCACTGACACATTTTTGTGCTGGTTTTGATGTTTGTTTTGGATCATTGTCCTGATGGAAGATCCAACCACGGCCCATTATTGGATTTCTAGCAGAAGCGGTCAGGTTTTGATTTTTTATCTGTTGGTATTTGATAGAATCCATGATACCATGTATCTGAACAAGATGTCCAGGACCTCCAGCAGAAAAATAGGCCCACAACATTAAAGATCCAGCAGTATATTTAACCGTGGGCATGGGGTACTTTTTATCCATGTGTGCACCAAACCCATCTGGTGGGTTTGCTGCCAAAAAACTCTTTTTTTAGTTTCATCTGACCATAGAAGCCGGTCCCGTTTGAAGTTCCAGTCTTGTCTGACAACTGAATATGCTGGAGATTGTTTCTGGATGTGAGCAGAGGATTTTTCTTGAAACTCTCCCGAACAACTTGTGGGGATGTAGGTGCTTTTGATAAAAAAATTTTTAGGCTTTCTGAAACTCAAGACTCAACTAATCTCTGCAATTCTCCAGCTGTGATCCTTGGAGAGTCTTTGCCAACCACAAACATTCCTCCTCACCGCGCATTAGGACGATTTAGACACACGTCCTCTTCCAGGCAGATTTGTAACATCTTTAGTTGATTGGAACTTCTTAATTATTGCCCTGATGGTGGAAATGGGGATTTTCAATGCTTTAGGTATTTTCTTACAGCCACTTTCTATTTTGTGAAGCTCAACAATCTTTTGCTGCACATCAGAACTATATTCTTTCTTTTTTTCCCATTGTGATGAATGATTAAGGGAATTTGGCCTTTGTGTTTCCTCATGTTTATACTCCTGTGGAACAGGAAGTCATGGCTGGACAATTTCATGCTCATGATCACCCTGGTGGGCTATAAAAAATGTAAATATGAATGGGAATATACTTCAGAGATATTTTACTCATAAAAAATTCTAGGGGTGCCAATAATTGTGGCCAACGTGTTGTCGAGAAAAACATTTATTTCTTAATGTTATTTTCCCCCCACTTTCAATTCTTTTCCTTCAATGAAAGGTTTGATTTTTGCTAATTTTATAAATTAAAGATCAAAAGGATAAACAACGCAGATTTATTTTTAGAGTCATCTTTGATCATATTTATGAAGGGTGCCAATAATTCTGGCCACAACTGTATCTTTGTACTTCTCTAATTTTGTTGTGTACATAAGCATTGAAGCAGTTCTTTATTGGCATCGATGGTTCCATGAAGAACCTTTAATATCCATGGAACCTTTCCACTGGAAAAAACGTTCTTTATAGTGGGAAAAGCTTCTTTAGATTATACAAATGTTCTTCACACTGGTTCATTAAAGAACTGTTAAGTAAAAGGTTCTTTGAGGAACCAAAAATGGTTCTTCCATGGCATCACTTCAAATACCCTCTTCTGAAACCTTTATTTTTAATTAAATGTTTATGGAACACAGCGCATGACATCATTTCAAAGTGAGGAGTGTATCTGTCTATGTCTCATGCAAGAACATCCATTATTCATCTGTACAAAGATCTATAGAAACCTGATGAAAACAAAGCTATAGGGAGAAAATCCTGCTGGAACCGCTCCCTCGATTCAGGAAAGACACAAAGACATTTATGTGGAATCAAATTCTCATCAGCCTTCATATTAAGTCCTTCATTTTTTCTCCCATTTATAGGGAGCTTCAATCAAACAGAACAGGGTTCTGCACTTAAATGGAAAGTTTGCCCAATGTATTTTTCTCTTCATCTTGCTTGAAACATTTATAGAGTTATATAAGAATATAGAGTTGTATGGACAACTTAAACTTGAGAGTCATAAATCACCATTTGTATGGGAAAAAGCTACCTGAACATTCTGCTATAGCCAACTCCTCTTGAGGAGAAAATGGCATCATATGCGTTTCAAACATCATGAGGGGTGAGTAGATGACATCATTTGAATTTGTTTTAGAACTATCATTGCATGGCTGCAGAATTTTGACCTGCACACCTATGAAAGCTCACTGGAATCCACAATGTGAGGTCTGAAAAACATCAACAACAGGCCCTCTTAATGAAAACCTGTGTTTGTTTAGTCCAAGTGAAAGTTTCTCTGGATACCACATCCTTCCAAAATTTTGATGCATCCAGATAATGTGTTTTCCAAAGCACAGCACACTCTCTGGGGAAGGGAAGCCAAGATCAAAACAGAACAACGGGCAGAGGTTTCCGCTGCACACTGGACATTTGAGAAGAGATTGATATACGCATAATGGTGGAGTGTGGACGACTGCCAAAATGTACAGCCATCTCACAAAAAAACTCAATCACATGTGCCAGCTAAAGAGAGTTATGTCCAAATAATGTAAAATTAATCAACTCTGTCTCTGTGTGACACCTGAAAGATGTTTATAATGCAGTAAACAGACCATATATGTTTGTGTTTGTATGTGTGTGTGTGTGTGTATTATATTAATATAAGTGTTTTTTTTTTTCAAGTGCAGTAAATAGACCCAGAATTTTTAAATCACATTTTAGCTTTTTCATGTTCATACAGTGTAAGTAGAAATAATTAATGTATTAATCTCTTAATTAATATAATCATAAAATTGCATGATAGATACTTGTACAAGAATTAGAAAAATTTTGTTTATGACAAGCCATTATTTATCTTAATATTATTCATAATACTGTCATGGTATTAAAATAAACAGTAAATAAAATAAAATCTGCAAAAATCTTAACAAGTGCAAGTAATGGATTTGCATTATCTACAATTCAAATTCTGGTCCCATGCAGGCTATTTTGTCATCCAAAACCTCTTTTATGAAATGAAATTAGGAATGACCCAGTAACAATTTCAAATTATTTATGATGTCAGTTCAAGGCAGCAAAACAAAAGTAAATCATTCTCTTTTCTAGCAGTAACAAAATTTGAGCAGAAAATCTTTAATGGGTAAACAACAGTTTCTTTTAAGCAAACAAAGGTAGTCTCACAAGCACTGATGCAATCAGTGTGTTCACGATATCCTACCTAGGTATCTGTCACAGCATTCCCACAAAACCCAGTCTCAGCTTCACAATGCTACCTTGTGTTTACCGCTTACCTTACGAAACCGCAGAAAGGTCTGCAGCCTGGGCATAAGCGTACGGCAAGCCTTAAGGATCACCTCTTTCACTTCCATCCAAACGGTTATCAAAATAAAATTCCTCTCAGGACCAGAAAACATATAAGAAATTCAATAAACGGAGCAATTCCAGTTGGGTCCTCTCACCATCGATGCTCGGGGCCTAATTATTGTGTTCAAAGCACATATGGAGGGAGCGAGAGTTTCAAAACACCACAAGATCTGAAAACGCTTTCCCTAATAAAGATCAGCCTCTGGCTAAGAGTACATTATCAGCAGGTATACAGCAAGTAGAGATTCAGAAATTGCGAATTATCATCAGGCTTCAGGGGAGGGGCACAGATTATTTGACAGGAAAGCTAAAGGGGATCTCCTGAGGGTCCAACACGCATGTTTAAGCGCACATACAAACACTGAAAACTCAAGTGGGAACACAAACTAACTGCTGTGGGTGGAGAGACTATCATTTCCTCTTGAGGTGGAGTAATGCTAATTAAAATAAACAAACAATCATATAGGCTCAGTAAACATCCTGTGATCTGTCAAAAGGTTACATGGACAACAATCAACCGTTTGAAGTAAAACCAAAGCTATAAATGCTGATTTTTGCAATTTTACGTTTTTAATTTCAAGTAATAAGCTTTAGTGTATGCAAAGCCCCTTAATTCCATTAGAGGAAGTATTGCTTGCAAACTGAAATCACAAATTTAGTCTTTCCCATTAGGCTACTTCCTCTTTCCTGTTGAACAAGCTATGTGCGAAGAACTGGGTGAGATAGGCTTCTGGTGTAATCAAATCAAGCGGTAAGAGATTACAGGCTGAGTTTTGTCATTCAAATAAAACCTCAAAAGCCTGATTTCACTTTAAAGTTGGCCCTATGGACTCAACTGTATCTCAAACAAAAGCCTTAATGGATCAGACCATTTCTTCCAAACAGATCCAGCACTGCAATCAGAATAATCAGGATTACAAAGAGACACAACAGGGCAGATTTAACTCAAATCACAAACTATTACTATTTCTCATATTTTAGTAATGTTTCTAAACCCATAACTCAAGATATTAAATATTGGCGTGTAAATTGTGTATTGTTTGGCTTGTCGAGGAGAGGTGATATAACTTATCTATGCAAACGACTTTTGTGTTGGTGTCGAGGAAACTGCATTTGAGTTTGTTTGTTTGTTTGTTTGTTTTTTGTGCCATCTCAGTTGCAGAGTTCAAGAAGGACAGCAGTCCAACAAATTAATTACATTACCGTTATGTTTACATTCATATTTTAGAGAAAAACTAATGTGTAATGACTAACACTTTGATTTTTAAATAACAATCAAAATCCCTCATGTAAACCCATGAACTACTCTCAACATACTTTAAACTGCTGAAAATCTATGTTCACAAAGTGGGATGTTTGGTTAATGATTTACGTTGCATAAAGTCTCAAAATAGTCTTATGACGTGACATTCCAGTGTAATTTGACCCCATTCTTGATTATTCACTTCTCAAACAGTTCTTCCTTATACAAGACAAACAATAACATAAACCAGGAATCCAAACAGGTCCTTTTCTTTTAAACTGAGATTTCTAAGTTCCTTATCACTTAGGTATAACTAAAAGCAGTCCTAAATAAATATATGTGACCCTGGACCACAAAACCAGTCATAAGTCGCACGGGTATATTGGTAGCAATAGCCAATTATACATTTTACGGGTCAAAATGATTGATTTTTCTTTTATGCCAAAAATTATTAGGATATTTAGTAAAGATCATGTTTGATGAAGATATTATGTAAATTTCCTACCATAAATATTAAAAAATTTATTTTTGTAAGTAATATGCACAGCTGAGGACGTCATTTGGACAACTTTAAAGGTGATTTTCACCCTCAGATTTGTATCTACTAGTATCTAATAGTTGTTCCACCATCAATGTAAGGCTTATTTATTCAGCTTTCAGATGATGTATACATCTCAATTTATTTTGTGGTCCAGGGTCACATGTATCTGATTAAAAGGAAAGGAATTCATCTCAAACCCGATGACACAACTATTAGTCACAACAAAACTCATGCGGACACTGATTTGTTCGGTCAGTTAAAATTATCAGTGGTGACACCCTATCAAAGTTTAAACGCAGGTAAACAATAATTATCTAAAGTTGAGGACACAAAACTAAACTTAAATCACATTTGCCTACATCTGAGAGTTTTTGGTTTGCTCATGTTGTTAACTGCAAAATATTCATATCCAAACGAGGCAGCATTAATCAGCTTGAAATTTAACCTTACAAAAAAGTCCCACAAATGTGCAAAGAAATAATCAGAAGGGCATTAAATAAACAATTTGCACCATATTATCAATCAATGAAATCTGATTTACAGCTTATCACTGAGCAGTTCAGAGAGCAAGTAGCCTTATCTGCTCATTATTGCTCCACTCCAGTGAGAAGGCAAAACAGACTGCTGAGTTTGTGTGTAGCCTTTAAGTGTGAGATGGTGAAAAGGAAATGACTGAACAGAGGGGAAAGACACAATAATTCTCAAAGAAAAAAAATCTAAATCAGAAGTTAGAGAAAATAAGTTTTTTAGCACTTCAGAAAGTGCACACCACAGAACAAAAACAGCCTTAGCCATGCTAGGAGACCAGCTGAAATCAGGTAGATCTGTAAAACATTTTATAGCGAGTTAAAAGGTTGTTTTAAAAGCATTGTTATACTTCACAGCTACAAGTAACCAAAGGGGAAGGTATTAAGGTATTAATACATACGCTGCTTAGAAACAGTATATACTGTGAAAAGTACAATTTAAACAAAAATGACTTGATTCTTGTGACAACTACAAGCGAGGGAGTGCAGAATAGCGCGAGCGCCGTGATCATTCGCGCGCAAAGCTGTGGAGTCTCGGGAACGCGCATTGTAATCAACGAAACCGTCCAAAACCCACAAAGTTCTACCTTCATCGCTTCTAAATAAATGAGTTGTAAAGTTGTAGTAATACCTGTATTTGATTTCCGCTGGACGTCTGCGATAAATCTCACCTGTTTCTCCGACTCCTTAGCAGAGAGTCGCTCGAGCAGGTAAGCTACCACACAACAGGTTTAAGGGAGCGTCGACCCACCTTCGTTTTTTAACTCTTTCTCTACCAAACACAAGGGCAGATACGAATAGTACTTGCGGTGTAAAACGAAAGCGGTGTATCCTTTATAAGTGTATTCCTACATTTAGCTCTTCACAGTAGAGGACACGGATAGCTGCGGGGTATTCACGGTGCCAGTGGTGTTGGTTAGGGTGGGAGTTGTTCTTGACTTGTTTGGGTTTTAAGCAGTAAAATGAGATTTGGAGGCCTTCAGGAAGAACTCCTCCTTTGTTTTGTAAACGTGCTGGTGGCTGAGGGGCATTTTTGCAGGAATGGACCAGCTGTCTGTTCTCATGGTTGCTGCCAGTAGACAAATAGAGGTACAGTTGCCTACATAGCTATAATATTGACTCAATAAAAGTGAGCCCATAGTGATATCAGTTGCTGAATTGAGCTCATGGACATGATTATGGTGACAACCATGTACCTTGACTTTGCAGTCATTAAAAAGACAGTTAGCCTAATTAAAAATATGTTTTACGTCTCTATATAGACAAACTATATAGAAGCATAAAGTCATCTGAAGAGGACTTCTAAAGCTTCACACACAGTACTGGTTTTGTGTGAAACATCTGTCATGTACACTGATGTAGACAGACTAACAATGGCTTTGAAACCTGATACAGGTGCACTGAGAGCTCCACTCCCACTGTGCCTCTCCTCTACATTTCCAAACAAATTCCAAGCTATTCCCAAACAATAGTGGAACCGACAGTCACTGCTTTCATCTATTTCTTGTGTTATTTAATCAAAAGACATAAAAAAAAAAGGTTGGAAAAACATCACGTTTTAGTTGAACCTTGTTGGCACTGTCCTCTATAACTCAAATGCTTTGGAATGAGGTAAAGTTCAGAGAAACTGAAAACATGAGAATGAACTTTCCCTGGAATTTTGTAAAAATCCTTTGTGGTGACACTGAAATGAAAATGAACATCTTATATGAAATATATTTTCCTAGGAAGCTACTTCTTTAAAAGGTAAGCCAAAAGCCTCTCTCTTTCGCTCTCACTCTCCTTCTTGCTCGTTTCAATGTTTCAGTGGCTTTATGACATATAATTATTTAAATTACCAAAGTAGTAGTGAATGAGACCACAGTTTGAAAACGAGAACAAAAACCCTTCTCTTTCTTTCATACTCAGTCATTATCACTCTCCCTCCCTCACTTTCTGGCAAATTTCAATTCTTCAGGATCATTTACTGTTTTTGAAACTGAGAAGCTGAAAGCATCTGTGCTAACAATAGTAACCTTGCAGCTACAACACCAAGCCTGACTCAGATCCCATGATCTGTGCTAACAATGTCTCAGGAGATTAACATGTTCCCTTTGAAGTGAACATGCAAAAAGCGAAATGATTTTTTTTACTCTACTGCCAAAGCCATATTCTGAAACAAATAACACAATTAGGAATATTATCTTATTATATTTCAGGTATGAATTTGACTGAAAACATTGCATGCTAGAAGTGAGATGCAAACGTGTCCATCCCGTATTCTTTAAGAGACAGCTGACATCAGAGAAAATCTAACTCTGTTGTGACGCCCTGTAGCTCTTATTAACTGAAATCTGTTACACGGTAACCTCTAAAATTTGTTCACACACATGAAAAAAAGGGGATGGGCGCCCTGACAACCTGTATAGAGACACGAGTAAGTGCATTACAGAATGAATGCAAACAGAAAATGGATTTTAATGTTTTCTTTGGATGCAGTTTGTCGGTTTACAGGGTTGTGGCTATCACAGGATATTAATGGCATAAGTTTTTATAAGATGACAGTGTCTCTAGATGTCTTTCAAATGCTAAAACACACAAGCTTTAGGCTACCTCACTATATCCTTCCCTCGCTGTAGGAAAAGCTGTAATATCCTGTTCTGATGTCATGTAGGAAGGCTGTATTGTGAAGCGGCTCTCCTTTATTTTCCATTGCTTTCGGTGCTTTATTTCATCTGTCTCAAACAGCTGAGTAACTACTACTCAGTGGACAAAATGTCACTTTGATGGTGACTTGATCACATCAAGATCATGGCTGTCTCAAATTCTGAATGATTTTGGGTGCAAGTAAAGCTGTATATTTAGTGTTTGATCATATAGTGAAACTCAATTCTTAGTCTACACTCGGATTTATGCAGCATGCCAACATCGCCTCCCAGTGGCCCATTTTGATAACATGCCCAAACATTTCCTTTGATAAATACTTTCTGTCCTACTGTTTTCCATTATAAGGATTTATGCTCTGTTGCTTACCAATCCAACCAAACAGAGAGAATATATTTGTCAAAAATACACCGTTTAAAGGTGGAAAGTCATTACAGAACTTATTTTGTTTTACAATAGAAACGGATCACAAATCTCTGAAGGTAATGTCGTCAATGTGTTTAAAAAATTGTTCACATCTTTTAGCATCAGCATTGGTTGTGTCTGTACAGAAATAGGTCAGTGTCATTTAAGGAACTGTCAGAAGTGAAATTTTAAAAGGGAAACCACTGCTACAAAGAGGATTTGAAAACACACATTCTTGTTTCTATCAGAGTAACCAAGGCTGTAAACTGCAAGGCATATATAGTCTTTTAAACTTAACTCAAACTTTGAATTAACTTAAAAATTTTAATTTAAAATTACACTTATTGCAGTTATATGTGTTTGAATTTCAATTCATTTGAATTCTGCATAAATTTAAATTTGTATTGGAATCTAAAAGGCATTATCAATTAAATTCTGAATGGGGCACAACATTTATAAACAGGTAAATCTGTACCTTTATTGTTGGAGGTAAGCATGAAGTGTTGGTCTGAGGGTTTGGCAATCCAGCAGGTGCTTTATCTGTCAGTGACATCAGGTCTAGATTCAGGTCTGATATGGATTCATAAATATTCTCAGAGTCTGGTGATGGCAGTGGTTCTGAACTTTCACTTTCACTTTCAGGCTCTATTGGGGATTCCAGCTCGGGAGACTTCCTGTGAGGCCTGTTCTCATTTAGGTTCTTGATGACGGGGAGCTCCACAGGTTTGGCAGGGGTAGGTCTATGGAGAGGGTCAGCTGGGCTGAAACTGGGAACTCTAAGCTTTTCAGGCACTGTTTCCGCTGGAGCATTGCGAGAGCCGAACAGCAGATTAGTCGCGTGATTCATCCTCTTCTTCTGCTGTGATGATTCTGAGGCAGAAACAGTGTTCAGGGAGATGAGAGAATCTGAAGGTCCGCCTTGTTTGTAAGAAGGGGGCTCGTGTAAATCCAAAGGAACACCAAATGTTGACATGCGGTTTTCTGTCTTGTGGTAATTCCCTTTGGAGCGAAGTCTAATTGTCACCTCATCTGGTTTGCGTTTATCTGCGAGGTCTAGCACTGCAAGCCTCACATCAGGGGCTGGAGGCTCTCTGAAGTCCAAAGGTGAAGGGATGTTGGGTGGAAGCTCTTTTACATATTTAGCAGGGATATAAAATGGCTTGGCTTGTTCATCTTTGCGCACATGCCACCAATGATCATTTGTTTTGGACAGGAGGATGTAGCGCTCATTGGGTTTAATGGACACCATGTGGCCATCCCGTCCCTCGTATTCATATTCAAACTCCACCAATACCAGGCCCGGACTATGTAAGGACGTCATCTTACCCGTCTCACCCATTCACCCCTTAAGGGAATCAAGCTGGAATCAAGGCTCAGGAAAGGCCCTCCTGTGGATAGAAAACAAATGAGAGGATTATAAAAAGCAGTTTGAGCATAAGACACAGATTATTGTTTAATAGCTGTTCTCACATCTGAGTCATAAGCAAAGAGCACCTGCTCTGTAAGTGCAAAAACAACAGCACTTTGGCTGACCTTTCTTCTGGTCCAGCTGTTCAGACTTTGCCCAACAAGCCTAATTCAATCAAAATGAGATAGATCATACTACTCCTTCCACAAAGTTACATCTAAAGTTTTTTTTTTAACTGTGACTTTCATGTCATGTTGCAGTGACTACAAATTCTGCAGTAAAAGCAAGCACAGTATTTCATTACATCACAGTACCACATTCCCAGAGCTCTGGATCATTTTTTCAGCTGACAGTGTAGATCATTAACTTCCACCTTTTGTCAACAGCTGATGTCTAACTTAAGAAAATTTAAGGCAGGCAACTGTAATGTAGTGCACTATGGACCAAGAACTGAGGTTAAATCCCATCGTTTTGATCAATGACCTGAAGCAATCAATTTAGCGTGGCCTCCACAGCCACTCAAGTAAGATTAGAGCACCCCTGCTTGCGATGCTCTAGTAGTTTCAATAAACAGGATAACGTCGTAGAAAATTGCTCAATTTAAAGAGACTACCAATGGTCTCTACGATCATCATAACTCACAATGCTTTTGGGAAACGCAGCCCAGATCAATCGGATTATATACATGTTACATATTATATATTAAAAAGAATAAATAAGAAAAAGTAAAAGTAAGATGCTGCCTTAAAATTTATACAAAGTCGATTGGTTTAATCAACAGAAACTCAAAACATTGTTATCTGAACCACAGTTGATTTGATAAAATAATTTTTTTTGTGATAATAAATCAAGAAAATATTTTTTTTACAGTATACATTTATATATGTGTATAGGATTATATTGATTGACAATTCCTCTTGTTTACTAAGTACTCAAAGTACTTTTGAAGAGATTCACCCTTGACGCAGAAGTGGTGGTTTAATGTTTGCTAAGCATCGTTTATCACTTGATAATCTTTTCTATGTGGTTTGACTACTGGAAAGGACGTTTACTGTAATACGAAAGACAGATAACAGCATAGTGTCAGTAATCAAAGTGCTATTTGGATTCAGCTGCCAGCAAATTATGTAGAAATTCATCTGAGATATTAAGGTATAGGCATAGGAAATGATGTCATTGTCAGTCAAAGGAACATTGTTTGATCTATTGCTAAAGCACTGGAGAGGTGATGCATTTTTGCAATTCTAATGTAAATATTACAGTGCTGCACCTTAGTTTTTTCTAATGACCACAATTTCACTTGATCTTTTTAAAATTTTAGGTTTTTGTGGTGGCTCTTTTTAAAAGACTTCCTTCCCCTTGCTGGGAAGGAGAGAGGAAGACTGGGTTGCATTGTCAGCAACACAAATTTGCTTTCTACAGATTCGTGTGTGTGTGTTTGTGTGTATTTATGTTCTGGTTATGGCTATGGTCATATAGAAGTATATATTTGGTTGTGCTTGGTCAGGGGCCTCAAGATGTCAAGTCCCTCACCCCCAGTGTGCCATGCTCTTTTTAAACATCCAATGTGTAGTAGTTGTTTGAAGCTGCGTCAAATCAAAGCAAGCTTGCTTCTTCAATCAAACAAATCTCCAAGGATCTTATATGTAGTTCTTTTATGTCTAACCACAGCAGAGTCTAAACCACAAAGTAAACGCATGTGCTATGGGACTGTTTCATTAGATAAGCAGCATTTCAGACATGATCGGGTCAAAATATATAATTAAATTACGTATTATATGCATTGATTGATTTGATTAATTATATATTTGCTTTTGTTTAATCACTTTACACAGAGATATGTAAAGCTAGCTTTAAAATGGCGTCTCTTTAGAATTTCTTGTCAGACCTGATTTTTTGTTTTTTTTGTTTTTTGTATAAGCTTGAGAGATAGAGCCAGCTGGGAGATTTTAAAGTTTAAAAAGCTTTTAAGTTTGAGCTGATTGGTAAATTTGTATTTAGTTGATATATTTCATCATAATTAATAAATTAGTCTGTGGATCAGGGTGGAAGAACACTTATTTTCCCAGAATGTGTTGCCTTTCTGCAATTCAGTAAATTTCTTTTCATGTAATTCAAATTACAGCTTCCTTTAAGGGATGGCCAATTAAATTCATGTTCCAACTCATCAACTGAAAGGAAGCCAGTTCTTCAGTTATGAATTTAAAATGTCTGAGAAACTCTCAAAAGCAGTTCATTTGTGGGATATGTAAAAACACTCTTTCAATCGGTTTGCTCAATTTGCAGACAGATTGAAGTACCCTTACAGCCACTACTACACTGGAATGTAAATGTAATTTGAGCAATTATATAAAAAAATATATATATTTACCACTCATTTGTCACAAAAAAAGATTAATTTAATAACTATTTTAACTGATCCTGCATCACATCATAGGAATCCAGAAATTGGTCGTCAAAAAATAAGGCAAATTGAAATTATTTGCTCTTATCAATATGAAAAGGAAAAAAATCCACGTGGTCTACAGAAGACTTTATCAGCCTCTTGCCAAAACAACATCAGCTGCTGTTTTTTTAACAAGTTAAGACATGTCTCCTGAGAGACAAACGAGATGAAGAACACCACCCTTGTACACTTGAAAAAGCTTACAAAGAGAGTTTGTAGACAAACAGAGCAGTTCCTTAAATAAGGGAGTAAACAAAATGCCCGACCACCTTCTCACTTTATATACCAGGGGGTGGCAACGGATTGAGATGAGGTCTTGTGGTCTACCAAAGGAGCACATTGCACAATCCAAGGAGGAAATTATAAAAATCACTGCCATACATTTGATTCTGAGAATATATCTTCATACCGATATGCACTTAGATTATGCCAATTTAGATCTCAGATTGGATACTTAATGTGTTTCACAAACAGTTCCCCTTTGAAGGAGAGAGACTGAACCTGCTTAACAACTTTTGAGCCTAGAGTTGAACAGCAGCAAAGCAAAAAGGACAGAAGCATCAATGTGTGATTCATTATGTTGGAGCAGTTTAAATAGAAATCATCTTGGAATTTGCACAAGATGTATTTGGGGGGAGGGGTGTCCTTCCAGTTGAAAATGGCTGTGAGTGCAGAACAATTGGAGGAGGCCGTTCCCATTTAGACACTGTTTAAACACGGAAACTCCTTGTTTTTCTCTAGCCTGACTTGCTTTGACCTTGCTGTGCTGTCTGGAATGGATCTCTCACAGGATGTTCATGGCGGGGGGGGGAAATGGTTCTCTATGTGATGTGTTCACTCACCCTGCAGCACCCAGTCATTTTTAGAATTGGATTTAGGGCTGTCCTAACACTTCATTTTATCCCCTGCCATATTTTGTCAGTCCAAGGTCTTCAACATCCTCATTATGTTTTGAATAGTCTTTCATAGCCTGTCAGGTGTGGAACATAAAAATACAAGAACAAAAAATGTACAAATATTAAAAGCTATTGTCTTTCCCTCCTCTTCCTTGTTACATTTTTGAGATTGTGCCAGAGACTGTGTACATGCAATAATAAAAGTATTGAGGAACCAAATAATTCACAATAGCTTCGTTTGATAAACAGACTAACTTGTTATTTGTTGAAAATGATCAAATCTAATTTGTGCAAGTGTGCATTCAAACATGCACCAGGTTTGATGTCAATAGTCTCCCAACTTTATTGCCTGCATAAATCGTGATATATATGCAATGAGATGTGAAAGCAATGGCAGATGTGATTTCTCAACATCTTTGGTCAGCTCTTCAAGCAGTATACTTGGAAATTAGTGCTCCTTTCATATGGACTACTTTAATTATAGATTTTAATCTATTTTTAAGCTATTTTTGTATGGAAAAGAACAGCCTGATCAATGCCTTTTGTGTTCCTTGAAAGAAGGAAAATTATACATGGTGAGTAAATGACAGAATTTTAATTTTAAAAATTAACCAGTAAACCAAACTCAGATGTGTACAGTGAAAATGCTTGCAAGTAAAGTATGATTCTATACAAAACCTGCTTTGCTTTCATATTTTAACCCAACCAAAGCAGTGGCCTCAGAAAGTCAGAAGGGTTATTTTGAGGTGCGCACAAAGCTAAGACCTGAGGCAGAACCGAGATTCTCTTCGGAATGTGCCGTGTACTCGGATAGCTGTACCAGATCTGTGGTGTTCCAGTTTTCCTCCACACCCACACCCACCAGCCCAGTCACCTCAGGAATGCAGAAAGAGCACTCTCACTCTGAAGTCTACACAGTAAAATGTTTAAAACCTTTCCTCTCAGAGGGGATAGCTTGATCATGCACACTGTAAATGGATTAAGCATGCATATAAATGATTCTTCTTATCTTTCTTCACAGGTTCCATTGAGCATGTGAAGCTGAATTAATAAGGTCAGAGAATGATGAGATCCAAAGACTGACACTGAATAACAATGTTACTCACATCACAATACTTTTTATCCCCATTTCACCAATCAGCTTGACAGTTGCAATTGATTAACATGTGGCACCAACACAAAGCAAAACTCTGAACACCAAAAAATCAAGTGCGTGTGCTCCGATTTTCTGATCTTACATCACAGCGTAAGATGGCTCACTGTGCCTTCTCTTTGTAAACTGCAACAAGTTGCTGTTTATGTGGCCAGACAGCTGTTTGTCACGCAACAAGACAGAAAAAAGGAACAGATTTTAAGGCTAAGAATAAAATGCAAAGGACTTTAAGAATGAATACAAAGTACATCTAAAGTAACCAAATTCATAGAAAATTACCTGCTCAGGCAGGATCGGAGCACCATCTTCTCCACACCTTTGTTTCCTTCTCTTGTTCAAATTACATTAGATCCGTATCTTGTTTTCTTCGTCTTTAAATCTATTTTCCTTTCTCAGAAACTCACTCCGCTTAATGTCTTAGACAGGCTTCGGTCTTTTGCCGCCACTGCTTTGTCGTTCCACCTATAGCTCAAAGTTCTAGCTCTGACAGTTGTTGCTCAGGGCCAGTGTGTGTGTCTGTATGCTTGAATGTGGGTGGGTGTGTATACACGCTAGTGCTTTGTGCCAGTTTCAGCTTGCCTGCCTCCTCTGTCTGCATTCATTTCCTGTTCCAGCACACACATCACAGCTTCAGAAGGTTCAGACAGTTAGCAACAGGAAGAGAGAGAGATGAGGTTCAACTGAATCATCAGAAAAGCCTCCTAACTCATAATCAATTTTGATTCCACAAAAGCAATAAAGCAATACTCTGTTAACTCTGAACAGATGATGTTCCTTATCAAATAAGCTCAACAGTCTAATGTTCTGTAATGTTACTATGTGTTTCAAGCTGTGTTGTGCCTCATCAACAAATCAGGTCACCGGAAAGTCGGTGGGTGAAATCAATCAACAAAAGCAGTAGACAGGATCACATGACTGAGACTACAACTGACAGGATGTTTTAACTTTTAAATAGTTTCCTTACCTGCAAACAGAAAGTTCTGCGTTCATCTCTTCTGTTCATATTTGTTTTTTTGTTTGTTTTTTTTACATCTTTCAGGTCCCAGTGTGTATTAAAAGGTATTTTTAAAGGTATTTTTATGCTACCCTGTACTGACTCTCTTGTGGCAGTTTCATGTCAACTACTGAATGACAAACATCAGCTATTGCAAGAGTTCTCCATGCAGTTTCTATGAATAACACCCAGTGGTTGATTCACACCCATTTGGGCTCTGGTGGTTTCTTCCCTCCCTTCCAGTTTACACAACCTCTGATCACTTTTAGGCTGCATAAAACTGAACAACCACTAAATATAAATACTAAGAAATCTCACAGTGATCACTGAGGGCGAACCAGGAACCAAGAGGAAGGTACTCATCCTCAGATGTGTGAGCAGGTAAACATGCCCCACCCCTGAAGAAAAAAAGTATGTTTTCTGGGTGGGGCACGTGACAATTTACTGTTGCCTTTGGACTCTGTACTTTCAGTGATGCCCCATTTTGGCATGCTCTTGGAATGTGTAGTGCTTTCCTGGAACAAAAAGGGTGGAAATTGTAGTTAGATCATAAAACAATATTCTAGTTACTCAACATTGTTTAGTGAACACGTGTGTCACATGATGCATTTAGCATTGTTGGAAAATGAGTGTCAAATGCTACATCAACGGCTAGTTTATTTTACATTTTCACAACTGTTACAAACATGTATACATGTTATAATTTCCTTTGGATTTTTTATTTATTTATTTTCAAAATATTGTACTGCCTGTGAAACATTTTGCTAAATTGATTTTATAATTAATCATTTTAATTTTATAGATTAGCTTGTACATAATAATAAAATGTGCTGCTAGTGCCATTTATAACTTTTCAAATTTTTTCTAGCCTAAATAAGCAAAATGGTTCACAAGCAGAGAGTTTTTTTTTACTTTTCTGATTTGGCTACAATAGTGTGGGCCGCTTCCCTGACACGTTTTTGCACTTTACAGAGCTTAAGACTGTCACTAAAACAGGTGTGATTTAGTCATGTCTGTCAGGTAGGTGGATATTTTCTGTTCCCTGAAATTAACAACTCCAAGAAGTACATTTTTGGCAAACTAATTGTTGTGCAACCATAAACATTCCATAATGACGTATTTTTGAGTGTCAGTGTTTTTAGGCGCCTTTAAGATCTCAGTGTTTTGAAATGGTGATGATGAATGATTCACATGGCAGGTTTCAGAGAGGACAAACTATTTCTGACTAGAAGGTGCGTTATGATGTCATTTGTGTCATAACTGATGATATCATTTGTGGGAAAGCACTCAGTTTAGTTCAGTTTATTTATTTTAAACTGATCAAATCATTTGAACTATACAAAATAATTCCTCTATCAAAATGCATTATTTTAGTCGAATTAATATAAATGCATATTTTATAAACACCATTCACAAAAGCTAGAAAAGCTCAAATCAATTGAACAGTGATTGGTGATATTTTTGACACTGTCCCTGTCAAGGTCTAGAAACATTCACATGTCTGTCCGTCTTTCTTTCTCCCTGCAGTCCTCCCTCTTCCTCATCCTCTGGAAGGAACCCCCCTCTTTCCTGTTCAGTAAGCCAGCCACATAAAGTTTCCTCTTCTCAAACTATCTCCTTTCCTGTCGAGGATTCACATGTCCTTGCCCCAAACACACTCTGGAGTAAAGGACAGGTAGTGTGTGAGTTTTGGACTGTGCATATGACATACTGAGACATACAGGCTACAGTCACATCACAAAGGCAGGTGGTGTGTGCATCTCTTGATCAAGTATTAACATGTCCCAGTCGTCTGAGTGTATCTGTGAATGTTTTTTTCTTTTCTTTTTTTTCCCCTCTCATTTGAAGTAGCTAGGCTAGATAACATTTTGTAATCTAATCTATCAAAACATCTAACTTTTTTCCAGTCCGAAGAACGTTTTGCCTCTCAGTCAGATTCAATTTTGCAGTTCACTGGACACAACATTTTCCTAATTCAGGCAGTTCTCAAATACTCGTATACTATTTAATCGAGCCATAAGCACAAACTAGACCAGGCAAGCTTTGCACGACATAGGGGCGGTTTCCCGGACAGAGATTAAGCCTAGTCCTAGAGTAAAATGACCCTTTAAACCAGATTAACAGAGATCTGCTTTCTCTGTCATGGTTTAAAATAGTCCTAGACTTAGTCTAGTCCAGAGTTTAATAAACTGATTTCCTGGAAGAAGACTAGAGCTACTCCAGGACTAAACTGAGGCTTAAATTAAACCTACCAGGAGGCAGGTTTAACTTCAGATTAACATTGTGTTTCAAAGAAGACACATGTATTACTTGGACATACAGTACAGTCCAAAAGTTTGGAACCACTAAGATTTTTAATGTTTTTAAAAGAAGTATCTTCTGCTCACCAAGGCTACATTTATTTAATTAAAAATACAGTAAAAACAGTAATATTGTGAAATATTATTACAATTTAAAATAACTGTTTTCTATTTGAATATATTTCACAAAGTAATTTATTCCTGTGATGCAAAGCTGAATTTTCAGCATCATTACTCCAGTCTTCAGTGTCACATGATCCTTCAGAAATCATTCTAATATGCTGATTTGCTGCTCAAGAAAAATTTAATGTGTACAATTGTACAAAATATTTGTGTACAATATTTTTTTTCAGGATCATTTGATGAATAGAAAGTTCAAAAGAACAGTGTTTATCTGTAATCTAATCTTTTGTAACATTATAAATGTCTTTACTGTCACTTTTGAATGATTTAATGCATCCTTGCTGAATAAAAGTATTCATTTCTTTAATTTCTTTTCAAAAAAATAAAAATAAAAATTCTTACTGACCCCAAACTTTTGAACGGTAGTGTATAATGCTACAGAAGCTTTGTATTTCAGATAAATGCTGTTCTTTTGAACTTTCTATTCATCAAGGAATCCTGAAAAAAAAGTACACAACTGTTTTCAACATTGAAAATAATCATAAATGTTTATTGAGCAGCAAATCAGCATATTAGAATGATTTCTGAAGGATCATGTGACACTGAAGACTGGAGTAACGATGCTGAAAATTCAGCTTTGCATCACAGGAATAAATTACTTTGTCAAATATATTTAAATAGTACACAGTTATTTTAAATTGTAATAATATTTCACAATATTACTGTTTTTTACTGTATTTTTAATTAAATAAATGTAGCCTTGGTGAGCAGACGAATATATATATATATATAATAGTTTTTTTGTGTGTTTTTTTTGAGATTGCAGTCTTTTTTACTGCCATTGTTTTCGTTGCATTTGCTTCTCAGTTCCATGCAATTTTAAGCTTTTCTTGGTTCATTCCATGTTTTACAGGCAACCTCTCTCATGCTAATTCAGATTAGCACAGTTGGTTTTAAATTAATCTAGTTTATTTGAAGTCTGTACTCCATAGTCCAGGTTTTAGTAATCTGTACTTAATCTGTGTTTCAGAAAGCCATTTTTTAAACCACGATTAACTATTCTAGATTAAGGCCTACCCTGTCTTAATTTAAACCCTGTCCCGGAAACCGCCCCATAAACTTTTATGGTTAATGTTTATTATTTGTCAATTAGGCCTATATGTACGATAAGAAGACAGTTAACAACAGTTAACAACACAAAAGGTGATGGGTGTTATGTAACTAGCCTACTTCATTTATTTCCCCAAAACTGTTTCTTGAGAGCAAAAACCTTAAATATAAATGTAAACTGTAAAGCTGCGAATCTCACAGACTTGTTTGATCGTCACCACAGCAATGTTGCGCTGCCCTCTAGCGACTGAGCCTTGCAATAACGCAGGGATAACAAATTCGAATCATTTTAGATAGGCTCCTACATTAACACTGATTTAGTGCTGTCGCCTGTCGGAGCTGTAGGCCTACCTCAGAATCAGGTCTCTAATAAATTGAGGTGTACTGTTTCTTTTTTAAGACTAGCTTTGTGCTAGCCTTAAAGCAGCATATAGGCTACAATCCTCTACTTTTCGCTTTTATTTTTTATACTCAACGTTTTACATTAAATTATTATATATTTCTATTTTAAAATTCATTATTAGCTTTAATTTAGTCATTTTTAATGGATTTTAATAGCTTATACTAGATTAAGGTCAAATGTCCTTCTTGAATATAATTTATTCATATAAGCTATAGGCTAATTTTATTGGAATGAGCAACAATGTTTTGGCCCTACAAGATGAATGCTAGCCTACTTTTTATTTTTTTAAATTGAACATAAGAAACTGACTGGGATTTTGGAATGAATTTCCAGACAAAACAAAAGGAGAGAGAGCATATAGATAATTACCTATTTTTTCCTTTGAACTGACATAGACACTTAGCCCTATATTTTCCTTTTTTATTTATTTATTTTTTATGTGGCCAGTATTTCTTTACGCTTTGGTGTGAAACAGTTCTGTTTCTTTTTACAAGACTTCGTCGTCCATAACGTGTTTTGCATAATATGGTCCTGGATTAACATCCTTTGGTGATTCTTTGAAAGACAAATAAAAAAAAAAAAATGTTTTTAAAAAAAGAGGAAATTTTGCAAACCATTGCAATCGACGATTGTTTTTAATAAAGTACATACGCGTTATTTTATTGCGTCACATTGCGTCTGGAATTGCTTGGGCTCGTCACATGGAAAGTGAAAGTGAAATGCTCTTTGTAAGCAATGCCCTGTAACAATGAGGGATTACCACTATCCCGAACTGTGTCATCACGGCGTGATGATGTCACCCTAAACAAGAACGGATACAATTGCTCTTGTTTTAAAAATTGTTTTTGGTAACACTTTATTTTACAGTATTCCTTGTTAAGCATATTACATGTAGTTACTGTAGTACTAACAACTAAATTGTGCACAATTACATTCAGTACTTAAATATATAATTACACTGTAACACGGACACCTTAAAATAAGGTGTAGGCTAATCTTATTTTTTATTCATTTAAAAAAACCAAACTTAATTTAAGCGTGTAACAATGTGAAAACTCTCTTTTTGACAAATAACAGAGATAACGCGAGATTTTTCTAAAGGAAGAAATAAAAGATAGGGATATGGATTACATATAGCCTAATATTGACATCATTTGTTGACATCACTTGTTTGATGATGGCATTGCGGCGTCGCCTATAGTGAGAGTGATGGTGATTATGAAATTCACAATTTGACTTTTTCAAGATAAGTAAACTCTATATCAGGGTGAAATTTTAGTAATGAATCACACGTGATTCTTTCATTTTCTCCTTCTGAAACTTCCAATTGTAATAGCCTACCGCTGGGCTTCCCGCGCTATACACCTGCTGAACTGAATGCAAATTACTAGGGTATTTTTTTTCTCTCTTGGAGAACACTATATAGCCAAGGTCTTACCATGAACTTGTATCCATATCGTAGTATTCATATCATTTGAATTGTAGCTCTCCACTGTACTGCTGTCAATATAAAACCATTATGAGAACTTTTTTGTGTTTTCTGTGGCTTATCGTTTTTACGACCCTGTTTGCAGAATCCTTAAATCAGGACGGAATGAATTTGTCTAAAACAACTAGACTTCTAGGTGCACTGGTGAGTAGTCTAATTTATTTTGATCTATCTATCTTTTTATATATATATATATATATGTTACGCACACTCCACAACATGCATGGTCCATTATTCTATAAATATTGACTTGGATTAACAATATATCACGACAACAAAATTACATACACTTACTTTATTAATCTAGGTTAATGTTAATACATACTGTTGTTCATTGTTCATTTATCTGTTTAATGTTAATTTATAGCCTACAACTTGCTTGTGTTAAATATTAATCAATATGTTAATAAATACTAATCAATGATAAGGACTAGTGTATTATTTTAATATGGAGCTTACCTTATGTAGACCTAGACCTACTGCTTTATGAAAACTTATTATTGTTCATTGTTAGTTCAAGATACCTGATGGTCTAATGTTAACAAAAGTGTGATCGCAATATTTAATAACCTTCGGGCGAAGAACACATCCTGAACATTAACATGTTTCTCTCTCTCTCTCTCTCTCTCTCTCTCTCTCTCTCTTAAAGGGTCCAAAAGAATGCCTAAAAGAGGTGGAAAATGCGACGTCAGATCGGTTCACGAGTCTTCCCACAAAGGTAACAAAATATCAAGATACAGTACACAGAAATGTTCAATCCTGGAGATATATCTTCCTGCGGAGTTTCATTTGCAGCCTCACTCAAATGCAGTTAGAGTCAGGGTAGGGTCTGTATTTTTCAACGAGCCCAAAGAACTTGATTTGCTGGTTCAGGTGTGTCATGATATAACTTTACAGTGCAGGCTGGTCGCCGGAAATATTTAGCACTCTTGTGCACTGTTTAGAATCCACTCATTGTTTTAGGGGTTTGACAATGTTTTGTCTTTTTTTTTTCTTCTTCATGTGGATAGAGACAGGAAATACCTCAGGCACTGAAGATATTATATAACTCTATCTTTGAGCTCTTCAAAAAGAAAATAACCCATGGTCACTGGAATAACGCTGCATTCCAAAATCTAATGGAGCACCTCGACCGGCAAGCTAAATCAAACAGCGTAAGTCACGGGCATTGGTTAAGCTGAATCAACATCTACTTTTCATTATCAACAATTCTAGAGTGTAATACAATATATTGTTAATATCTAGGTCCCGGTGACGAGCTCTGAACTTGAGACGCTGGTCAAGAACTTCAAGCTGCTTGATAATTTTCTTACACAGCAGGTGAGATATTCAGCAAATATAGCGATATAGTATAACGAAGAATGTTTAGCAGATGTTTGTATCTCCTTGTCTGCACTGATTAATGTGTGTCTGTCTTTCCTCCAGGATTTTAGCCGCTGCGCGTGGGAGATTGCGCGCAATGAGATTTTGGTCGTCATGGATCACTTCAGGAGAATGACACATAGAAGGAGACACAATTTGCCTAATAAAGGCTAAATAGTAGTAAAATGTTGTTAAATGTTAAATTAAATTAAATGTTGTCTATAATTTATAAATATGCTATTTTATTGTTTTTCTTTTGCACTTTTAACTTTCATTTGGTAAAATGAATGAATGAATGAATGAATGTATTTCCAGATTTATATTTGCCATTGTCTAAACTGGCTTTAATGGCTCTGCACTTATGCTATTTAGAAACATATTTATTAGAACAGAACAACTAATCTAGACTACACTAAACTGTCTTCATCAAGCAAATAAACTTATATTGTCTTATATTGTTTATCCGGGGCATGTAGGAATGTTTCGTTTACATGTTGAATGTATTTAATGAAGGTCTCTGTAACAATTGTGTGGACACATCACTAATGTTAATCAAAAATAAATTCTCAAAAATGTACAATTGTCTCTCATATTATTTCATATCATTCAGTAACATGGGGTAAGATGCCTCCTTGGGTAAAATGAGCCCCCACCTTAATTTTTCACCTGACCGTACATGACACAAAATGGAACTTTTTTTGCTGAATATTTTTAATTTTGTCATTTCATCTGAATATCATCATTTGGGATATTTAGAGAGTCGAAACAGTTTTGAGTTTAATTGATCTAATCGTGTGTCTCTGGAAAATAGAGATCTATGACATTGTATTATGTTGAATGTCTATTTTTGTCTATTTGTTAATGAGGGATTTGTGGACACATCAATGTTTTTGGATTTGTGGAGTAAAAGTTTTTATTTTAAAGTAAACACAGAAGGCGCCAAGTGCATGTTGTTACTTTTGTTATTATTTTAAAATTTAATATTTAATGAATGGGGTTATTATATAATGAGTTTCAGATATCTTCGCTTTCATTAAAACCTTGAGTGAAATCGTTAAATTTGAATTCACGGTGTTTCTATATTGTGACATATCTTCAATTAAAAAATGGGCAATTAAATATGTAATTATTTATATGCCTACCTAGAATAATTGTAACTTTCAGATAAATCTTTTTTATGTGATTCTGCTTTGTCTGTCATCGGTTATCCAATTAATCAATTAAATTGTCAAAATAACATTTTAAATATAGAGTTAATTTAGTATTTTACATCAATGGCACTTTTAAAAATATAAAAATATTAATAAGAGTTATTTAAAAAGTAATTTATACATTTTACAAAGGTTTATTCGGGTTGGAGGGACTTCATTCCCAGTAAGGGGCCATCTTACTCCTTAATATTTGACATAGCAAAATTAGCAAATGTTTCTATTTCCTACATTATGCATCATCATCCAGCACATGCTAACTTGTATCTAAATATACAGTTTAAAAGTAAATCTACATTGTTCTTAAAGGGGGCTGTCAAGGGCATCTTCCCCCGCTATGTTTATTCACGCAGGTTGTCAAGTTTTTTACTCCAGTAAATAGCCTATTTTTCAGGGTAAGTATTTTGAACATGAACATTTACAAAGAAAAGAAGACAACGAAAAAGTCGTCATTATTGCTATTCAGTGTTTGTGTTCGGGCTCTGACTTCATGCAATATTCGACAGAAATGGTAAAGCCAACAGCTGTGGTCGAAAGACACCAAAACAGGTATCGATGAGTAAAATGTGAAACCAGGAGCCCACTCTCACGCAAAGATTTTCTCCCCCTAACTTTTTTCTCCTCCCTTCACTTATTACACCTAATACTGGTAAACAAAATGTGCTGAGGACTTTCTTTCTTCGCGGTAACTTTTGTTCCCTGTCTCACATCAACAAACTGTGGTCAAAACATTAAACCTGTTTCAATGCGGCTCTTTATGAAAGTGATTTTTAGAAACTATTAATCTTGCCATCTACAGGCAAATAGATGCAACATCTGCAAAGTGCTCCGGTAAATTATATGAATAACGCATGCGTATTTAGTGCCAAAAGATGTTTTTTATTTAATCTTACAAAAAGTTAATACGAGGCCATCAACTTCGTACCCTAACAACTAGATAAAATCATTATGACGCGAATATGTGTTTAAAAATATCAGATCAAAACAAGGATCTTGAAGAATCTTATAGAGTTAGATTTGATTTGGGTGCAATGTTTTAGTGCAGGGGTGTCCAAACTCGGTCCTGGAGGGCCATGTGGAGGGCCATGTCCCGCAGAGTTTATCTCCAACTTGCCTCAACATATCTGCCTGGAGGTTGTTGGCAGGCAATGAATAGTAAGACCTTGATTAACCGGTTCAGGTGTGTTTAATTGGGGTTGAAGCTAAACTTTGCATGAACAGTTGCCCTCCGTGGGGCAGGATTGGACACCCCTGTTTTAGTGGAATAGGCAGTTCTACCTGTAGGCAGGGATGGGCAGTATTTATGATACATGTATTTCAAATACTTATTTAAAATATAAAATAGGATTTTGTCATTTGTATTTGATAGGGTTGATGAAAATGGCTTCATATTTTGTATCAAAACACTTTAGTGTTTTGTATTTTTGCAGTTTTAAAATACTGTAAAATACTGTGATTGGTGCCTACTCAGTAGTTTGTCCAGACTTGTTGAGATCAGAACAGAATGTGATCCATACGGAAGAAGGTGGTCAAAACATGCAGGCTGCCAGCTTTCCATCAGTTTTATGCATATATTGCTATAATTTATAACAGTTCATGTTAAGTTTTAATGTTCATTTTATAGATTTGGCTAAATAGTTTACATGATGTTCTTGAAAACTGTTATACCGAGCAGCAGCTAGAAACCAATTGCTAGGTGCCATCAGTTGTCTTCTTATGAATGACTTGTTTGTCATTAAGTCAGTGTTGCTGATGCAAAGTAGGCCCTTAGTTACCAAACACCAAGTGACTAAATCAATCAATCAATCCATTTTTATTTATAGAGCACCTTACAACAGCCAAAAGGAGCACAAGGTGCTTTCCAGTAAAACAAGACAATAAAAAATATAAGAAGACAAATAAAAAAGAAAATATAAGAACAAAATGAACATCAAATAGCAATTAAAACAGGGGCTATGTATTCAAAGCTTGTATAAATAAATAAGTTTTCAACTGCGCTTTAAAAACACTCAGCACAGTGATGGAACGTAAGTGTGCTGGCAGTGCGTTCCATGCTTTGGACTAAATTAGGATACAATTATGAGTAATTTGCAAACTATTAAATATTAAACTTTTGGTTACTTTAAAACCCTAAACCTTCATCTGGGAGCTCACAGGGATATGTGAATACTGAATATTGCATATGTCAGATTTATTGCATGACTGGGGCAGAGAAAAGTTTATTTTGATAGGCTATAAAATGAAGGTATTTAGTAGGCTATTGTATTTTAAAATACATTTTGATGTACTATCTTTGCCCACACCTGCCTATAGGTTTGTTTTAAAGTAGGCCTAATGGACTTTAATTAAATTGGCACATTTGACTGAGTAATTGATTGCTTTAACAGGTGTTTATTACTTTATTTTTTTTCTTGTAATTATCATAGCATTTCATTTGTGAAATTTAGGTGCAAGCCGGTCATTATAGCAGGTTGACCATCATATTTCAAAACACCTTTTTGTTCACAAGCTCGAAATCAGCTGTTCCAAAACAGCTTAACCTGGATTCGTTCTTTAATAATAGGCTATATTATTTTCTATAAGAAAATGATCAAAAATAGCAATCATTTCACTACATCCATTTTTCTTGCGTACTGACAAAAGGTGTGAAATTACATCATTGCACCATGAGAAAGTGCAGTGAAATCCAATGAGAGTTTACGTCATCACGTTTGCGTAACAAAGCGTAGCGCATATTACAAACAGAAAGTGCCTTTCTATTCGCTAGCCAGCATCTCTTCTAGTTGAGAAACGTCAGCGACCAAGAAATACTTTGGAATCAGGTAATTATTTTGGACCGTGGGATTGCTTTAACTTATACGAATAGCGGTGATTATTGTATTGCACGTAAGTTTGTGTGCTTTTTGCGTTGGTGTCTAAGCTAAACACGGTTAAAGAGTAAACTATAACTACATTATTATTTTTACCTCTTTTCTAAACACGAAATGAATTACTTTTAAAAGTATTTTCTGTTAACTAAAGCAGACCAAATGAGTTAGTAGCTCATCAAGTAGTTTGTGTTGTAGCCTGTACTAAAATAATAATAATAATAATACGAAAGTGAAAGTGGGGATCCCCAAACATCGATTTTGCTTTCCATACTCCCGAATAAATCCAGCACACTTCACCATGTCCCTACAACATTCTCTCGAGCGACAGTGTAGAAAACAACATGAATACAAAGATGAAAACTCAAATGTGGACGTATATGTTTGTAATCCTTTTTACTCCGCAGAGTCAATGCTCTGCTTGCGAATGGCTCGGCCGATACAGGATGATAAGCAGCGAGTCTTTGAGCCTCCTGAAGGAAATGGTAAGAACACTTTAAACCTTTATGCATTATTTGTAAATTGTTATTAGAACAGATAGCCTATAGGGACATTGCTGCACAGTTAGCTTCTGCAACTTTCCTTTCAAAGACCTTTTCAATGATCTGTGTTATCAAAAAACAAATATCAAATTGTTAATTCAGCCTTACAGAATCATTTCACAACTGTTTGGAATAATTTTTTTCTATTGAGAGATGCTGTCAGTGTACTGCTGTCAATAAACTGTACATTATCAAATGTTTCATCATTATGTTACATCTTTGCTTCTGTACTTTTATCATTTGTCACAGTCATTTTTGTTGTTTATACTCTTTTTCAATGAGTTTTTGTGTGCTCTAATCTTCATTAGTAATTCGATGTGGTTGCCAAAGTGCAATGAACTAACCGCTGTGGGATTGCACCACTTTGATTTTATAAAAAATTTAAGGGAGCTATTAAAGTTTCCAGTTATGTAGGTTGATGCTTGTAACTGATCAAATATGCAGAATGTGGTATCAAAAATGACAAATTGTACTCTGTCTTATAGGGTGGAAAATATCCTGAGGATACCAAAGTGTCATTTCCAGGACGCCTGTACAACATGATAGACAACGCCAAGGTTTGCAGAACTTTTCTACTTAATCCCATAAATAACACTTATGTTACCAGAGAAAACTTGCAAATGTTTATAATCTGAAGGACCTAGTTACCTACTCAGGCATTATGTCTCCTTACAGGTGGAGGACCAGGTGAAGTTTCTTGTCCTGACCTTAGATCATATCATCCGCCTCATGGATGCCAGAGAGCACATGAATTCAGTGCAGTGGAACCTACAGACTGTAGAGCATTTTCTAACCGTCCTGAACAGGCAGTCATCTGATCTTAAAGAATGTGTAAGTCTTGTGTGTGGAAACTGTTTACAGAATCCCATTCTATGAATTGCATATAATCTTGCATTTTTAATTCAATTTTAATCATTTAACGTAATATTGCATTAATCCTACAAATGTTGATGTTCGGATGAAAAGGCTAATTGAATAAGAGCCTAGCCATTCAATAAATGTGTTTAAATGAGATTTAGAGACAAAATGTTAAAAACATAAAAAAGATACAATTGTAGAAGTATACAGAAGCTGTAGAGGTATTTTTCATTGTTAGTTGCTGTTAACTAATTTGTTATTTTTGCTAATTGTTTACATTTTGCTTACTTTTTTCAGGTGGGTCGATACCACCAGCCATCACATAAGGAGATTTACGAGATAAAGATAAATAGACACTTCAAGATTTTAAAGAAGATTCTAAAGAAAAAAGTAAGTTTCATTGTATAATATTATATCACAGCTTGTTACATTGTTTGCATGTGTGTTTATACTCTTTACTTAGTCAGGTGACTTCTGTTATCAGCTTTGTTTTCTTAGTGCCATAAGAGGTATATTTTATTTGTGATGTAAATGTTACTTTGTAAAGAGCAAAAGGAATTATTGGAAACACTTTATTTTAAGGTGATGTAGTTACACATTACATGTACTTACTATAGTAATAACAGTATGCATATCACAAGTAACTAAGCTTAAACCGAACCCTAACCGTATATAGTAAGTACATGTAGGTAATTAATATATGACAGTACTTATTTGAGTTATGTAACTATGTCAGCTTAAAATAAAGCGTAACCAAATTTTTGCAAAGTCAGCTGTACACAGCTAAAGTTGTTCCTCTTGTGTTTTAAGGAATTTAGTGCTAAAGCATGGGAGCAGATCCGGAGAGCTGTGAAACATCATCTTCAGAGGATGGACATCATCGCAAGCATTGCCAACAGACGCTAAGACATAATGACAGATGAATAACTTGTGACACATTCCATGGAGTGAAGAAAAGTTACTGCAAACAGTACCTTAAAAACTAAAACTGAATGTAAAAAATGTATTTATTTACATGACTGTATTTTTCATTGCAATGAATGTAGCCTAGAGTTGAACATTTTTCCTAATGGCTAGTGTTTTAATATAGAGTTTACCTAATGTGTTTCCTATGAAAACTTGAAGTAATCTGATCAAGCTAATTATGTTTCTTACAAAAACCTGTGAAACCTTTTGTTTATTTTGGTGCAGATAGGCCTCTGTGCCTAAACTATACTCAGATTTTTTGCTGAATGTGAAAAAAATGTTTAAAAAAAACAAGCATGCTATGCATTTCAAATCATGTATTTATTAACGGTCAGTCAGTTATGTTGTGATGCGCAGGAATATTAGGTATATTTTGTGATCGTTTCAGGTATTTATTATACTTAATTTAATTTATATATTGTTGTGCACAATTTTTGTATCCCTGAATATTTATTGTTTTCATACTGTTATTTATAGTTATTTATTTGCTCTGTTTGCTTGCAAAATATTTTTGTACTTTTAAATAAAAAATTGATTGAAACTAAGGTGTTTCTTCCCTATAGTTTACTGAATTCATTGAACTGTCACACACCTAAAGTACTAGGTTGACAATTCCTTATACTTTTCTAGTATGGCTCTTCAGAGATTGAAAATGCCTATGGCATCATATGGCAAACCCATTTTTTTTTAAATTCTATAACCCCAAATCAAGAAAAGTTGGGACTATTTAACTGACAAACGTACAATGAAAAGTTTTTCAATGTTTTCACTGACCAACTTGATTGTATTTTGTAAAAATAAACAAATTTTGATTTTGATGACTACAACACACTCCAAAAAGTTGGGACAGACCCATGTTTCCCACTGTGTGACATCACCTTTCCTTATAACCCTTCTAAGCTATTCGGGGTCTTTTTGACCGCAAATGACGTTTGCTGAGAAAAAAAAAAAGTTCCCTTGATCCAAATGAGACTTTGTAACGCTGTCAACACTTTCTAGAACTACAGATAAATAAATAAATAAATAAATACATAAATAGGAATGATATCTGTTAGTGTGAGAAAAAAAGTCACACTCAGGCTGTTTAAAGTCTTTGGAGAACTTGCTGGATAAAATTCATCCTCAAAATCAGAAACAACTCAGAACACACATAGAAAGAAATGAAGTGGCAACACTTTAAAACATGATACACACACACACACACGTTTGTTTTTGTGAATTGTGGGGACATTCCATAGTCGTAATGGTTTTTATACTGTACAAACTGTATTTTCTATCCCCCTACACTACCCCTACCCCTAAACCTAACCATCACAGGAAACTGTGCACACTTTTACTTTCTCACAAAAACTCATTCTGTATGATTTATAAGCCTTTTGAAAGTGGAGACATGGGGTAATGTCCTCATAAGTCACCTATTTTTGTAATACCTGTGTCATACCCATGTCATTATACACATTTGTGTCCTGATATGTCACAAAAACGCGTGCGCGCACACACACACACACACAGAGAGAGAGAGAGAGCGAGAGAGATGAAAGGATGAGACAATACAATTTAGCAAAAACTTCAGTACAAAACTGACTTCAGTACAAAAAAAAAGCTAAACTTGGACAAAAAGTTATTTTTATTGTTAGGGGTTCAAGCGCGTAGTGCTGAAACCCTGTTGTAATTGTTACATTTCCCAAGGATCCGCATTCTCCCCTAAAAGTTGTAGCGTCTGGACCAATCAGCCACACAATTATTCATTATATTTAATGAATTACCCATAAACTCACTCTATCAAAGTTCTGTGAACCCATCCCCCTAAACTTGCTACCAGCATCCTAAACGTAGCTAACACACAGGCAGAACTAGGTGTCCTGTTACAGATACATGGTACTTTTACGATCAGAAATAATTTTGCAGAGACTAGTGACTCTGACTTCATTTGTTCTGAGAAGGACAAATAAACTCTCTTAATCCTATGTATTCTCTATATAACCACTTGGGAAATGTATAAACATGTATCCAATTTTCCCATCTCATGACTTTCCTTTTATAGGCTTTATTCTATGTATTAATTCTCTCTTTTGAACTATTTTGGTATTAATGTTCCAGAGTTGCAAATGTATAGATAACTGAAATTACATTGGTAGCATGTTTGGTATCTATGGACTCCAACTTTCGTTTCCTATTTGGTAATTTATGTTACATGTTACTAACTCTACGACACATTAGTATTATAAGAATCTCATTCATCCAATCCAGTTTCTTATGCTAATATTTTGCTACAGAACAAAGACTCGTAAAACGTCCCTCCGAGGGAGCAACTCCTTAATGGCTCAGACACCTCAAGAGGGTGTGACACCTTCACCCCTTATATTCACTGATCACAAGATCAAACCTCTTCCTCTTCTCTTTTACTGACAAATGCTGATGAAGCTTCTAAGGAACCCTAAGCTTGTGCCAGGCCTCGGCCTAGACATTCCATTCACCAAAGATCCTCTGAATCCAACTGGTTCTCTTGCGTCAAGACAAAATCAGCAAAGATTCAACGGGAGCCTCCACAAATTACATCAGGACAGTTTTAATTCAACTTGGAGAGACATGCAAGTATCAAACTTAGTCTCATTATCTGATACATTGAGTATCCTTACCCCTTTTAAAGAAGGGCCTGTTAAAACTAAACTGATGGTTTGCTCAAGGCTGTTAATCTGCTGAATGTCAAACAATGCTGTAACTTCTTGCTTTCCTGTACTCTGCTTTAGCTCTCTCTCTCTTGATAAACTGTATGCATGTATGTGTGTGAATTTTAGAGTAGTTTAAGTGTTTAGTCTAGTAAATAAAGTCTTGTTCATGTCACACGTAAAGTTGTCTGTGTTTTGCGCTCATATATACTGGAGTCCCTATTCATGCAGATCCTGACTACAGGCTTTTAGTAGTAATGTACAATAAGATTGTGATTTTCCATAACCTGGAAATGAACATTTCTTAGAATTAATAAACAATTAACACTGTGTGTTCATTGGACAACAGGTTAATTGGTTGTAATATTAATTTTATTACATTAAGTTAATTTTATTAACAGATCCAAATATTTTATAATTAATTATAACTAGTTATGATTAATTATTCATATTTATTTTAAACTAATTTGCTACAAAGTGATCGGGCAGACCAAACCGAAAGTCGTAGAGACTTGAAACTTTGAGGTCTGTTAGTACTCATACCGCCTACAACGGTATGAGTACTACCAGCCCTTTTGCTCGTGCATTTGCTCGTCCTACTTTTGCGAACTTGTCCTAGGTTTTTCGCCCGATCGGAACCAAACCAGTGCAGAAATGTTCTCTGGAGTCTGAATATCAATAATTATCAAAAAAAGTTTCAATTTTGATTCACGGTTGCAAAGGGGCACCAAAAAAAAAAAAAACGATAAGGGCGGAGCCACTTTTACTAAAATGGCTATAACTCAAGAACAAAATCAGATATTTGCACCAAACTCGGTACACATGTGTAGGGGCTCAATCTTTGGTCACGATAAAAAACTCGCGTCGATTGGACACTTGAAAACTTGAAAACAGCTGTAACTATGCAACCGTTAGTCCGATTGACTTGAAATTTGGCATGCAGTGTCTTGGTCCAAGGGGGCATGATGGTCTATGAGGGCATTGAACTTTGAGCACCTGTTAGACAAGGTTAATGGAAGCTGTTTGGAACGAAACTCGGTGGGCATGTTCAACTCACGGGCCTAGAGGTCTGTAAGAATTTTGAAAGAAATCAGTAGTGATTTGTTGGCGCTAGTTGGCGCTAACGAGTTTTAAGCTTCTGTACTTACGTGGTGTTTCACAGATCCACACAATATGCATATAATTGGATAGATCTCCTCATACTGAACAACTTTGCCTCAGGAACCAATTCTGTCAATGAAATCGTTCATTAATTATTCACGAATATCTGAAAAACTACTCCTAGGTTTTTTTTGCTGATCGGAACAAAACCAGTGCAGGACAGTTCTCTGGACTATCTAGATCAATAATTATAAAAAAAAAAAAAGAGTTCAACTTTACCCTTTGACAGGATTTTCATTTAGAAAATGGGCATGGCAAAATATACTCAAAAGCCTATAAATCCTAAAAGAAAACGAAATTAAGTGAGCACATGCAGCATATGACGCTAAAGAAGCATGCCAACTTTTATGGAGATCGGACCATAGGTGGCAAAAATAACTGTTAAAAAGCTTTAAAAAACATATATTTTCAATGGTAAATTGCCTGTTTTGGCTGAAAGTGGTCTTTACCTTCAATGATTTAAGTGGTTACATGCTTGCTAAATAAAACTTAATATCTTTTTACACATATGTGCTTAAAGGCCTTAAATGCTTGAACCCTGATAAATGCTGCTTGCAGCTTTAATTATAATTGTGATTTCATAATATGTAGATATGAATCCAACTGGAAAAACTTATGAAAAGATGTCTTTCAATTAGTCAAATAGCATATCAAATAGCAATAGCAAATAGTGGAGTTCTGCAGCCATCTACAGATTAAAGTGTTTTTTTGTTTGTTTTTTTTACTTTTAAAACTATATTTTCCAACAGCAGAAATCTTAACACTAAACCATGGCAAATTGTCCATGTAATCTCCATGAATGAAAGGTAATGTGGGTCTTTTTTAAATTGAATTTTACATACAGTAAATGTGTAGCATCTGGACCAATCAGACACAATTATTCATTATATTTAATGAATTATCCAGAAACTCACTCTCTCAACAAAGTTCTGTGAACCCTTCCCCCTAAACTGCAACTAGCACCCAAAATGCAGCTAACACCAGGCCTCTGGTTGGTAACACAGATAAGGTTTATGATCAGAAAGAATTTGCAGAAACTTGTGACTTAATTATTGTTGAGAAGGACAAATAAACACTTTTTTTTATCATATATAATCACTTGAGAAATGTATAAACATGTATCCAATTTTCCCATTTCATGATTTCCCTTTTATAGGATTTGTATTTTTTTTTCAATTCAATTTTATTTGCCAGACTCATGTCCAAAAGCCACGCAAGACAGGACAGATAAAAACAAACAAAACAAACAAACAAACAGTAAAAAAAAAAGCAAATACAAGAATTAAAATACATACAGACATTTCAACCAATGGTGCGTTCACACCGGACGCGAATGAAGCGGTAAGCGCGAGAGATTTACATGTTAAGTCAATGCAAAGACGCGAATTGACATCCTGCGGCGCGATTCGCGCGAATTGAGCGATTCGGGCGTTTGACGCGATTCGCGCGAATCGCGCAAGTTGAAAAATCTGAACTTTGGCGAATTTCCGCGCCGCGTTAACCAATCAGGAGCTTGCTCTAGTAGTGACGTGACGTAGCGAGCTGAGGCAGAAATTGGAAACAACATGGAGGACAAAATCATCGTCGCTGTACATCTTCATACATTTATAGAAACAGAAATAAAAAGGATTGTGTTTGAAAGAAAGTGAGTGAGGAGGTCGGACAATCTGAAAAATTGTAAAAAACGGTCTTTACTTAATTTGAGCTATATATATATATACAGGGCTGGAAATGGCTGAGATTCACTGGGGGGACTCTATATGGGAAGGATTTATTTATTTTTTTTACTTTCAATGACTTTTCAGATGTATTTAAATATAAAATATTATACAATTATATAATATGCTAACATTAAACAGGCCTATTTCATGTTTCCTCCAAACAATATTTTCTTAATTATCAAGGTCAATGAAAGGTCAATGAACAACATTTTTTGAATTGTGTGTGGCATAAACATGTTAATTCAACAGAATCTTTGCTTGGAGAAAATAACCTGTTTGATTTTGGCCAAATTAAAGATACATTGTCTAGGAATTGCATATGTGGTGCATAGTGAATTGAACAGGTCACAAACATTTTAAATACATTTGTCCTCAGGTTAAAGAAAACTGAATGTTTTGGATGGCTACCACTCAGTTTAGTATACTTTGAAAATCAACGATTACACATTTAAAGGGGAATCCAGTTTTAATGCAAAAGGAAGCTGATGTGCATTCTAAAAAGCAAAATAATTTGGATAATAATGTAAATATAATAATATTCACTCATCCCTTTTCTTAAACAATGGTTAAAAGGGTTGAAATGTGATGTTTATCATTTTATAAAACTTTTTGTTTTGAGGATGTTACCATAAACATGGAGTTAAAAAAAAAAAA
>RJVU01078493.1:1981216-1992000 GCA_003731715.1 Anabarilius grahami
ATAGATAGATAGATAGATAGATAGATAGATAGATAGATAGATAGATAGATAGACCACATCCTCTTAGCCACAGCACAGGGAGATGCGCAGCGAGAAACAGAAAAGACGCTGTGGTTTGCAAAAAAAATTCCAGATATGATTAGGCTTTCTTTTCCATTCATCACACAGTTTTAGTATAAAACGGACCATTTTGCATCCATGTCTTCAGAAAGAGATTTTCAAGAAGTTTCAGCACCGTTTGAGACTGAGTGCTACTTTACAGCTTCTTTAATTTTTTGGCTTGGACACTCAACATTGTTTTTCTGATTTTTGGCTTGGACACTCAGCATCATCTTTCAGATTTTTGGTTTCATATTATAGCTACAGAATGGCACTATGGAAATATATTGCTTTATTGAGTCCATTTCTTTTTTTCTCCCAAATTTGCTCAATGCCAACAAAGTGCATCCTGCGGCGGACACTTGTGAAAGAAACTCACAGTCTACTTGAGAATATGGTAAGTTGAGTTTTCTCCTTTTTTCCTGTTCCATTTTTTTATTTCCTTTCCCTGCCTTACCTATGTGGCTATGTCCTTATGTCTTTCCTTATAGGGAGGTCTTTTTCCCCGCAAATGCTTGGAAGAAAACATCAAAATAACCTTCCCGAAATCTGCACTGCAATCAAATGACTCCAGTCAGGTGAACTAACAACACACCAGATTAGCTCCTTAATTGTCTATATGTTTCTGAGGAATACTTGCCAGGGCATGTGTAATATTTTCTAACTTGTTATGTTTAATTTTCAGAACATCGGTGTAGCAAAGGCAGTGTATAAAATCATGGAGCACATTGATTTCCTGTTTGCTAACGACAGTTATCCAGAGTCCTGGGACCAGATGAAAGTGGAGGATTTCCAAAACATAGTTCACCGTTTAACTGGCGAGAAAAAATGTGTAAGTTCGAAATACATTTCTTGTTATAGGCTATTTTAGATGAATCTTTGAATCATGCCTCTAATTATATCATATTTCTCCTCTGTGTGTAGTTTATGGGGAGAACGCACAGACCCGTGGACGATTTTCCAGCAAGAGACGTTGCTCTGAAAACCTTCTTTGATCAACTGGCCACTCTCCTCAGAGACAAGGTAGCCTACTGCAGATTTCAGTATGCATATAACATAAACTACAACGCACTGTTACTTCATCCCATTCCCTACTAATAATATATAATTTGTCTTTTTTCCTCAATCAGGACCACAGTGTCTGTGCATGGGAGGTGGTTCGAAAGGAGCTCCTGTGTGTTCTCCATGAAATCCTCAAGCTTAAATCATTCAAAATGTAGTTCTCCGTAGACTGACTGACTATTTATTTATTTATTATTTATTTTGATATGTATTTATTTATTTATTTGATATTGATTTGTAAACTGTTAAATCACTGTACTGAACACTCAATAAAACACTCAATGCAACTGAAGATAAGTTTATCTCTGAGTATAATTTACAAGCTGCGACTTACAACTGAACAATATCACAAAAGCAAGAGTGCCCTTGTTTCAAGTTTCATGCTGTATTGCTGTAAAATTAAAAGCTGTGATATTCAGACAGTAGAGTGTAAAATGCTTTTATATAACATTTTCCAAAACATAAATAAATTTTTTTTTTCCAATTAACATAGGACTGGTAGTTCAGCTGCTGCGTCATTTGGAATTAAAAGGTTAGTTCACCCAAAATTGTAAATTCTGTCATTAATTACTCACCGTCATGTCGTTCTACACCCGTAAGACCTTTGTTCGTCTTCAGAACACAAATTAAGATATTTTTGATAAAATCCGATGGCTCAGTGAGGCCTGCATTGCCAGCAAGACAATTAACACTTTCAGATGCCCAGTAAGCTACTAAAGACATATTTAAATCAGTTCATGTGACTACAGTGGTTCAACCTTCATTTTATGAAGCGATGATAATACTTTTTGAGCACCAAAAAAACAAAATAATGACTTTATTCAACAATAACTAGTGATGGTGTGTGTATCAAACTGCTAAAGTCACGTGAACGATTGAAATTTCGAAACGTTTCAAAACCATAGTTTGAAATACTTGACGTAATGAAGCCTCATTTACTGAAATCACGTGACTTTGGCAGTTTGATACACGCTCTGAACCACTGATTCGAAACAAAAGATTCATAAAGCTTCGAAACTTCATGAAGCAGTGTTTTGAAATCGCCTATCACTAGATATTGTTGAATAAAGAAGTTATTTAGTTTTTTAGTGCACAAAAAGTATTCTTGGTGCTTCATAACATTAAGGTTGAACCACTGTAGTCACATGAACTGCTTTAAACATGTCTTTAGTAGCTTTCTGGGCATTTGAAAGTATTAATGATCTTGCTGTCAATGCAGGCCTCACTGTGCAATCAGATTTTATCAAAAATATCTTAATTTGGGTTCGAAAGATGAACGAAGGTCTTATGGGTGTGGAACGACATGAGGGTGAGTAATTAATGACAGAATTTTAGTTTTTATGTGAACTAACCCTTTTGGTGGCCACAACTAAAAAAGTAAAACGTTCTAATTAAAGTGACCAGCAGGGGTATGTGCACTCACAAATCGACACTTCCCAATCATTTCACATAATTGTAAACTAGCTTTAGAGGAAATGCCACAAACCATTACAAAGTGACACCTACAATTCTGAAACGCTTTATAAAAAAACCATTCAGAATGTGCTGGACAAATATTTTAACAAAACATCCAGGCTTCTCCAAAAGGAATGCATGTTCACACTTTAAAAAAAGAGAAAAAAACTTTTATTTCTTATTACATGATTCCAATTCATTGTGAAAAATGTAAATCATATATGAGAACCACTAACCACACATTAAATTATAGGCCTATCTATATTTATTTAGATCAATATCAGACTCTACTAGTTTTTGCTATACCGTCAAGCTCACAAACAAATAACAAATACACCACCCTTGGATCTTCCTCAACTGTCGTAATTTTTGGTTTATCTTGGGCTGGCCAATGTTACACTTACTTCCACTGACACCTACCGGTGTGCACCATCATGCAAAAATAGAGGTTTACAGTAACGGATGCGACTGTTAATGCAGTATTCCTAATGACCCATGATATATTTTGTGTGTTTCCTAGAATGGGGGGTTTGCATTATCCCCAATATACAGTAGGCCTACTGGTATAACATAACATCCAGTGGCACGTACATGCCACTCAAATAAAGATGTGCCACAACCTGGTTACATGTTTGAAAAATAAATATTTGTAAATACGTTTAATTGATATGTTAAAAAACACCCCTACTAAATTAGGCTATTTATTTAGGATTTTGTGTCGCAATTACATCAGTATAGCTGCTCAACTCATATGTCAGTCACTACTGGAAGTGCCACAACATATATGGCGACATGTTCCGCAACATTGTCAGCGGCACATGACACAATCCATCGGCACATATGTCACAATTCCACTATCCATTGGCACATGCCAATAAAAACCAGACGTGTCACCTGATGTGCCTAAGCATGTGCCACTGTGTCAATGGCTTCTGTGCGAAAGATACTGTGCCATTTAATGTTAATACCGCTACTGGACATAGCCATAGTCCAGCACCCCCTCTGTGTACCTATAATGGTTGGAACTTTAATGTTAGGGGGTGTTAGGGTGAAGCTGGACATTCAAGCCCATCATGTGCAGAGCGGGGGATCTGGATGTCAAGCTCCACCTATTGGCTCAACTGCGCACATTTCCAAGCAACACACAGTAGCGGAGTGTCATTCTTGAATGAATAAGAGAATACAGTGAATGATTAAATAACTCATTTAGGGCCTATAAATTTTGTCCATCGGGAATTCACTTCCCTCCACCTCATTCAGTTTTTAGATATAGACATTAACTTTTTCAGTATTCCTCAATCTATTAATTATAAAAAAAGTGTATAGGGTCACCAATGACCCAATGAATGTAATAGTGTAAGTATATTTTTTCTGCAACAATAATTCAATCTCTGATGAGTTTCACCTTTATTCCTCAAGATGGTGATGGCTGATACACAATGATGTAATTATGTTTCACTCATAATTACCCACGAGCATAAAACAAAAGAATACACAAGTATCATCAGAAAAACTTTAATGGCTTGGTTTGTTTTAGAACAATTTCTGTATATGCAATCAAATATTAGTGTCGCTTGATGGTGGATCTGGTGAAGATGCTGTCAGCGAAATTTTGAAAATGAAAATATTGAAAATGATAGTTTTGAGAATATGGCTGAGATTGTGAATATGACCCAGATGCTAAATGTACTGAAGAAATGAACAATGATAATAGTAAAAAAAATCTGCGTAAAATTGAACCCTTCAAAGATTGAAAAGGTTACAAAAATGCTTTATTTTGTTCATTTGTAATTGTTATTAAAATATCAGGAGAATTTTATACTATTGTGGCAGTTAGAGATTCATCCATGTTAGAAATAGATCTGGGTCACTAAAGACCTGAATATGTAATAATGATTGGTGAAACATTCAACTAATTTGTAATGCTCTGACCAAAAGCCTGTCAGGAAGACAAAAACCTAAACAAGCGGCTAAAAAGTCCCTAACCAGATAGCAATAACTTTTGGGTCAAATGTGGAAAATAGCTGTCACATTTGGCCTAGATATGACATGGCTTGGGCACATGTGGGCCTAATTTTCACTATGTTTTGCCATGGCTTTAGAATTGGAGGGAATTTTCTTTTGTATCACACCATTTTTATTGAGGTATATGGCAAATACTAATTAGCTTCAGTTAAGTGCTGTAAGTTTTTAACTGTTTAAAAGTTTTTAATAATATAAAGTAGTTATATTAATAAGTACATTTGTGTGATTTTTTTATTTTTTTGCATGTTTGTCACACTTTAATGTTCCAGATCATCAAACAAATTTAAATATGAATCACAGATAACACAAGTAAACACAACAAGCAGTTTTTAAATGAAGGTTTTTATTATGAAGGGAAAACAAAATCCAAACCCACATGGCCCTGTGTGAAAAAGTGCTTGCCCCCTAAAGCTAATAACTGGTTGGGCCACCCTTAGCAACAACAACTGCAATCAAGCTTTTGCGATAACTTGCAATGAGTCTGTTACAGCGCTGTGAAGGAATTTTGGACATCTTTGCAGAATTATTGTAATTCAGCCACATTGGAGGGTTTTCGAGCATGAACCGCCTTTTTAAGGTCATGCCACAGCATCTCAATAGGATTGAGGTCAGGACTTTGACTAGGCCACTCCAAAGTCTTCATTTTGTTTTTCTTCAGCCATTCAGAGGTGGACTTGCAGGTGTGTTTTGGATCATTGACCCTGCTGATTCATGGTTCCATTTATCACAGCAAGTCTTCCAGGACCTGAATCAGCAAAACAGCCCCAGACCATCACACTACCACCACCATATTTTACTGTTGGTATGATGTTCTTTTTCTGAAATGCTTTTACTTTTACGCCAGACGTAATGGGACAGACACCTTCCAAAAAGTTCAACTTTTGTCTCGTCAGTCCACAGAGCATTTTCAGAGTCTTGGGGATCATAAAGATGTTTTCAGGCAAAACTGAGACAAGCCCTTTATGTTCTTTTTGCTCAGCAGCGGTTTTCGTCTTGGAACCATTTTTACCCAGTCTCTTTCTTATGGTGGAGTCATGAACACTGACATTAACTGAGGCAAGTGAGGCCTGCAGTTCTTTGGATGTTGTTGTGGGGTCTTTTGTGACCTCTTGGATGAGTCGTTGCTGCGCTCTTGGGGTAATTTAATTTTGGCAGTAATCAGGCCTGGGTGTGGCTAGAGAAACTGAACACAGGTGTGATAAACCACAGTTAAGTTATGTTTTAACAGCGGGGGGCAAGCACTTTTTCACACAGGGCCATGTGGGTTTGGATTTTGTTTTCCCTTCATAATAAAAACCTTCATTTAAAAACTGCATGTTGTGTTTATTTGTGTTATATTTGATTCATATTTAAATTTGATTGATGATCTGAAACATTAAAGTGTGACAAACATGCAAAAAAAAAGGGGAAGGGGGCGAGCACTTTTTTCACACCACTGTATATCCCTATATAAAATAGCCTGCTACTAAATTGTGAATGATGAGGATAGCAATTCAGCTAGTGTTTTAAAAATGGCTACACAGCTGTTAAAAACACACAATTTATGTATGTTGAATTGCAAACATTAGTAATATGTACTTGTTTTAATATTCAAAATAATATCTGAGGCACGCTCAGGATTGGACGGAATGAACAGAACTGAGGTAAAACTCATACAGGTAGAATTCTTAACACTTGTAGTCAAAAAATGAGTACTGGGTAACACTAATGGGCTAACTCACAACAGAAGAGTACACAAGTTCTCACATTCAACAAAATGAAGGATCTCTCAAAACACAAGTGGCGAGAAGTGAAACTCTCTCCAACACTTCTGCTCTCATACGGTTCTCAATGATGAGCACCAGCTGTGGCCAGTTAGCGAGTGCTAAGCAAGCAGAGTGAGAGAGAGGCTGCATCTGAAAACCTAGGCAGGCAATCAGGAAATGACGCATGAAGGCACCTCACGAAACTGATTTCGGTCAGACTTCTGAGGCAGCGTAAGAGTTTAATGATCTACAGCAAAATAGCAATAGCAAAATAGCTTTGGTGAGAACTAAACAAATATTTAATTACTACAGTAGAAAGTTCTCGCTAGAAATAACATCAAAAGTAAAAAATGTTTTTTCAGAAAAGTACATTTACACACAAACTGACCAGCAAATGCAACTTTCGGACACCATGTTTATTTTTTTAGCTCAACTGTCACAGAATGGAATGCACAGGATTGTGGGATATCAAAGGCAGCGAAGGATTCATCTGTGCTGCCTTCAAAAATCGATCAGATGAAGGTATCTCAGCAAACAAAAAGTAAAGGTAACATTGGATTCGGATGTACCTTGATGCCTTCCTTGAAATGTGTCCTCCGAAGGCAGCATTTTCCAGTTTTCAGACGCAGCCAAAGACAGACAGGGAAAACAAAACAAAAAATAAAAAAACCTTAGCAACATAAACGCACCCATGCAGTCGGGAACACAAGTATGCTTTTTTGAGGTGCTCCTCGCCTGAAATGTAGGTGAGAGCAGGGGTGCCATTGGGGTTTCTGGGCCCCCTGGCTAGTTTGTACTCCAGGCCCCAAGACTCCACCCAGGGCCATAGCTTAACAAGGGGTATTGTCAAGTTATGTTTACTGCAGAAGTTTTTCACTTGCTAATTAAAAAAACCCATTACAAAAATCTGGAGGGGACCAGTGGTGATCCCTGCATATAACAAAAATCAGTATCAATAAGCATAACAATACTGCATATTCCATAAGAGAGACAATAAAGCAATACATTTGAACAGTTTAATGAATAAACTGAAATTATGCATTTATAACTATATGCAATTAACTATATATAGTTCAAGTAATTAACACCATTGCACTTTCTCTCTCAAACACAGACACTATTGAAATTCTGTCTGGATGTCTTTGCACAATATTTAATAAAATATAGAGAAAAACGTTATTATTATTATTATTATCATTATTATTATTCACTGAGTTTCACACATCAGCAGCTCCAGAAAGAAGCATGAAAATGAGCTAAAACAGTGACAGGACTGAATCAGGACATTGGATTAGTGAGTTGAACTCGAGAACCAAATAAGTTCTATTCTCAAACGAATCATTCAGACTGGTTTTATCACCAGGATCCTCAAATTCGTTGAACTGAACCGACTCAAACAAGTGATTCACTCACGAATCAGACATCATTACAATGCTTACTGTATATCATAAACTCACCCAAGACAATTAATTCAGATTAAATTTCAGTCGAATCCTCAGAGAAAGCTGTTGCAAGGCTTCGGAAAGAGCCTACATCACGGGACTAGTTTTAATCTAATTTGGTAATTTTCCTTTTTTGAAGCTCAATGCTTCATTACTATTGCTGGATTGCATGGAAAAACATACATTCTTGGAAATATTACTACAACTTCCAGTGGATAAACATAGGTGTGAGTGATTGATGGAATTTCTGTTTTCTAAATTTTAATTAAATTTATCATTGCGCCTGCTGCACCCATGGTACGCAGCAAAGTTCCTTGATTATTACGCCGGAATGAGAGTATAGTTTCTAGCCATATCGGCCTAGAAAATCGCAACTTTTCATTTTCGGTCGGTCTTAGTACACGATGTAACTACAGAAGAGTCAAGTTTTAAATAGGAAAAATATCGAAACTCTTTGGTTATTTTTGTGCGAGATGCTAACGGTCTAATCAGATTCAATGAACTATGCTAAGCTATGCTAAAAGTGGTACCGCCAGACCCAGAGATCAGCTGAATGAATTCAAAAACGGTAAAACTCAACTCTTTAACTCTAGGGGAGTTGGAATATGAGCCTATTTTCAAAAAAAGTGGAGTGTTCCTTTAAGGGGACACACACGCACTTGCCACTGTCTGATGGTATTCATTATAGCGTGCTTAACAGATTATTGTGCAAAGAGACCACTTAAATACCACTTAAAGAATTGTCCTAATCAGCGATCAGATAATTGACCAGCTCAGTTGGTGGAGAGCAACTGACCAGCTGACCAACGCCTGACTGCAGATTCCGACCCGGCCGCCTCACCATTGTGAGAGTTTTTTGACATGTCAGCATGATATTACAGTAAGTTGGAACACACTTAGACACATAACCAGCATGCATCTCGCAGTGATCACCGGTGATCAGTTTTGTGCAGATTTTGCTCATCTCATATGAGCATATTTATAAAAAACAGTCTCTGACGTGGAAAAGTGCTTAGCGCCAAGTCAGGGTCTAAGCAGACGTATGCAATTTTCCTTGTGGCAGAGTGGAGTACTGCAGGTATTTGGAAATCTAAGCAATTCTTGTTAAGTTAAAGCAGAGATCTGAAACCATTCATTCATAAATTTCACATCTGAAAGAGTGTGAGTGTAAGCCTACGCACATTTTTTGAGAAATGATCGTAAGATGTGGGACAGTTTCTGTGCAACGTTTTATAAATGAGGCCCTACGAGTTGCTGTATACTCAGAACAATGGCATTTTCATGAATGCCAAGTTAAGGCAAGATGTCACTTTTTTTTTAATAATTTGATATTTTTATATTTGATATTAACAATTTGGGTTACACTTTATTTTACAGTGCCGTAATTACATTGTAATTACTCAAATAAGTACTTAGTACTATTAATTAACTACATGTACTTACTATAGAGTTACAGGGTTAGGGTTTGGTTTAGGGTTAGTTACTTGTAATTATGCATAATTTACTGTTATTACTATAGTAAGTACATGTAGTAACGTGTAACAACGGCACTGTAAAAAAAAGTGTTACCACAATTTTATATTTTTGTTCTTTAAAAGTGACATTTACTGTAGCTATGTTTCCCTCATTCTCCATTTCACAGCCATTTAAACAAAATATCCTCACCTGTTACAACCATATAAGAGTTTACTGATCTCAAAACATTCATGTTTAACCAGAACTACCACTGCTGTGTAAAAAGTACAATGTTTAAAGGATTTAAATTCAATGTCTGTTAACATTCATTCTTTAGCTGTTCCTTTTCTGTCCAAGTTTGCTCAATGATAACAGTTAAACAATAAAACTGGTTAAATAAGTCTCATAAAAACTATAAGACTGAAGTCTTAGGTTCATCTTAACTGACATCTTGGTGTTTACAGAAATCTAAAATATAAGTGTAAAGGGCAAAAGAGCTGAAATATATGAAACAGAAGAGGCTATTTATATCTGTGATGATATCATGCTATAACATAGAGTACAACAAATTTGCATTTGCTCTAGACATAGAAAAAGACAAAAACAGGATGTTATTTTGCAACAATGTTGCAAACACAGGATATGTGGTTAAAGTGTGATCGCTAGAATAGGTCTATTTGGATCTCGTATAGCATATTGTAAATCTAGAAATAACTTCTGCTGGAACAAACAGCTACATAGATGCACAAATGTATAAGGTCACATCATCAAAGTGTAAGGTCACACGCACACACACACACAAACACACACACACGTTCGTTTTTGTGAATTGTGGGGACATTCCATAGGCGTAATGGTTTTTATACTGTACAAACTGTATTTTCTATCCCCCTACACTACCGCTACCCCTAAACCTAACCATCACAGGAAACTGTGCACACTTTTACTTTCTCACAAAAACTCATTCTGTATGATTTATAAGCCTTTTGAAAAGTGGAGACATGGGGTAATGTCCTCATAAGTCACCTATTTTTGTAATACCTATGTAATACCCATGTCATTATACACATTTGTGTCCTGATATGTCACAAAAACGCACGCACACACACACACACACACACACACACACACACACACACNAGAGAGAGAGAGAGAGAGAATGAGAGACTTGTAGTTTAAATATCAATCTTAATATATCGCAGGTGTATCTTATTTCACATTTACTTATCCACCTGCCTTCCTTTTTTCATAACACTCTTTTTTATTGATCTGCATTGATTTCTTTCATTCAGATATTTCACCAGGTATGAAACTGTGATAACACAAGATTCTGAGAGGTCAATGTATTCAAAATGTATCTTTTATTAAGAAATTACAAAAAACATACAAAAATACAACATTTTAAATGTATGAATAAATAGGTGTTCAAACGTGAACTGTCCAGTGCTGAATGGTGATGTAACAAAAGTGAAAGTGACAGTTATTTCTGTTACAGTGATCA
>RJVU01078622.1:28286-74086 GCA_003731715.1 Anabarilius grahami
GAACCATGCATCTTACCACAATGAAATATACATGGGTGAATAAAGGAGAGCAAGGATGTTACAGCGAGTCCAAACTCGACATATAAGGGAAGCATATCAAAGGAGTTATAGTTTCAAGTCAAAAGTAATCGTTAGAAATGACACCAGCACCATTACTGTCATTCAAACTAAGTCTAAACACTAAGAAAACATGCATACACTTAGACATACAACTCAGGTACAAATTTAAGAATAAAGTCCTTATGCGTGTGTGCGTGTGTGTGTGTGTGTCTCTGTGTGTGCGCGTGTTTGATATTGAAATGCCGTGTCGCCACATGGCCCATGGTAATGTGATCCGAGACAATCATGATTGTTTGAAGTCGCACTGGAGGTGTTCGGGGATCTATCACACAGTCATAAAGATGTCCAGGAGATCTGTAGATGTCCGCCAGATCGGCGCCAAGATTTGATTTGTAATTCAAAGTTCAGTGGGTTAAAGCTTAACCACAGTTTATGGTGCGCCCGCTAAATTCTGATCGATTGCAGACGCTACAACCTAAAGGTCATATTGCTGGCCAAAGAGTTCTCAAACTTGAACTTTTCACACATGACTATTGACTCCTTCTGATGTTACTTCACCCATAAAGAAGTCCATATTAGGCATACTGAACATATTTCTGGCTAATTAGTCCTCGATCTTGAACTTTCCATTCATAGTCATTGACTCCTTCTGTTTTTTTTTCCTTGAGCTTAACAAGAGTCCATTTTAGACTTGATTAAAGTTTTACAGTCCCAAGAGTCCTTGATCATGATCTTTATTTACATGCCTCACTCTGATGTTACTTGAGCCATAGAGTATTGCATATTTGACAAAATGGACATATTTCTGACCAAAGAATACTCGATCTTGAACTTTTTACATATACTTACTGACGCCTTCTGATGTCACATCAAGATTCAAGATTCAAGATTCAAGATTTTTATTTGTCACATGCACAATTATATAGAGCATATATAACCAGCAGTGAAATGAGAGTCAGGTCCGCTCCATGGACAGTGCAATTATTAAAGAATACAACACAGATGAAAATATACATAACTATAGCTATGAAAGAATTAAATAAAAGTAAACAATAAAAATATAAGAATAAAATATAAAAAAAAAGATGTTTACTGTAGAATTAAATATAGAATGGAAAATAATGTGCATGAGAGTAAACTGTAGTCTTAAATATTAAGATACACAGGGATGTGCAAGAGGCAATGTGCATATGTGCATTATACTGTAGTCTTAAATATTAAGATACACAGGGATGTGCAAGAGGCAATGTGCATTTGTGCATTATACTGTAGTCTTAAATATTAAGATACACAGGAAATGTACAAGAGGCAAAAGTGCAAACAGGTTAACACTTTCAGTATGTCAATGTGAGGTAGTGAATGATGAATATCTTACTGATAAAGTGCATATTAAGTGGAGACATGAAGATGTTAAGAGGCTGGTTTTGAGTTCAGGAGCCTGATGGCCTGGGGGAAGAAACTCCTCCTAAGTCTCTCGGTTTTTGCCATCAGACTACGGAAGCGCTTACCAGATTGCAGCAAAGTGAAAAGATCAGCTTTACTGGAGTCCATATTTGACCTAATGAACATATTTTTGGCCGAAAAGTACTCGATTTTGAACTTTCAATACACACTCATTGATTCACTCTGATGTCACTTGAACCATATATGAAGCCATTTTGACCTACTGAAAAAAATTTCTGGCAAATTAGTCCTTGATGATGAAATTTCTATACAGACTCCTTGACTCTGGGTGTTAAATCAAACAGACAGTAGGCCATATTTGACCTAAGGAACATATTTCTGGCCTAAGTGCGCTTGATCTTGAACTTTTTATATATACTCTTTGACTCCTTCTGATTTGATTTCACCCATACAGAAGTCCATATAAGACCTACTGAACATTTTTCTGGCAAATTAGTCCTCGATCATGAGCTTTCTTTACCTACTCATTGACTCCATCTAATGAAACGTCAGGTATATAGTATTGCCTATTTGACCCAATGGACATATTTCTGGCCAAAGAGTAATCGATCTTGAACTTGTTATATGTACATACTGACGCCTTTCTGATGTTACATCAGCCATACTGTAGTCCATATTTGACCTAATGAACATATTTCTGGGCCAAAAGAACTCTTGAACTTTCAATACATATTCATTGATTCACTCTGATCTTGCTTTTGTCATATATGAACCCATATTGACCTACTGAACAAATTTCTGGAAAATCAGTCCTTGATCATGAAATTTCTATACAGACTTATTTACTTTTTCTGGTGTTACATCAGACAGACAGTAGTCCATATTTGACCTTAGAAACATATTTCTGGCCTAAGAGCGCTTGATCTTGAACTTTCTATAGATACTCATTGACGCCTTCTGATTTTATTTCAGCCATTCAGAAGTCCATTTTAGACCTACTTAAACATTTGTTTGTTCTCGATCATGAATTTTGTATACATAATTATTGACTCCATCTGACGTTAATTAAGCTAGACAGTAGTCCATATTTGACCGATGGAACATATTTCTGGCCAAAAAGTATCCGACATTGAAGTTTTTATATACACTCATTGACGCCTTCTGATTTCACATCAGCCATATAGAGGTCTATATTTGACCTACTGAACATATTTCTGGCCCAATCTTGAACTTTCTATGCATAGTCGTTGACTTCATTTGAGTTTTTTCATCCATACAGGAGTCCATTTTAGACTTGATTAAAATTTTTCGGTCCCAAAAGTCCTCGATCATGAACTTTATATACATGCCTCATTTTGATGTTACTGCAGCCATAGAGTATTGCATATTTGACATAATGGTCATATTTCTGGCAAATAAGTCCTCGATCATGAACTTTCTATACATACTCATTGACACCATCTGATGATACGTCAGCCATAGAATACTGCAAATTTGACCTAAAGGTCATATTGCTGGCCAAAGAGTTCTCAAACTTGAACTTTTCACACATGACTATTGACTCCTTCTGATGTTGCTTGACCCATAAATAAGTCCATATTAGGCATACTGAACATATTTCTGGCTAATTAGTCCTCGATCTTGAACTTTCCATTCATAGTCATTGACTCCTTCAGTTTTTTTTTTTCCTTGAGCTTGTAACGAATCGTATAGTTATTTAATCAATTTATGGGCGAAATATATGAACATAATAAATCATAAAGCCTTATGATTAATTATGATACATATATTGACCCAAGAGGGAATTATGCATATATATGTGAATCAATTACAACGAATTATAATCAATTACGTATATGATCAGTTCTAGCTTAATAGTTGTTTAGAGAAACTATCCAAGTTTGTCCAGCAAACTGTTAGTTTTCACAGACTATTATAAAAGGAAGGTTATTCTCTGGCCACGAGAATAAACCTCCTATTATAGCATCAAAGCGTAAAGCAATGGTGCTGGACCGAACATTAAAGTGACTTGGGTTTTATGAATGAGCAGCAGAACAATCGAGCATGAATATAATGTATTTAATATATGAAATCGATAATACAAAGGGTATACGGCTAAATATACACAGAGGATATACATATATACAAAAGAGAAAGTAAAGGCAGGAAAAGAGAGGTGATCGAAGCAGTGGCAAATTACAAACAGTTAAACCTTTGAGAGCCAGCACAGAAATCAGTTTAAACGATTTTCAAAGAAGTTAATACTTGCACATAGGTTCAAGTCAGTGTGCAGTAGTTCGTAGAGTTTCAATGCGCTTGGCTTGGAGCGATTGGTCTTTTCCGAGGGGGTGTCCCCCGGCGGGTTTTTCAAACGAGGTTTAACTGACGAGTACAATAACCGGAAAAGAAAGAAGAGAGAGCTCGTCTCCTAGGTGATGGCGGATGACGAAAGGCTTGACAAAGCAAAGCTTGTGCCAAGAAGATGGTCCTCCCGATGCAGAATAGCGCGTGATGGAAGCGTGGTCGCCTGAGACGTCCGGGAGAGACGTGCACGAGAGAGGGCGATGGATGATTCATCGAGAGACAAAGCAAAACTGTTTGTGCTTGTCTTTTATGGACAAACAAGCCAACACGCCTCCTTGGTTGAAACAACCAATGGTCAGGGTGCAATGTTTGGTGGGCAAAACTTACTCTTTGTCTTGCCTTGTGGCTTGATTTGCATAACTTATGAGGTATCAGATCAGATTGTACTTTCTTCACAGTACCATTAAAAATAGAACAATGCATTTTACAGTAATGTGACAATGTTGTTGAATGAGGCTTACAGAGAGCTTTATAACGAAACCTAACTTGCCATGTAAGAAAAGTATATAAAAGAAGTTATAGTATATAAAAGAAGTTATAGTTTACAGTCAAATGTAATCTTTAGAAATGACACTAGCACAACTCATTTAAACTAAGTTTAAACACTAGGAATACATACATGCACTTGACAAACACGACGGGTACATTTTGGCACAGTCATATTTTGAGAATAACTGTACATACAATCTCTAAGTATGTTTGTGTGTGTGTCTCTGTGTGTACGTATTGGGTTTTGGTTGTTCTGGAATGTAGTCCCATGAGGGACTCCTTGGAAGTCTCCAGAGCTGGGAAATGGGGTTCTCTGTTTAACCTCAGCGGGTCCACAAAAGTGCCAAAAGTCATAGATCGTCGAGGTGGAGGATGCCCCCTGGGGGTATCTGGATCCACATACTTTGGTTGGGCAGGCTGACCCGAGTGGCAGTGTCGTGCTGATTGTAGGTTAGGGTGGTGGTACGAGTGGGGGTGTGGATGAGCAGTCGATCTCCCACAATCTCGGCTTGTGTTCTGATGACTTGGGTGCGAGGCTTGTGTCGCTGATTATGGGCTGCAACCGGCAGATTCCTTCAGTGTGGTTTCTGAGGAAAAGCTTGTTAGGGCAGAGGTAATGAATGTCTTTGGTGAAACTACACCTGCACAAGTGGGGAGCCAGGTACAGCCGTGGCTTGCTGTCGTGGTAGGCTACCAGATCTGAGGTGTGTATTTTGGTATGGGTGTTACCTTGCCACCACCTGACATTGACCCTGTCTTTGGGTCTGTAGATGTCATCTGATTCGACGCTGGGTGGATTTAGGAGGAGGGCCACCTTACTCTGCTCGAGGTCGACGTGCAGTAGGATGGCAGTACCCAGAGAGTAGGCGAGGTGGGCTGGAACAGTCTTGGTGGGTCTGCCAGTAGCAAAGTCCAGCACAGTTTGTACAGGATACTGAGGAATCCTATTCATAGCCACGCTCTCCATAGAGAAGCTGACCTCTCGCAGCAGGTCTGTCATCAGAGCCGTGACCGGTTGATGTTGGGCAACAAAGTCATTTTGGAAGACTGTAAGCAGTTGCTTCATTGAGTCAGGCATTCTCTTCAGCAGGAAGCAGTGAGTTCGGAGAACCACCACAATACCTTTCAAGGTTTTGCCGATGGTTTGCAGGGTTTGACTCTGTGTTGCGAGTTGTTTTCCCAGCTGTGGATGGAGCTTGTCGAGGTGCTGGTGAGTGGAGTAGGCTGTGATGAGGCTCGAGTCTCCTGGTTGGTACAGGTGTTGTTCCATCATTAGTTCAGCGGGGGACACCTGAGTTGACTCCTGCATGGTGTCTGTGGTGGCCATGAACCTCAGCGGAAGTTTTACATTCCAGTCTTTCTGGTTGACTGACCATGGGAATGTGACTCCTCTGCGTTGCAGTGGGGTTCTGTGATTTGTGTTTGCAGGTTAGAATTGATGGCAAACCTGACATCCTCTGACATACTCTGCCTCATCTTGCTGCATGCTGGGCCAGTACACCACTTGTTTTAATGTCTCATCAGTGGTTCTGGTACCATGGTGTCTGGCACATGGTGTGTCGTGGGCGTATATCAGTTCACCCCCCTTTTGGCCCTGTGGCATTACAAGCTTTGGTGCTGTGAGGTCATCAGGGACATATTTTAGAATGTTCAGTCCAACACGCAGCATGTGGTTGATCTCATGCAGTCGTTTGTGGCTAGGGGAAGCCGTGGGACCAGATGCCATGATTGGGAGGTTGGAGGGGTTTGAGTGGTGGTCTAAAACAGTTCGTATGGAAGTGTTGGAAATGTTGGTTGTCAGTGGCAGTGGCAGTAAGGCGGGAACTGTTGCAGGAACAGTACGCTGGCTGTGGGTTGTTGTTGCCATACCAAGGGTGGGTGACTGGGCTGGGGGTGACCATGGATTGCCATGCAGTGCGCCAGTCTTGGCCAGGGCATCCGTTTGGTCGTTCACTCCTTTGCCACGCCCTGGTTGTTTTGAGTGTCTTTTCACCTTTTCCCGGTAAACGATCATGTCGTGTGTTTGGGTGATGTCATCACATGTTTGGAACAGGTGTTGATGTTTCACCGGCTTGTTGCTTTTAGTCTTGAAACCAGTTTGTTTCCAGCCCGAAAGATGGCATGTGAAACTAAGTCTGGCATAGTGTAAGTCTGTGCAAATGAGTTCTGTGATGTTATGGGCTGAGGTGACTTAAAGGATTATGAGAGCAGCTGCTACTTCAGCATACTGCCATGACTGGGGACCCCACCTGAAGTTCTGTGGTGGGCAGGGTTGGTTGTTCAACCATCTCACCCCTGCACCTGCCTTTAGGATGCCCTCGTGGTTGTAGGGACGTCTATCGACATAGGCCGTGGGCATACCTTGACATGCATTCTCTTTGAAGTACCTGTGACAGGTTGGTTGTTGTTGTTGGGGTACCTTTATCTCAAGTGTCGAAGCTGGTGTGTTATAAGAGCAGTTTTGGCAGGCAGCCAAACCGTCGCCCCGTGCAGACCTGTGGTTTCTGGCATGTCGCGACAGTGGCACTTGCTGGTTCAACTTCCTGAAGTCGATGGTGGGTCACCACTTGCTGTCTGGTTTGACAATGGGCCAGATGGGAGCTGAATAGGTGCTGTTGCATGGGCAGATAACACCTTTTTCTTCTCTGGAACGAATAATCTCCTGCACTGGTTCATGTTAGGCAATGGGAATTTTGTACTGCCTGACGAAAGTGGGAGGAGCATTCGGGTGTGTTGGAATGTACACCGTGTGAAGTTTAGTGAGACCACAGTCTAAAAAGTCTTTGGTAAATGTCACTTTGAATTTGTTCAAGACCTGTCTGAGTTTTTGACAGTCTGCATCATTCTTTAGGGCATCTGCATCTTTTTGAATTTGTTGGCCTTTAGACTCAAACCCTGGGAATGGCTCCTCCGTTGTGGTGTCAGCTGTCAGGCTGGCGGTCAGAGGTGCAGCGCTTTCCTGAGTTTCACAGGCAGGCTGGTTAGCAACTGTGGGTACTGCAAGGTGTTGATCTGCTCTGTTCTGTGCACCTGTTCTGTGGGTACCAGCCTGATGGAAGTGATGGAGATGATCTTGACGGATGCTGTGAGCCTTGTGTTGTCCGAGCTCCCTTCTGGGACCATTGCAGCTGGTATTGAGCCAATGACTGGTAACCTGAGTTCAAAGTCATGGAAGTTGTGGTTCACTATCCATCCCAGCTGGTAGGCTTTGGGAATGCTGATGTCTGTGGCCATTGAACAAATTGTGGACTACACAGGATGACACTTCCGTGAGGGGTGTGGCTTCCAGAGTGATTCCAAGTTCCACGCCTTCAGGTGAAAGTTGGAAGGAGCCCAGCGTGGTTTGACCACATCGCATGTTGAGCCAAACAGCGACCCCTTTGGTGTAAGCTGGTACTACCGCTTCCTGTATGTGGACCAGGATGCAGACCTCTGGGATGGTCTGGCCTGACAGGAAATTGGCAGTGTTGACAGGAACAACAGGAGGCTGTACAGTCATTGGGGCCCACACCAACTCATTAATAATGTCCACATGAGCTTTAGGGTGCGTCAGGAGGTCCGGAAGGACCAGGAAGTGATGGGTTAGACGCCGATCATTCCATTTCAAGTTCAAAACGCAGGTGTTCTTGGCAGTTGTCATGGTTGACAGACGAAAGTCCAATGGGAAGCGTGTGAGCTTGTTGGCAAATGGGAGGTCCAGTATTCCTTCAATGAGAGCACTGAACAGCTTGTGACTGAAGGCTGAGTTGTCTGCCCACAGAGTGAGGATAATGTCTTTTGTTGTTACATCATTCAGCTGTAAGTCTGTGATTACCTCGGAGCAGAAGGAGTTAAAGTCTATGGTGAGTTGAAGTGTGCAGGGTAGCGAACTTGAACTTTGGTCCGAGACGGGGTTCCCGCGGCTAGCTGTGAGGTTTCCCTTGACCTCTGTGACCTGACAGTCTGGCTCAGGTGGTCTGGATGACTGGAAAGGCAGAGGTTCTCGAACTTGAGCCCGGATTTTCAGCTGTCTGGAGTCCAATAAGGGCTCAAAGCGGGCTAGCAGGTCTTTGCAGTTGAAAAAGGGAAACATGTCCACTTGTGATCTGCACACCGGCAGTACCAAGCTCATTGGACCAGTTGTGTGGTGCATGGGAGCTATGTGTTCAGGGTGGACCCCATTTTGGCTGTACGACTGCACCTTTAACTCACATCTTTGTGATTTGAGAGTCTGATTTTGTCTCTTAGCTTCATCTCTCAGTCTTTTAAAAAGGTAAGGGCAGGTTTCTGGGCAGTGATCAGAGACTGGATAACTGGTTTGTTTTTCTACAGTCTTTTCAGACGCAGTCCTCTGCTTGGCGTAAGCTTTGTGGACCAAGTCTCGCAGCTGCTGAGTAGACATACTGCGTGAGCGGAACACGGCTCCCAGATGATGACTCACTGCAGGGTGCAGACTTTGAAGAAACAGAGTTTTGAAGATTAAATCTTCCTCCATTGCTGACTGGTTACGTGCTCCAAAGTAGGCCCTTTGCAGTCGGTTGTAGTAAGCTTGTGGGTTTTCCAGTCGGCCCTGTTTAAGGTCCATAGCAGCAGGGAGCCCTTGATCTGATGCAGGGTCAGAAAGCTTTTGGATCAAAGCCTGTTGCAGTGGCTGGCAATTGGATTTGACAGCTGCTGGTGAAGGTTCTTGGCCGCTGGACTTCTTGGGCAGTGGACATTTAACCCCCTTTTGAATTAGGGATTCTTGACTGACCAGCGGAAACTTTGTGATATGTGTTTCCCCTCCCATGCCACTTTGCAGTTCTCTGTAACAAGTATCAAGTTCATCTTTTAAATAGTCTCTTTGTTGTTTCAGAGGCATGAATCCTTTACGGGCCTGTTTAAGATGATTTCCACAGGCCCTGGCTTTAGCGTGTCTTTCTTTCAGCTCAGTCTCGGCTTTGGTTAGGAGAGAATCAGAATCAGAATCAGAAAGAGCTTTATTGCCAGGTATGTTGTTTACACATACTAGGAATTTGTTTTAGTGACAGAAGCTCCACAGTGCAACAGAGTAACAGCGACAAGACAAGACACATAATAAAAAGAAAAAAAATAATAATATAAAAATGTACAAGATAGACAAAGTGCAAAGTGCAAAAAAAAACAAAAAACAATATATAATATAGACAATTGTATGTACAGTTATGTGTGCAAATTTAAAATATAAATAAGTGTTTTAAGTAAATAATGTGTAATAGTGTTGTGTGTTCCGTGTTTGTAAAGTGTTCATGAGATGGATTGCCTGAGGGAAGAAACTGTTCCTGTTCCTGTGTCTGGTCGTTCTGGTGCCCAGATGGCAACAGTTCAAATAGGGAGTGTGCTGGATGTGAGGGGTCCATAGTGATCTTCTTTGCCCTTTTTCTCACTCTGGATAAGTACAGTTCTTGGAGAGTGGGGAGGGTTGTGCCAATGATTCGCTCAGCAGACCGGACTACCCTCTGTAGTCTTCTGAGGTCAGATTTGGTAGCTGAGCTGAACCAGACGGTAATTGAAGTGCAGAGGATGGATTCAATGATGGCAGAGTAGAACTGTTTCAGCAGCTCCTGTGGCAGGTTGAACTTCCTCAGCTGGCGAAGGAAGCACAACCTCTGCTGGGCCTTTTTCACAATGGACTCGATGTGGTTGTCCCACTTCACTAGCTGCTGCCTGTCTGTCAGGAAGCTGGTGATCCACTGACAGACAGAGGTGGGCACGGAGAGCTGAGTTAGTTTGGGCTGGAGGAGTGATGGGATGATGGTGTTAAAAGCAGAGCTGAAATCCACAAACAGGATCCTCACATAAGTCCCTGGTCTGTCCAGATGCTGGAGAACATAATGCAGTCCCATATTGACTGCATCATCCACAGATCTGTTTGCTCGGTAAGCAAACTGCAGGGGATCCAGTAAGGGTCCAGTGATGTCCTTCAGATAAGTCAGAACCAGTCTTTCAAATGACTTCATGGCCACAGATGTTAGAGCCACAGGTCTGTAGTCATTAAGACCAGTTTTTTGGGTTTCTTTGGGACGGGGACGATAGTGGAGCGTTTGAAGCATGAGGGGACTACGCACAGCTCCAGTGATCTGTTGAAGATCTGTGTGAAGATGGGGGCAAGCTGGTCAGCGCAGGTTTTCAGACAGGCTGGTGAAACGCTGTCTGGGCCTCGTGCCTTTCTTCTCTTGTTCTTTCTGAAGACCTGGTGCACATCATCTTCACTGAACTGAATTGCAGGTGTGGGGGAGAGGGGGGTTGTTGGAGGTGTTAATGGTGATTTTTCAAACCTGCAATAAAACTCGTTCAGATCGTCTGCCAGTCATTGATTCGCCACAGAGCTGGGGGATGGTGTCTTGTAGTTGGTGATAACTTTCAGACCTTTCCACACTGAAGCTGTGTCATTAGAAGAGAAGTGATTCCGAAGTTTGTCAGAATAATTCCTCTTTGCCACTCTGATCTCCTTTTCCAGTGTGTATTTGGCCTGTTTGTACAAGACTCTGTCCCCTTTTCTGCGAGCATCTTCTTTGGCCTGAGGAAGCTGGCTGAGTTTTGCAATGAACCAGGGTTTGTCATTGTTGTAAGTTAAATGAGTCTTTGTAGGAATGCACAAATCCTCACAGAAACTGATATATGATGTAACAGTCTCTGTGAGCTCGTCCAGATCGCTGGCTTCACCTTGTTGGAGTTTTCCAGTTAGTTCTTCTCTGGATTCCTTTTCCAACAGCTCTCTACGCTCCACCTCCAGGTGGAGCTCTGCAAGGGCTTTTTGAAGTCTTTGCAGCTCCTCCTGTAGCTCAGGTTTGGATTCATCCACTGTCCCACACTGGTCCTGGGTCTCGATGGGTCGTTGATCAGGGCGATGTCGAGTCTGGGCCTGATTCCTCCGGGCATCCTCGGCCTGGAGCTTGAGCGCTGCCACTTCCTGCCAAGTCTCTAACACTTCACAGAATTAGAGACACGCATCCAAACTTTAATCGAGGATAGTAAGAATGCAGGGGCTTCAGATACTGTTTTGGATGCGACTAGCTTAGTGAACTCTGTACATTGTTCGGTTCCGGCTGTAGAGCCCGCGCAGCAGGGCACTTGGGTAACGGTGAGGCGGCCTAGCCGTGGAAAACACCACTCTTCCGTTCCAATAAGAACATCAAACAGGTACTCCCCACTCAGTGACACACCCACTGAGAATCCTGTTGAAATTGCCCTAGTAATTGGCGATTCTATTACACGGAACGTGAAAATAGAGACACCAGCCACCATAGTCACATGTTTGCCGGGAGCCAGAGCACCTGACATCAAAGCAAATTTAAAAGTGCTGGCTAATGCTAATCGTAAATACTCTAAAATTATTATTCACGTCGGCACAAATGATGTTCGACTTCGCCAGTCGGAGATCACTAAAATTAACATTAAAGAGGTGTGTGAACTCGCAAGTACAATGTCAGGAGAAGTAATTTGCTCTGGTCCCCTTCCTGTTCGTAGGAGTGATGAGATAGTTAGCAGATTATCATCACTCAATGGCTGGCTGTCTAAGTGGTGTCCGCAGAATAATATAGGTTTCATAGACAATTGGAAAAGTTTTTGGGGCAGACCTGACCTGTTGAAAAGAGATGGTATTCATCCCTCTCGGGATGGTGCTGCTCTTCTCTCTAGTAATATGGCACATAGTCTTAGAACTAAAACATGACAAACTGGGGCCCAGGACAGGAAGCAGACAGACTGGCTAAACCGACCGTCTGCTAGCTGCCTCACGTTACAGAAGTCAGATAATTCCCAACACATAGAAACTCTCGCACCTAGATATTATCACATAGAGACTGTGTCTGTACTCCGAATTAGTAAAAACAAAAAACTTCCAAACCCATTTAATGGTAAAAATTTAATTGATGTTCAACAAATAAAAAATAGAGATAATAATGATAAACAAATGATAAAGCTTGGGTTGTTAAATATTAGATCACTTTCTTCAAAAGCACTTATTGTGAACGATATTATCACAGACAATAATCTAGATGTGCTGTGTTTGACAGAAACCTGGCTAAAACCGGACGATTACATTACTTTAAATGAGTCTAGCCCTCAAGGTTATGATTATAGACACAATCCTCGACAGAAAGGCAAAGGGGGAGGTGTTGCTGTAATTTATAGTAATATTTACAGTATCAGCCAGAAGTCTTTCAAATATAATTCCTTCGAAGTGATGGTGCTTTACGTAACATTATGTAAGTTGACATTTGTGCTGGCTACTGTATACAGGCCACCAGGACACCATACAGACTTTATCAAAGAAATTGCCGATTTTCTATCAGAATTAGTACTAGCTGCAGATAAAGTCCTTGTTGTTGGTGATTTTAATATCCATGTAGATAATAAAAAAGACTCATTGGGATTGGCATTTACAGACATTCTAAACTCTATTGGTGTTAGACAACACGTGTCAGGACCCACTCATTGTCGTAATCATACTTTAGATCTAATATTGTCACATGGAATCGATATTGATGCCGTTGAAATTCTGCAGCAGAGTGACGACATCTCAGATCATTATCTAGTCTCGTGTATACTACATTTAGTTAAAGCGGCTAAACTGCCTCCCTGCCATAAATATGGTAGAACCATCACTTCTACCACTAAAGATCGCTTTATAAATAATCTTCCTGATCAGTTTCATCGCCTTAGCATACCAGACAGCTTAGAAGACCTCGATGTTGCAACAGAAACTATTGCCTCTGTCTTTTCCAGCACATTAGACTCAGTTGCTCCTTTGCGTTTAAAAAAGATTAAGGAAATTAATCCAACGCCATGGTACAATGAGCACACTCGGGCCCTAAAAACAGCAGCTAGAAAAATGGAGCGCAGCTGGAAGAAAACAAAACTAGAAGTATTTCGCATTTCGTGGAGAGAGAGAATGATTGAGTACAGAAAGGCCTTAAAAACTGCTAGATCTGCCTATTTTTCAAAACTTTTAGAAGAAAATAAACACAACCCTAGGTATTTATTTGATACAGTGGCTAAATTAACAAGAAATAAAGCTTCAACTTCTGATGTTTCCAAAGAGCACAGCAGTAATGACTTTATGAACTTCTTTACTTGCAAGATTGATAATATTAGAGAAAAAATTATAACCATGCAACCGTCTACTACAGTATTGTGTCAGACAGTGCATTGTAGTGTCCCTGAAGAAAAATTCAATTCATTTACTGCTTTAGGAGAGGAAGAATTGTCTAAACTTGTTAAATCATCAAAATCATCCACATGTATGTTAGACCCTATACCGACTAAGCTATTGAAAGAGATGCTTCCAGAGGTCATAGATCCTCTTCTTAATATTGTTAATTCATCTTTATCACTAGGATACGTACCAAAAACTTTTAAGCTGGCTGTTATTAAACCTCTTATTAAAAAACCACAACTTGATCCTAGAGAATTAGTCAATTACAGGCCGATTTCAAATCTCACTTTTCTGTCAAAAATACTAGAAAAGGCAGTTTCATCACAACTATGTTCCTTTTTAGAAAGAAATAGTATCTGTGAGGATTTCCAGTCAGGATTTAGACCGTACCATAGTACTGAGACTGCTCTCATTAGAGTTACTAATGATTTGCTCTTATCATCAGATCGTGGTTGTATCTCTCTATTAGTGTTACTGGATCTTAGTGCTGCATTTGACACTATTGATCACAATATTCTTCTAAATAGACTCGAAAACTATGTTGGCATTAGTGGAATTGCATTGGCATGGTTCAAATCATACTTATCTGACCGTTATCAGTTTGTAGTAGTAAACGATGAGATGTCATATCAATCACAAGTTAAATATGGAGTACCGCAAGGCTCAGTACTAGGACCGTTGCTTTTCACTCTGTACATGCTACCCTTGGGAGATATCATTAGGAAGCATGGCGTTAGTTTTCATTGTTACGCTGATGATACTCAGCTCTATATCTCTTCGCGCCCTGACGAAACTTACCAATTCGCTAAATTAACAGAATGTATAGCTGATATAAAAAACTGGATGACCAGTAATTTCCTACTACTAAATTCAGAAAAAACAGAGATTCTAATTTTTGGACCGAAAACTTCTTCACGCAATAACCTAGAATACTGTCTAACACTTGATGGCTGCTCTGTTAAGTCTTCGTCGTCAGTTAGGAACCTGGGTGTGCTCTTTGATACCAATCTTTCATTTGAAGGCCATGTTACTAGCATCTGTAAAACCGCATTCTTCCATCTTAAAAATATATCTAAACTACGACATATGCTCTCAATGAAAAATGCAGAACAGTTAGTTCATGCGTTCATGACCTCAAGGCTAGATTACTGTAACGCTCTACTGGGTGGTTGTTCCTCCCGCTTGATAAATAAACTACAGCTCGTACAAAATGCAGCAGCTAGAGTTCTTACTAGAACTAGGAAGTATGACCATATTAGCCCAGTTCTGTCATCACTGCATTGGCTTCCTGTTAAACATCGTATAGATTTTAAAATCTTGCTAATTACTTACAAAGCACTAAATGGTTTAGCTCCCCAGTACCTAAGCGAGCTCTTAATGCATTATAGTCCTTCACGTTTATTGCGATCTCAGAATTCAGGCCAGCTGATAATACCTAGAATATCAAAATCAACCGCAGGCGGTAGATCCTTCTCCTATTTGGCACCTAAACTCTGGAACAATCTTCCTAGCATTGTTCGGGATGCAGACACACTCTGTCAGTTTAAATCTAGACTAAAAACGTATCTCTTTAACCTGGCATACACATAACACATTATCAATTTATATTTTCAAATCCGTTAAAGGATTATTAGGCTGCATAAAATAGGTCAGCCGGAACCGGGAACACTTTCTATAACACCAGATGTACTCGTTACATCAGAAAAAGAATGGCATCTACGCTAATATTAGTCTTTCTGTTTATCCCGAGGTTTACCGTAGTCAACCGGATCCGGGCCGTATCCAGCTGAGACCAAGGACCGGAGCCATGACACGACCACAACGCAGCCCTGAAGTATCAGCAGAGATCGAGTCGACTAGATCATCCATTGTGAAGGCCTCATCGACACGACAGCCAGTAGCACAGTTCCTCAACAAACCGTCCATACCGGCGTGATGAATACGATCCTCAACTGGACATGACCACAACGCAGCCCGGAAGTATCAACAGAGATCGAGTCAACTAGATCATCCATCGTGAAGGCCTCATCGACACGACAGCCAGTAGCCCAGTTCATCAACAAACCGTCCATACCGGCGTGATGAATACGATCCTCAACTGGATGGAACTGAAATAAACACTTTGATTGTTCCGATCCTATCAGACTTATGATAGCAACCTGATTCGTAACAAAGCACGGTTCGCCAGAGGAGAACTGGCCCCCTGACTAAGCCTGGTTTCTCCCAAGGTTTTTTTCTCCATACCTGTTTGCCACCTGTTTGCCACCTGATGTCACCTGATGGAGTTTGGGTTCCTTGCCGCTGTCGCCTTTGGCTTGCTTAGTTGGGGACACTTGACATTTGACTTGACATTTGATATTCAAGTGCCTGCATTGACACTATTCTTTAAGAGCTGCTGTGCAGCCAAAATTATGTACCAGTTATCAATGTAAAGCTGCTTTGACACAATCTGCATTGTAAAAAGCGCTATATATAAATAAAGGTGACTTCCTGCTCCAGGAGGGCGTTGCTCCTTTTGTTGAGCTTTGCCTGGGCAATGAGGTTGTGGGCGAGGACTCGGATGATTTTCGCCCATTCTTTGTGGCTGTAGCTTTGCGTCGGATCGTGGGCCATCAGTCGATTCAGGTTGTCGTCCAGCTGCTCGTTGCTCAGGTGCTGGGGGTCCACAGCGGCATTGGGCAGGAACGTGCTGGTCAGGGCGCCCAACCAGGTCTCGAGTCGGTCCCAGGGGGTGCCGGGGCTGGATGATCTGAACATGTTGGCTTGCTGTTGGTGAGAGAAAGACAGCACAAACAGCAAGCACGCGCAGGACTAACGAATTATGATAATGCATGATTAGATAATTCTTTTGTGTGATTCCAGTTAACTGGTGCAGACAGTTAGTGGAATGTAGGCTAGACACTTATGGTCGATAGCCGAGAATGACCACGTTGGTCAATTTGTGTGGGTGAGTGCAGGATTTAAATAAAGATTTTGACAGGCGGTGGCTCTACGAGTTCTCTAATGACTCTGGCTGCTCGGCCGTCTATCTATTATTCAGCTTCCGTGATGGCTCTCACAGGCTCTGCTTTTACGTGAACTGAAAGAAACAAACACAGTAGAAAAGCAAAGCAGAACAGGACAGGATGGATGCAATTGATGAGCAAAAGAATAATAAACAAATAACCAGGAATAAAATAGAATAGGAATAAAATAAAACAAGAAGGGCTAGAGGGGAGAAGTGAAACCAGCTTGTAACCACAGCAAGGGTTTATGACGGGGCCAGACGAGGGCACTGTCACGTCATAAAACCTAGAGGGATGGTATGGCTTAAGAGTAAAAGGAGTTGGTCCACACTTAAATGATCAGAGAATACCTAATATTCTGTGGCTTTCTATAAGTGAATGGACTGTATGTCATTAATCTAGGCCTGGGGGTGATTTGTGATTGCTCAGATAAGAACTCAATGGCGGGGGCAACCTTTCCTAGACGTTCCAGCACTCGACTGTAGTGTTCGTCGGCACCCTGTCCCTTTTGCACCACGATGCAACCTCTCAAACAGGGACCATCAGCACAATTGCACACTCGGGCAAGGTGTTTGCGCCAACGGCCAGGTTGACAGGTCAAAATTGAGTTTTCCCTGAACCCAGAGTCTGACCCCACAGGCAGTTACTCCAGACGGGCGGTTCTGTCATGCAGAAACCAGAACAGGGAAATTAAATCAAAATTGCCTTTGTTGTCAGCCTGGACTCGTTGCCTCCCTACACCTGACACACAACTCGCTGACGTCCCTGCGTGTCACCGGTGGTACGAGGTCGGAAATGTCCGAGGTTCACATACAGCTAGTGCAGGATCTGCTAGGCCAAGTGACTCCACTAAGTGGAACTCACTGGAACAACCGTCAACTTACCACCGAGCGCTAGAGGGGCCCTTATCTGCAAGTACACAAATGGTCGAGTAAACACAACTTAATTGTAAATTAAAACTCAATTTAAATCTTGTTTAAACCAAATTTAAATAATTAAGTGTGTAGGACAAAAGAATAGGGTTCTAAAATGACAGCCAGAATAAATTATCTAAAAGCAGAACAGAAATAAACAATAAGGCAAATTAAAACAAAACAATTCAGAGGCACTTGATTCAAATTTGAATTAAACTCTGTTCAACTGAATTTAAATGTGCATAGAATAACAGAATGGGAAAAAGAGAGGAGAAAGCCTTCCCTATTTGAGAATTCCCCAGGGGGCGTGTTTTTGATGAGCAAATGTCACTGATGACACCACTTAATTTTAAATTTCAATTAAATGTTGTTTAATTAAATATAAAATAAGGGAGGCTTGGGTGTGGGAATGCTGTTACCAGAAAATCACAAAACAGGATATAGAGATAATTGTGAATTAAATAAAACAGTAAGTGATCAAAATGAAAGAATTTCCAAAGTAAAAATAATTCAAGAGAGAAAGAGAGAGAAAAGAACTAAAAGGGAATAAATGAAATAAAGTAGACTAAAGTAGACTAAAGTACACCTATAAAAACAGGAAAAAGAAGAGAAAAGAAGAACACACAGGGAAGGGAATTGACTTATCTGGTGGTGTCCACAAGGGGGAGCACTTCCAGAAAGTGAATTCTCTCGTTGGAAGGGAAACATAATTTAAATTAAAAATTTAAACGTGTTTAAATCAAATTTAAATCAGTAAACCACATTTCAAAAACGATTGAAAAGGATAACTATCACAAAAAAAAAAACAATTATAATGGCAAGCTAGATTACAGTAGCCAACAGGAATTTGGGAACACTTCAGGTCAAAGTATGGAGAGCAGAGCTTACCCAGAACGCCCACACGATGGTGTTAATGAGTCCACACAACAATGAAGTAGGGAGGGGTGCCACACACCTGAACAGATTGCCCTCTGGCGTCTGGTCAGAGGTACTGCATCCACCTACTTTAATTCTTGGTATCTTAAATCAGCGCGTCTGTGAAGTTCTGATTCCCTTTTGGCCGATTTAACTGCACTATCATGGTTACACACTTTAGAATCTCAGCGGATTCTTTTGGTGCCAGTTTACTGGACACTAATGTATGCATTGCATTTGACATGAGGCCAAGTATGGTGACCCATACTCGGAATTTGTGCTCTGCATTTAACCCATCCAAGTGCGCACACACACAGCAGTGAACACACACACACCGTGAACACACACACCCAGAGCAGTGGGCAGCCATTGCTGCGGCGCCCGGGGAGCAGTTGGGGGTACGGTGCCTTGCTCAAGGGTCTCACCTCAGTCGTGGTATTGAGGGTGGGGAGAGCGCTGGACATTCACTCCCCTCACCGACAACCCCTGCCGGACCCGAGACTCGAACCCATGACCTTTGGGTTACAAGTCCGACTCTCTATCCATTAGGCCACGACTGCCCGTGTGTCATGTGAGCTCCTTATCACGAGTACACAATTCTGGGGATCCGTGGGTCCCTTTTTGGTGCAAACGTAGTGCACACAGATATGTAACTTTGCAGGATTTCTTCGATGCTGTTACGAGTCGACGCTGGATCAGGGCGTTGACTGGCTCCAAATTTTACACATCTACTGGATAAATCAGATAAACTGTTTTCAGAATAGATTTGCAAGAGGTAACGTAATTGGTTAGCTATGCCAATGACGTTACCCAGGGAGCGAGATGCTATTTTGAATTATTGGACGACACAGTAATTCAAATTTAATAGCGCTACAAATTATGAGGCCTTCTGAGAGAGGAGGGAGAATCTCGTCCCAAACTCTCTTTTAATGCGTTGAACAACGATTCCTTTCATTTTATTCAAGCTGAAATTAATATTAAACTGTATTGCAAAGAGATTGTCGCCCTTTGCAGATACAAGTTTGAAATATTAATTGGACTGCAGTTTATTTTATGGTCAGCAATTGACTACAGTGTTTTAGACACAAATAGCAGTCTGTTAACGTTTCTCAGTGCGAGGAAGCGTCTTGTCTACGTTGCTTGCGTTACTCCACCAAAAATGTGTAACGAATCGTACAGTTATTTAATCAATTTATGGGCGAAATATATGAACATAATAAATCATAAAGCCTTATGATTAATTATGATACATATATCGACCCAAGAGGGAATTATGCATATATATGTGAATCAATTACAACGAATTATAATCAATTACGTATATGATCAGTTCTAGCTTAATAGTTGTTTAGAGAAACTATCCAAGTTTGTCCAGCAAACTGTTAGTTTTCACAGACTATTATAAAAGGAAGGTTATTCTCTGGCCACGAGAATAAACCTCCTATTATAGCATCAAAGCGTAAAGCAATGGTGCTGGACCGAACATTAAAGTGACTTGGGTTTTATGAATGAGCAGCAGAACAATCGAGCATGAATATAATGTATTTAATATATGAAATCGATAATACAAAGGTTATACGGCTAAATATACACAGAGGATATACATATATACAGAAGTGAAAGTAAAGGCAGGAAAAGAGAGGTGATCGAAGCAGTGGCAAATTACAAACAGTTAAACCTTTGAGAGCCAGCACAGAAATCAGTTTAAACGAATTTCAAAGAAGTTAATACTTGCATATAGGTTCAAGTCAGTGTGCAGTAGTTCGTAGAGTTTCAATGGGCTTGGCTTGGAGCGATTGGTCCTTTCCGAGGGGGTGTCCTACGGCGGGTTTTTCAAACGAGGTTTAACTGACGAGTAAAATAACCGGAAAAGTAAGAAGAGAGAGTCCGTCTCCTAGGTAATGGTGGATGACGAAAGGCTTGACAAAAGCAAAGCTTTTGCAGGGTGCAATGTTTGGCGGGCAAAACTTTCTTTGTCTTGTCTTGTGGCTTGATTTGCATAATTTATGAGGTATCAGATCGGATTGTACTTTCTTCACAGTAGCATTAAAAATAGAACAATGCATTTTACAGTAATGTGACATACATTGTTGAATGAGGCTTACAGAGAGCTTTATAACGAAACCAAACTTGCCATGTAAGAAAAGCATATAAAAGAAGTTATATTCAAATGTAATCTTTAGAAATGACACTAGCACAACTACAGTCATTTAAACTAAGTTTAAACACTAGGAATACATACATGCACTTGACATACACGACGGGTACATTTTGGCACAGTCATATTTTGAGAATAACTGTACATACAATCTCTAAGCATGTTTGTGTGTCAGAATCAGAATCAGAATCAGAAAGAGCTTTATTGCCAGGTATGTTGTTTACACATACTAGGAATTTGTTTTAGTGACAGAAGCTCCACAGTGCAACAGAGTAACAGCGACAAGACAAGACACATAATAAAAAGAATACAATAATAATATACAAATTTACAAGATAGACAAAGTGCAAAAAAAGCAAAAAACAATATATAATATAGACAATTGTATGAACAGTTATGTGTGCAAATTTGAAATATAAATAAGTGTTTTAAGTAAATAATGTGTAATAGTGTTGTGTGTTCCGTGTTTGTCAAGTGTTCATGAGATGGATTGCCTGAGGGAAGAAACTGTTCCTGTGTCTTGTCGTTCTGGTGCTCAGGGCTCTGTACACTCTAAAAAATGTTTGGTTAAAAACAACCCAAGTTGGGTTGAAAATGGACAAACCCAGCAATTGGGTTGTTTTAACCCAGTGGTTGGGTTAGTACAGTTCTTGGAGAGTGGGGAGGGTTGTGCCAATGATTCGCTCAGCAGACCGGACTACCCTCTGTAGTCTTCTGAGGTCAGATTTGGTAGCTGAGCTGAACCAGACGGTAATTGAAGTGCAGAGGATGGATTCAATGATGGCAGAGTAGAACTGTTTCAGCAGCTCCTGTGGCAGGTTGAACTTCCTCAGCTGGCGAAGGAAGTACAACCTCTGCTGGGCCTTTTTCACAGTGGAGTCAATGTGAATGTCCCACTTCAGGTCCTGGGAGATGGTGGTGCCCAGGAACCTGAATGACTCCACTGCAGTCACAGTGCTGTTCATGATGGTGAGTGGGGGGAGAGCAGGGGGGTTTCTCCTGAAGTCCACGATCATCTCCACTGTCTTGAGCGTGTTGAGCTCCAGGTTGTTAAGACTGCACCAGACAGCCAGCAGTTCAACCTCCAGTCTGTAAGCAGACTCGTCACCGTCCCGGATGAGGCCGATGACTGTGGTGTCATCCGCAAACTTCAGGAGCTTGACAGAGGGGTCTTTAGAGGAGCAGTCATTGGTGTACAGGGAGAAGAGCAGTGGGGAGAGGACACAGCCCTGAGGGGCGATGGTGCTGATGGTGCGGGTGCTGGATGAGAATTTTCCCAGCCTCACTAGCTGCTGCCTGCCTGTCAGGAAGCTGGTGATCCACTGACAGATAGAAGTGGGCACGGAGAGCTGAGTTAGTTTGGGCTGGAGGAGTGATGGGATGATGGTGTTAAAAGCAGAGCTAAAGTCCACAAACAGGATCCTCAAATAAGTCCCTGGTCTGTCCAGATGCTGGAGAACATAATGCAGTCCTATATTGACTGCATCATCCACAGACCTGTTTGCTCGGTAAGCAAACTGCAGGGGGTCCAGTAAGGGTCCAGTGATGTCCTTCAGATAAGCCAGAACCAGTCTTTCAAATGACTTCATGGCCACAGACGTTAGAGCCACAGGTCTGTAGTCATTTAGTCCCGTAATTTTGGGTTTCTTTGGGACGGGGATGATGGTGGAGCGTTTGAAGCATTAGGGGACTTCGCACAGCTCCAGTGATCTGTTGAAGATCTGTGTGAAGATGGGGACAGCTGGTCGGCGCAGGTTTTCAGACAGGCTGGTGAAACGCTGTCTGGGCCTGGTGCCTTTCTTCTCTTGTTCTTTCTGAAGACCTGGCGCACATCATCTTCACTAAACTGAATTGCAGGTGTGGGGGAGAGGGGGGTTGTTGGAGGTGATTTTTCAAACCTGCAATAAAACTCGTTCAGATCGTCTGCCAGTCGTTGTTTCGCCACAGAGCTGGGGGATGGTGTCTTGTAGTTGGTGATGACTTTCAGACCTTTCCACACTGAAGCTGTGTCATTAGAAGAGAACTGATTCCGAACTTTGTCAGAATAATTCCTCTTTGCCACTCTGATCTCCTTTTCCAGTGTGTATTTGGCCTGTTTGTACAAGACTCTGTCCCCTTTTCTGCGAGCATCTTCTTTGGCCTGACGGAGCCGGCTGAGTTTTGCAGTGAACCAGGGTTTGTCATTGTTGTAAGTTAAATGAGTCTTTGTAGGAATGCACAAATCCTCACAGAAACTGATATATGAAGTTACAGTCTCTGTGAGCTCGTCCAGATCGGTGGCAGCAGCTTCAAAAACACTCCAATCAGTCCATTCGAAACAGGCTTGTAAAGCCCGCTCTGTTTCGGTGGTCCATCTCTTTACAGTCTTTGCTACAGGTTTGGCTGATTTCAGTTTCTGCCTGTAGGTCTGTATGAGATGAACTAGACCAGGGGTCACCATTCCTGCTCCTGAAGGGCCGGTGTCTCTGCAGAGTTTAGCTCCAACCCTAATCATACACACCTGAAGCAGCTAATTAAGTAAGCATACTAGAAACTTCCAGGAAGGCGTGCTGATGCAAGTTGGAGCTAAACTCTGCAGGACACCGGCCCTCCAGGAACAAGTTTGGGGACCCCTGAACTAGACAGTGATCAGAGAGCCCCAAAGCTGCCCGTGGGACAGAGTGATATGCATCCTTTATTGCTGTGTAACAGTGATCCAGTGTATTACTGTCTCTGGTGGGACAAGTAACATGCTGTCAGTATTTTGGAAGTTCACGTGAGAGAACCGCTTTATTAAAGTCCCCGAGAATGATTAGAACAGAGTCCGGGTGTTGTTGCTCACTCTCTGTAAAGCCGAGCTCACGTGCGCTTGCGGAGGAATGTAGACGCTCACCAGAATGAACGAGCAAAACTTGAAGAAGTATTTTTATGGTGAAAAGTTAGTATATTATAGTAAATATGATGAATATTGGCTGAACACGCTGTACTGAGAACATGATAGCATTACGTCTGAACATGTGTTTCCAAAAAAAGTCTTGCTGTACACTATGGAAAATTCCATGCTGAAGACTGTAAAAGGACATTCCCAATAATATCTATAGGATGTGTAAGGGCGTGTGCCTGAATATATAAGGAGACCTGGACAGAAATTCAGCAGCTGTCTCTGAGGCTGTCCTAGGTCTCCTAGCTGCTCCTTTATTGCAATAAAGTAAAACTTCTGGAATTAAAGATATTTAAGAAGTGAATTAAAGATATTTAAGAAGTGATTTTTTCACATAAAGAAAACCACAACATTTGGCGACCCCGGCAGGACATGGTTTGAAGCTAAAGAAAACCACAGAGCAGAGCTTCGCTGATTGACCAACATAGGACAAAGTGGCCACAGGTAAGCAGTTTTATGCTTATTTAAATACTTGTGTTGGTCATCAGAGATGCTCAGTGTGGTAAGTTACTGAAAGCTTCACCAAATTCAAAGAACTAAGAGAAAAATATCTTTAATTCAGAATAATTGCATGAAGTGTGATAGGCCTGGGAAGTCACTGGTGGTAAAATCAGTGGATCTGTGTTAATGCATGCACACAGATGGAAAAAATTTTCACGGTTACCGCGATATATTGAACAAAAGTACGATAAACGGTCTGCTCGGGTGAACGGGTTTAAAAAATTTTCTTTGTATTCTTTAAGAATATGGGTTTATTTTCTTTGTATCATTCTAAATAAATAGAAAGATATGGGTTTAATTATTTTGTATTCTGTCTGAAAAAAACAAAAAACAGAAGAATATGGTCTAAATCTTTCTTTGTATTCTTTAAGAATATGGGTTTATTTTCTTTGTATCATTCTAAATAAATAGAAAGATATGGGTTTAATTATTTTGTATCGTTCTAAATAAATAGAAGGATATGGGTTTAATTATTTTGTATTCTCTGTAAATCGGACGAATATGGTTAAAGTTTTTTCTTAGTCTAGCTCAAGATACCGCTCTGTGACGACAGAGGTCTGCATGGTTGGGACTAGGATTATCTATGATACCGCTTTGTTGTTGATCAGCAAAGGACTGCATGGATAGATAATGGTTTTTATTCATTTTTATTTATTTGTATTTATATTAATGGCATATAGACTTAGAAATTCAAAATAGGGAGTGACAGTTACTGTGTTAGAGGCCTCTGTGTGTATGTGTGACTCTGTGTATCTGTGTTTGTCGGTATGTGTGTGTGTCTCAGAAAAGTCTGTCTGTGTATGTTCAGCTATGTGGGATCTGGTGTCTTGACCGTGCTTGTGGTTAAAAGTAGTGACCCCCTCCCTGGTCACTTGAGAAGAGTGATTGAGAGAATGAGCCCTATAGGAACTTGTTTGAATGATAAAAATATTATGAAATTATTTCAAGATATTAACTTAAAAGAATGGTATAGTAAAAATAAATAAAATAATAATATATGTATATTTAATAAATAAATAAATAAATAACTGAATAACAATGAATAAATAATAAGTTTGCACGTGCTTAAAATATTATGTCATCTATCGGCAGATGTAAAAAAATTTGTATCTTGTTATTCCAGGAGGACAGTATGAAAAATTATACTAGTGCAAAAATGTAGGTCTAATTAAAATAAACTTTGCAGAGTGTTGAATGAGAACAAGATTGGATGACTAATGTTGCAATAGTCAGACATTTTACAGCTATCTTAGTAAATGGGATTTGTTGATTAAAATGAAAGGAATTTCCTTGATGACAGTTGAGGAAAACTTTATTCACTATATTAGATTATTTTGATCCCTGCATGTGAATATAGAAATAAAAAGACTGAAGTTTGAATTATAATAGGAACATTTTTTGAATTTTAGTATACTTAGATAATCAAAGATAGATTATGACCAATAGATTTTTGCCTACTGCAAAGAAGAATTAGCTTTGCTTTTTCATGCAATGAAAAACTTGCTTCACTAAACCCCAGAATATGGGAACTGCTGTTTTCAACCAGTGAGATTTTTGATATAACAGATTTAGTGAATTTAGAAAAAGAGCTGATTGCTCAGATATTATTTAGATTAGAATTTAAAAGTTCAATTTGATTCATGCGGATCTTTGAGTGTTCAAGTTTCAGATGACTTCAGTGACAGTGCTGTGACGAATGGGAGCAACAAATGGAGAGAGGGCAAAGGGCCCCAAAGACACGACTGCAGAGAGAAGAAGAAAAACGTGGGTGATGAGTTTTCAGCTCCCCTCCTGAATGGACAATTCTACACTTCAACATGAAGAAGGACTGATTTAATTCAGGAAAAGGTGAAATGTTCACTTGAGACTTTTCCTGCGGACAAAGAGAATGTCCTGAGATGCAAAACTGTGGCAAGAAGAATCCACTGCCAGACATGAGAATATGAGTCCACAGCGAAACCTGAGAATATGAGCCTACATTCCACTCCAAAAAACACCATGCCTTTGAGTAACATCATAGGCTGAAGACACATGCAGAGCAACAGCCAACAGCTCCAACAGACTGACGAACTGAACCGAAGGACTTCTGATGAACAGGTGTGGCATCTTCAATGATCACTAGAGACCATTCCAAATTTGTTAAGTATAAAATATTAATTTAAATTATCTTGAAGTCACTGGTCTTATAGCAGTTCTTTGTATTCTCTGCTAAACTAACATTCTCTGTCTGCTTTTATAGTAGAAACCAATCCAGCTTGTGTAAAAATAGAGAGAGGAACTTCACTGAAAGACAGTAGTGAGTGTTTGACTCACAAATGAATTAAAATTAGTACTGGATTTGGTATAGTGAGGGCTGTTATATTAAAAACCTAAATGTTACATTCAAATTATAATGAAAGGAAAAGCACAATTGAAGCCATCTTGGGAAAAAAAAAAAAGGTTTACTGGTCATTCCATCTTGTTTACAAGTAATTTATTAGGATATTAATAAGAGCTCCAGAGATTGTTATAAAATCATACTGGTGTCATCACTGGGATAATGAGATAGAAATGTTATTGGCCATGGATCCAAGAAGATGCAGAGATCTCTAATTTTATTCTTAAAGAAGCTCATGAGCAACAACAAATAAGAACGTGATAAAATCTATAGTAGGAAAATAATAAAATGCAATTTGAGAAATTATATTTGGCTGTCTCAATTGCAATATGCCTTGGCAAATCATTCTAAAAGAGTTATTAGAAGGAATTAGAGAAAGTTTAGACATTGTTGCATGGGGAATGCTTCACTGTCTATGTCCTGTAGTTTTTAAAAATACAGAGATGTGGAATTCAATGCTAAAAGTATATGTTCCCCATTTAGATCAGGATCTGCTGTGGCAGAAATAGAAAGATGAATGATGGCCATTGGGGGTATGCAAGATTGTGAATGATGGTATGAATGAGCGAGAGAAGGTGTCTGAAGAGACCACAAGGCAAATTATGCCCTGTAAAAAGGAAATAAGATCATGGATGAATTGGGTCAAGTATCCTGGTCAGTTCCTGGAAAGTTGTTGTGGCAAAAATAGAAAAAAGAAAAGCTATGCCACACTTGCGCAGCGTTAACATGGGAAAACAGATCAAGCAAACTTGCTCTGTTCACCCCACATCTAACTTTCTTTTCAGCATATCATGAAGGGGCTAAGTTTTCACCAGAAGTATAAAAATGTTTTAACTGAATCAAAGTGGGTTGAGTGTTTAACAAATGCTTGGAAAATTATGCAGTGAAAATAAAACTTAAAACAAATAATTCAGAGATGATAAAAATGCAAATTATAAGATAAAAATCCATANTTTCGGAAGTTTTTTGTATTTACTAGTTCGAGGTACAGACACAGTCTCTATGTGATAATATCTAGGTGAAAGAGTTTCTATGTGTTGGGAATTATCTGAGTTCTGTGACGTGAGGCGGCTAGCAGACGGTCGGTTTAGCCAGTCTGTCTGCTTCCTGTCCTGGGCCCCAGTTTGTCATGTTTTAGTTCTGTGTAATTGGTTGATAATTAAAGCAGAAAGCCCCAAAGAGGGCCAGGACAACACTCAGCCCACATGAACATTTTACAGGTTACATCAAGAAGGACAATGACCCAGACGAGCAGATGATTTACCACATTTTGACACTAACATAAATATTTAAGGTCTCATTCACAGGTGGCAGCAGTGTAATTCTAAGGAGTTCTAAAGAGAACATACTAATTTGTTACTTTTTACAGGTTAACCTGTAAGACTGTAAAAGGACATTCCCAAGCCTAGGAATTGATTCTTTCAAATTTCAAAGGTGAACTACAATATTGTGTGTACAAAATACTGCCATTTAGTAGATTATGACCAGATCTTAAATATATTTCAATCTCAGAAATGAAAGTTATTTATTGTGAAAATAGTTTTAAGGATATTTAGAGGTAAGAAAACACTTGAATAATTTTGAGACTGTAATATCCTAACTTTGTGCACAGCCTGCTTTAAAATCTCTAACAACTGTGTGTCACTTAGCAAAGGGACATATAGGAAATATATATGCAATAACATATGCTGTATGCCACTCACTTGAAGCAGTAAAATATAGAAAGTATCAAATATTGAATAATGATATTCTTAGTCAGTATGCTGAAAAAATAAGTAAATTAATGTCTGATATAATGCTACCAAAACGATTAGCAGTTCTTATATGTGATGAGTTCATAGAAATGAAATCCTCATGAAATTATTTCAAACACAAACTGGCCCATACAAACTCTCAACTGTAGTATCAAAAAGAGGCCAACTGGTGAACCAATTGCATTTTTGAATATTTTAAATATAGATGCGCATGGTGTTCACCATTGCGCAAGGGGGGAAGTGATAGTCTAAGGAAAATTAAACAGTAGGAATATTGGTCTGCATATTGATATGCAATGGTAAATAATTTTTTGTCCATATGTGAAGTTTGTACCAAAAACAATAAAAAATGGAATATCAACATCAATAGGCCACAATTACAAAGAATTTAAAAACAGATTAATGGTAACATTAAGGTAAATTTGATAAAATATGTGCAAGCACTAAACTAAATTGGGGTGATGCCTTGCCAATGGCACTAATAAGTTCTTGCATGCAGACTAATTGAGATAATTGAGGAGTGATGAGATAGTTAGCAGGTTATCATCACTCAATGGCTGGCTGTCTAAGTGGTGTCCGCAGAATAATATAGGTTTCATAGACAATTGGAAAAGCTTTTGGGGCAGACCTGACCTGTTGAAAAGAGATGGTATTCATCCCTCTCGGGATGGTGCTGCTCTTCTCTCTAGTAATATGGCACATTGTCTTAGAACCAAAACATGACAAACTGGGGCCCAGGACAGGAAGCAGACAGACTGGCTAAACCGACCGTCTGCTAGCCGCCTCACGTCACAGAACTCAGATAATTCCCAACACATAGAAACTCTTTCACCTAGATATTATCACATAGAGACTGTGTCTGTACCTCGAACTAGTAAATACAAAAAACTTCCGAAACCTTTTAAGGGAAAAAATTTAATTGATGTTCAAAAAATGAAAATCACAGATAAATCAGATAAACAAATGATAAAGCTTGGGTTACTGAATATTAGATCTATTTCTTCAAAAGCACTTATTGTAAATGAAATTATCACAGACAATAAACTAGACTTGCTGTGTCTGACAGAAACCTGGCTAAAACCAGACGATTACATTACTTTAAATGAGTCTAGTCCTCAAGGTTATGACTATCGACACAATCCTCGACAGAAAGGCAAAGGGGGAGGTGTCGCTGTAATTTATAGTAATATATTCAAAACCGTTCAAAAGAATTTCAAATATAATTCCTTCGAAGTGATGGTGCTTTATGTAACATTATGTAAGTTGACATTTGTGCTGGCTACTGTATACAGGCCACCAGGGCACCATACTGACTTTATCAAAGAATTTGCTGATTTTCTATCAGAGTTAGTACTGGCTGTGGATAAAGTCCTTGTTGTTGGTGATTTTAATATCCATGTAGATAATAATAAAGACGCATTTGGATTGGCATTTGCAGACATTTTAAACTCTATTGGAGTTAGACAACACGTGTCAGGACCCACTCATTGTCGTAATCATACCTTAGATCTAATTCTGTCGCATGGAATTGATATTGATGCTGTTGAAATTCTACAACAAAGCGATGATATATCAGATCATTATTTAGTCTCGTGTATAATACAGTTAGCAAAGGCTACAAAACAACCACCCAGCCATAAATATGGTAGAACCATCACTTCTACCACTAAAGATTGCTTTATAAATAATCTCCCCGAGCAGTTTCATCGCCTTAGTATACCTGACAACTTAGAAGAACTCGATGCTGCAACAGAAACTATTGGCTCTCTCTTTTCCAGCACATTAGATGCAGTCGCTCCTTTACGTCTAAAGAAGATTAAGGAAACTAATCCAACGCCGTGGTATGATGAGCACACTCGGGCTCTAAAACGAGCTGTGAGAAAAGCTGAACGTAGTTGGAAGAAAACAAAACTAGAAGTTTTTCGCCTTTCGTGGAAAGAAAAAATGATTGAGTACAGAACGGCTATAAGAAATGCTAGATCTACTTATTTTTCAAAACTCTTAATAGAAAACAAACATAATCCTAGGTATTTATTTGACACAGTGGCTAAATTAACTAGAAACAGAGATTCAACTGCTGACGTTTCCAAAGAGCACAGCAGTAATGACTTTATGAACTTCTTTACTTGCAAGATTGACAATATTAGAGAGAAAATTGTAAACATGCAACCGTCTACAGTTTCGCTTCAGACAGTGCACTGTAGTGTCCCTGAGGTAAAACTAGAATCATTCGCCGCTATAGGAGAGGAAGAATTATCTAAACTTATCAAATCATCAAAATCAACAACATGTATGTTAGACCCAATGCCGACTAAACTACTGAAAGATATGCTTCCAGAGGTCGTAGGTCCACTTCTTGATATAATTAATTCATCTTTAACACTAGGATACGTACCAAAAACTTTTAAGCAGGCTATTATTAAACCTCTTATTAAAAAACCTCAACTAGATCCGAGAGACTTAGTAAATTACAGGCCAATCTCGAATCTACCTTTTCTGTCCAAAATACTAGAAAAGGCAGTTTCAACACAACTGTGCTCCTTTTTAGAAAGAAATAGTATCTGTGAGGATTTCCAGTCAGGATTTAGACCGTACCATAGTACTGAGACTGCTCTCGTTAGAGTTACAAACGATCTACTCTTATCATCCGATCGTGGCTGTATTTCTCTATTAGTGTTATTAGATCTCAGTGCTGCTTTTGACACTATCGATCACAACATTCTTTTAAAAAGACTTGAAAACTATATTGGCGTTAGTGGAATTGCTTTGGCATGGTTCAAATCTTACTTATCTGACCGTTATCAGTCTGTAGTAGTTAATGAAGAGATGTCGTATCGATCACAAGTTCAATATGGAGTACCACAAGGCTCAGTACTAGGACCGTTGCTTTTCACTCTGTACATGCTGCCCTTAGGAGAGATAATTAGGAAGCATGGTGTTAGTTTTCACTGCTACGCTGACGATACTCAGCTCTATATTTCCTCGCGCCCTGACGAAACCTACAAATTCACAAAACTAACAGAATGCATAGCTGACATTAAAAACTGGATGACAAGAAATTTCTTATTATTAAATTCAGAAAAAACTGATATCCTAATCTTTGGACCAAAAACTTCCTCACGAAAAAACCTTGAATACTCTCTAACACTTGATGGGTGCTCCATTAAATCTTCGTCCTCAGTTAGGAACCTGGGTGTGCTCTTTGATACCAATCTTTCATTTGAAAGTCATGTTTCTAGTATCTGTAAAACCGCCTTCTTCCATCTAAAAAATATATCTAAATTACGACATATGCTCTCAATGACAAATGCGGAACAGTTGGTTCATGCATTCATGACCTCAAGACTAGATTACTGTAACGCTCTACTGGGTGGTTGTTCTGCTCGGCTTTTAAACAGACTACAGTTGGTCCAAAATGCGGCAGCTAGAGTTCTTACTAGAACCAGAAAGTATGACCATATTAGCCCAGTTCTGTCAACATTACATTGGCTCCCTATTAAACATCGTATAGATTTTAAAATCTTGCTACTTACCTATAAAGCTCTAAATGGTTTAGCTCCCCAATATCTAAGCGAGCTCTTGGTGCATTATAGTCCTTCACGTTTATTGCGATCTCAGAATTCAGGCCAGTTGATAATACCCAGAATATCAAAATCAACCGAAGGCGGCAGATCCTTTTCCTATTTAGCACCTAAACTCTGGAACAATCTTCCTAGCATTGTTCGGGAAGCAGACACACTCTGTCAGTTTAAATCTAGACTAAAAACACATCTCTTTGCTCTTGCATACACATAACACATTATCAATACATAAACATTTTTTCAAATCCGTTAAAGGATTGTTACGCTGCAATAATTAGGTCGGCCGGAACCGAGAACATTTCCTATAACACTAGATATACCTGTAGATCAGAATAAGAATGGCATCTACGCTAATATCAGTCTCTCTGCTTATCCTGAGGTTTGCCGGGTGCTGGACCCAGGCCGTATCCAGATCACATGGAGAACCTGTGCCTGGACCTGACTACAACGTAGCCCAGGAGACAATGGGCCTACAGATCCAGTTCTGGCTGCATCTATAATTCAGATTTTTAATCTCCGTATCCGCTTACATATATTTATATATATAATCTATTTTTAATCCCTATAATAAAATTGTATAATTCAGATTTTGATCTCCATATCCATTTACATATATTATATATATCTTCCAAGGGGTTTTTTCCCTCCTAGGACTTTTTTCCCAGTGTTACCACACTGGGTTTTTCTCCTAGGGGGTTTTTTCCACCCCTGGGAGTCAGCCGACATTGGCTTAATGTAGCACCATCTTGTATATGTTACATATTACCACGCTTGCTTGTACAGCTTATTTTTAACCACTTATCTTTTTTCTGTGCTTCTAATATGTAAAGCTGCTTTGAAACAATTACCAATTGTAAAAAGCGCTATATAAATAAATTTGACTTGACTTGACTTGACTAATAGAAGTACACATCTAACACCGCATGAAATGCTTACGGGTCGACCCATGCCTGTCCTGTATTGCAGAGGTTACAATGAGGAATCTAGTTTTAAAAATTACAAATGGAATTAAGATCTTACATGAAGAAACTAACTGTCATACATAAAGCTATATGTTTACAGGGAACAAAAAAGCAGCCTATAGTAAAGAGATAGAGACCTTGTGTCCAGTTGTTCCAGACCACTGAGGGTCTTCCAGAGAAAGTGGATGCAAAGTGAAGAAGATGTCACCTTTCAAGAATTTTTAATAGTTTAATATATGAAGTGTTTTTATTGAAAATTGAAAGTAGATTGAAATTTAATATATGACTGTAACAACCGCGAGCAAGGCTAAACAAATTACATATGCATGTTTACTGCATAGAATTGTTGTAAAGTAAAGGTTAGGAAGCCTAGGAATCTTTTACTCTCTTCAGAAAAAAAAAACAAAGAACATCTGAAAAAGAAAAAGGACAAAACTGGGGAGAGATGTTTGGTTCTATGGCTTCTTCAGAGGATGGTGGCACAATTCAGTGATTGGTAACGAGACTGGATGACTTAATTTAGTCACTAGGAAGCATAGCTAAGAATGCTGGATTGTGAGACTACCCTCTGAGTAAAGAATATTGAAGTGAGGCTTGTAAGCCTCAGAGGGGGGAAATGAAGAAGTATTTTTATGGTGAAAAGTTAGTATATTATAGTAAATATGATGTGCTTTATTCTACCATTAAAATCATAAACTCACATGTGTGTAGGGCTGAACACGCTGTACTGAGAACATGATAGCATTACGTCTGAACATGTGTTTCCAAAAAAAGTCTTGCTGTACACTATGGAAAATTCCATGCTGAAGACTGTAAAAGGACATTCCCAATAATATCTATACGATGTGTAAGGGCGTGTGCCTGAATATATAAGGAGACCTGGACAGAAATTCAGCAGCTGTCTCTGAGGCTGTCCTAGGTCTCCTAGCTGCTCCTTTATTGCAATAAAGTAAAACTTCTGGAATTAAAGATATTTAAGAAGTGATTTTTTCACATAAAGAAAACCACAACAAACTCCCGCGGCGAATAGAACGGTTTGCAGTTAATTAAGAGTGTTTCAAGATCTGGACAGCACATCTTCTTCAACACAGTTACATCTGAACACCACCTTTCGTTGATGTAAAAGAACTACCCGCCGCCGCGTGATTTCCCCGTTGATTCTGCGTCGCAATCTGATCTAAACATCTGAAAGCCCGGCAGACTTCACACGCTGTCCGGAATGGCGTCGTTCAGCCAGGTCTCCGTGAAGCACAGAGCAGCTGAGTTTGAAAAATCCTTATTTGTCCGGGAGAGCAGAAGGAGTTCGTCCGTTTTGTTGGGCAGAGAGCGGAGATTCGCCAGATGGATGCTAGGCAGCGGCGTTCTTAATCCGCGCTGTCTGAGCTTCACAAGGGCGCCGGCGCGATTTCCCCGTCTCCGCGTCCTGAAGCGTCTAAACAGCGCTGCCGCTCCGCCGACTACAACATTCAACAAAACGTCTGAATAATCGAAATCCGGTAAAAGATTCTGTGGTGTGTACTGCCGAATGTTCAGCAGTTCATCCTTGGTAAAAACTGATGGTGTTTGAAAAACAAAAAACAGGAAAAACTAACAAAAACAGAACAAACACTGAAGAGCTAAGCAATGTGGCTGCCATGCGCGGCGCCATCTTGAATGTTAGATGGTGCCGTGTGTCTCTGTGTGGGCTTATTGGGTTTTGGCTGTTCTGGAATGTAGTCCCATGAGGGACTCCTTTGAAGTCTCCAGAGCTGGGAAATGGGGTTCTCTGTTTAACCTCTGCGGGTCCACAAAAGTGCCAAAAGTCACAGTCACTCTTAGACCTAGTGATTTATATGCACAGTTCAGGAGGCTAAAAGCATTCTAAAAATTCCAAAGTTTATTGTCTAGTCTGATACTTGTACATATGCTACAAGCTTTACAAGAGTCCATTTTAGACTTGATTAAAGTTTTACAGTCCCAAGAGTCCTCGATCATGAACTTTATTTACATGCCTCACTCTGATGTTACTTGAGTATTGCACATTTGACAAAATGGACATATTTCTGGCCAAAGAATACTCGATCTTGAACTTTTTACATATACTTACTGTTTCATATACTTTACTGGAGTCCAAATTTGACCTAATGAACATATTTCTGGCCGAAAAGTACTCGATTTTGAACTTTCAATACACACTCATTGTGTATTGACTCTGATGTCACTTGAGCCATATATGAATCCATTTTGACCTACTGAAAAAAATGTCTGGCAAATTAGTCCTTGATGATGAAATTTCTATACAGACTCATTGACTCTGGGTGTTACATCAAACAGACAGTAGGCCATATTTCACCTAAGGAACATATTTCTGGCCTGAGTGCGCTTGATCTTGAACTTTCTATATATACTCTTTGACTCCTTCTGATTTGACTTCACCCATACAGAAGTCCATATAAGACCTACTGAACATATTTATGTCAAATTAGTCCTCGATCAAGAACTTTCTTTACCTACTCATTGACTCCATCTGATGAAACGTCAGGTATATTGTATTGTATATTTGACCCAATGGACATATTTCTGGCCAAAGAGTAATCGATCTTGAACTTTTTATATATACATACCGGCGTGATGAATACGATCCTCAACTGGACATGACCACAACGCAGCCCTGAAGTATCAGCAGAGATCGGGTCGACTAGATCATCCATTGTGAAGGCCTCATCGACTCGACAGCCAGTAGCACAGTTCCTCAACAAACCGTCCATACCGGCGTGATGAATACGATCCTCAACTGGATGGAACTGAAATAAACACTTTGATTGGTGCGATCCTATCAGACTTATGATAGCAACCTGATTCGTAACAAAGCACTGTTCGCCAGAGGAGAACTGCCCCCCTGACTAAGCCTGGTTTCTCCCAAGGTTTTTTTCTCCATTTTAACACCCGTTTGCCACATGTTTGCCACCTGATGTCACCTGATGGAGTTTGGGTTCCTTGCCGCTGTCGCCTTTGGCTTGCTTAGTTGGGGACACTTGACATTTGACTTGACATTTGTTATTCAACAGTATTCTTGACATTAAGGGTGCTTTCACATCAGCACTTTTGGTGCGCACCCGGGTTCGATTGACGTCAGAGTTTGGTACGTTTGGATGATGTGAACACTGTCTTCTGAACTCGGGTGCGCACCCGCGAACCGTACCCGAGTCCACTTAAAAAGGGTGGTCTGGGGTGCGGTTCAAGTGAACTCCGGTACGGTTCGCTTCTGATATGAATGCAAACGTACCAAATTGCGGAAGTGAACCGCTATTAATGCCGTATTATTTGATAAAAATGTGTGTTTTTGTATGTGTCACTCACTTTCCCGACGTGCGTGACTGACGTGCTGCAAACAGAGAGCTGTAGCGTAGCTTTTCTAATTTCTGCTCGCCTTCAGCATTCTACATTCCCGGCAGATAGACGCAAGAGCCGTTATGAACAAAACCAACGGTTCAAAAACAGAAATATAAAAATGAGGAGACCAACGTTATGCATTTTGCCGCCTTCTCTTGCACCATCGTTACTAAGCAACGTAGTAAACAGCTGCTGGGTACCCAAATAATATAATGTGAACACAGTCCAGTGGGGGCAGGGGGAGGGGGGAGCAATCGAACTCGGGTTCGGTCCAGGCAATCGAACCAAGTGTGAAAGCACCCTTAATCAACAGTGCTTCTGATCTGCCTGCATTGACACTATTCTTTAAGAGCTGCTGTGCAGCCAAAATGATGTACCAGTTATCAATGTAAAGCTGCTTTGACACAATCTGCACTGTAAAAAGCACTATATAAATAAAGGTGACTTGACTTGACTTGACATACTGACGCCTTTCTGATGTCACATCAGTCATACTGTAGTCCATATTTGACCTAATGAACATTTCTGGGCCAAAAGAACTCTTGAACTTTCAATACATATTCATTGATTCACTCGGATCTTGCTTTAGTCATATATGAACCCATATTGACCTACTGAACAAATTTCTGGCAAATTGGTACTCAATCTTCAACTTTCAATACATACTCATTGACTCATTTTGATGCTACTTCAGTCATGTATGAACCCATTTTTGACCTACTGAACAAATTTCTGGCAAATTAGTCCTTTTTTCTATACAGACTTGACTTTTTCTGGTGTTACATCAGACAGACAGTAGTCCATAAACATATTTCTGGCCTAAGAGCGCTTGATCTTGAACTTTCTATAGATACTCATTGACTCCTTCTGATTTTATTTCAGCCATTCAGAAGTCCATTTTAGACCTACTTAAACATTTTTTTGTTCTCGATCATGAATTTTGTATACATAATTATTGACTCCATCTGACATTATTTAAGCTAGACAGTAGTCCACATATTTGACCGACGGAACATATTTCTGGCCAAAAAGTATTCAACATTGAAGTTTTTATATACAATTATTGATGCCTTCTGATTTCACATCAGCCATATAGAGGTCTATATTTGACCTACTGAACATATTTCTGGCCCAATCTTGAACTTTCTATACAAAGTCGTTGACTCCATTTGAGTTTTTCCATCCATGAGTCCATTTTAGACTTAATTCAAGTTTTTCAGTCCCAAAAGTCCTAGATCATGAACTTTATATACATGCCTCATTTTGATGTTACTTCAGCCATAGAGTATTGCGTATTTGACATAATGGACATATTTTTGGCAAATTAGTCCTCGATCATGAACTTTCTATACATACTCATTGACTCCATCTGATGATACGTCAGCCATAGAATACTGCAAATTTGACCTAAAGGTCATATTGCTTGCTGGCCAAAGAGTTCTCAAACTTGAACTTTTCACACATGACTATTGACTCCTTCTGATGTTACTTCACCCATAAAGAAGTCCATATTAGGCATACTAAACATGTTTCTGGCTAATTAGTCCTCGATCTTGAACTTTCCATTCAAGTAGTTATTGACTACTTCTGTTTTTTTTCCCTTGAGCTTTACAAGAGTCCATTTTAGACATGATTAAAGTTTTACAGTCCCAAGAGTCCTCGATCATGAACTTTATTTACATGCTTCACTCTGATGTTACTTTAGCCATAGAGTATTGCATATTTGACATAATGGACATATTTCTGGCCAAAGAATACTCGATTTTGAACCTTTTACATATACTTACTGACGCCTTCTGATGTCACATCAGCTTTAATGGGGTCCATATTTGACCTAATGAACATATCTCTGGCCGAAAAGTACTCGATTTTGAACTTTCAATATACGCTCATTGATTCACTCTGATGTTACTTGTGCCATATATGAAGCCATTTTGAGCTACTGAAAAATTTCTAATTAGTCCTTGATGATGAAATTTCTATACAGACTCATTGACACTGGGTATTACATCAAACAGACAGTAGGCCATATTAGACCTAAGGAACATATTTCTGGCCTGAGTGCGCTTGATCTTTAACTTTCTATATATACTCTTTGACTCCTGATTTGACTTCACCCATACAGAAGTCCATATTATAGACCTACTGAACATATTTCTGTCAAATTAGTCCTTGATCAAGAACTTTCTTTACCTACTCATTGACTCCATCTGATGAAACGTCAGGTATAAAGTATAGCATATTTGATCCAATGGACATATTTTTTGGCCAAAGAGTACTCGATCTTATACTGACTTCTTTCTGATGTCACATCAGCCATACTGTAGTCCATATTTGACCTAATGAACATATTTCTGGGCCAAAAGAACTCTTGAACTTTCAATACATATTCAGTGATTCACTCTGTTCCCTTTTGAGGGAACTCCATACTGCGTCCAATAGGATCGCTTTGGGAACGTCTTCAGCATGATTGTGTCTGATGCACGTATGTCAACTTAGCCAATGTCGAAAGTGAATGTCACGGGCGGGTGACGTCATGACCAGGAAAGCATAAATACACATCCGGCCAGACCGGCTTCAGCTTTACTGCCTCAGCAAAGTGATCTGTGTCAAACTGTGTGTCTTATTTATTGTTGTCTGTCAAGTTACATTACACAGTCATGGCGAACACATCCGCATTTAAACAGTGTACTCCTCCGTGTCCCCGCTTCCTTACAGGTGGAGATACACATTATTTGTGTGTGATGTGTTTGGGAGTGGAGCATGCTCTATCAGCCTTCGAGGGGGCTGATTGCGAGCATTGTGAGAGGCTGCCGCTTCGCACGCTCCGCTCTCGCCTGTCACTCATTGAGAAGAGTGATCAGGCTAGCGTTCCCTCTGGCTCTGGACCCGCTGCTGCCGAGGCACAGCGGAGAAAGAGATCATGGGGATCGCAGATGGATCTCTCGGAGGGGTTGGAGACGGGCGCGAGCGCTCTTTCTCTGCCCTCACCCGGGAGATCTGTCGCTCAATCTTTGGTGTCGGAAGCCCGGGCTGCGTTTCAACACTCCATTTCTGAGGAGGTGGATGTGTTGAGCATCGGAATGGGGGAAGATGATTTGCCATCTCTTTCCCCAGCTTATGAGGAGCTGGTGGAGGTGATAACTCGCGCTATTGCCAAACTGAATATTGAATGGCTGGCCGAGAAACAATGCGCTTGTCCTAAAAGCAAATTAGACGTGCGCTTTGTTACTCTCCTTGAGGGCATTCTATATCCCGGGGACCCAGAATATAGAAGCAGACATCCTGTCGAGACAGGGGCTGAGGACAGGGGAATGGAGACTTCCAAATGTATCACCTTCACCACGGGGCCTTCCTTTCTTTCCCGATTTGCATAGTGAGCTGTGTAGATCGTGGAAGAAACCATATTCTGCACGTTTGTTCAGCCCTCAAGTGAAAACATACAGTGATATAAGAGGGCTGAAAGATTATGGTTATGGGGCGGTGCCGAGGGTGGATCAAACGCTCGCGAGATATTTGTCCCCCACGACGGCATTGTCCATGAAGGCCCCCACGCTTCCCACTAAGCCGTTAAAGACTACATCAGGGCTAGTTGGGAAAGCGTACACGGCAGCAGGTCAGGCTGGTGCTTGCTTACACACTATGAGCTTATTGCAAGCATATCAAGTCGACCTGTTGAGGGATTTGGATGGCGGTGAAGGGATTGGCCCTGACGCAGTTCGCGAAGTTATTGGAGTTAGAGTTATTGGGCGGTCCATGGCAGCCTTGGGGGCGACAGAGAGGCATCTGTGGCTCAGTCTAACTGACATGAAGGACAAAGATAGGGCTTTTCTCCTTGATGCCCCGCTTCAGCCTTCTGGTCCGTTCGGTGACGCTGTCAACACAGTCGTCGACAGGTTCCAGGAGGCAAAGAAGCAAGCGGAGGCATTTTAAAAATATCTACCGCGCCGCCACCAACCCTCTGGGGCTGCTGGGCGTGAGCAGCCCCAACATTCAAGCTCCTCATATAGGCAGCAGCAAAAGGAGAGTGTCGCATCTCATGCTCCACCTCAAAAATACGGTGGGCCGGGTCGGCACTCTCAGCCCAAGCCTTCTAAGCAGAAGACTGATCTGAGGGTCGTGCTTCAAGCGAAGAAGGCTGCGGGCCAGAAGAGGTCCTGACGCCATTGGTGTCAGGTCTCTGAGGGCGCCCCCCGCGGGGTGGAGCGGTGTTCACCTCATTATACGGTGCCCACTCTACTTCGTTGCCCTAAGGGGACCGTTCTGCCAACCCTCTGTGCTTCGGGGCGCAGCGGTTTCCAGCGAGCTTGTGACTCAGCGTCCACAAGACACTGCGTCACACTCGCAGCCTCTGAGGAGGTTGAAAATGCAGTCAAATCGGTTGGTTCCTGCCAGCATGTTTCAGGTCACCGAGATGGCTGTGTTAAGTACATCAGAGACTAGCCTCGAGAGGTTTGTTCCCTTAGTAGATTTTCTGGCAGAGTGGAAACTTCTACCAAATATATGGCTATGGGTCCTGCAAACGATAGAGAAAGGGTACAGAATTCAGTTTGGGTTCCACCCACCTCGATTCAACGGGGTGCTACAAACATTAGTGCATCCCGGGCAGGCTCTGATAATGGAACAAGAAGTAAAGACCTTATTAGCGAAGGAGGCTATAGAACAGGTCCCTGTAAAAGACAGAGAGTCAGGTTTTTACAGCCGATACTTCTTAGTTCCAAAAAAGGATGGAGGGTTGCGTCCCATATTAGATCTTCACCATCTGAATCGTACAGTCAAGAAACTAAAATTCAAGATGTTGACACTAAGTCAGATTGTGTCTCAAATCAGATCCGAGGACTGGTTTGTCACAATAGATCTAAAGGACGCATACTTCCATGTCTCCATCCTTACACAACACAGGAAGTTCCTGAGGTTCGCTTTCGGGGGAAAAGCGTACCAATATCGGGTTCTTCAGCAGATGCAGCGCTGTCCCCGCTCAGGCTGCAGGGCATACGCATTCTGAACTATATAGACAACTGGTTGATATTAGCAGGACCAAAGGGTTTTCCCCAAGGGGGAACCCCTTTCGTATGATCAAGATCACGCGGCAGTGAATCCGCGCCTTGGTTATATGGAAGAAAAACTGGTTCCTGTCAGGCTGGGGAGCGGTAATGGAAGGCCGCTCAGCTCAGGGTCTGTGGAGGGACCATCAGCTCTCGTGGCAAATTAATTGCCTGGAGATTATGGCTGTCTTCAATCCCAGACCTGAGAGGCCATCATGTGTTGGTCCGTACAGACAACACATCGGTGGTCTCTTATATAAATCGACAGGGGGGTCTGCGTTCGTGTCCACTATGCAAATTGGCGCACCAGATCCTCCTGTGGTCCCTGGGGAAGTTACTCTCCTTGAGGGCATTCTATATCCCGGGGACCCAGAATATAGAAGCAGACATCCTGTCGAGACAGGGGCTGAGGACAGGGGAATGGAGACTTCACCCTGCGGTGGTGAAGCTCATTTGGGAGATATATGGCCAAGCAGAGGTGGATCTGTTTGCGTCTCAGGATATGACGCACTGTCCACTTTGGTTCTCCCTGATGCATCCAGCTCCTCTGAGACTGGATGCCATGGTGCAGACGTGGCCGAGGCTGCGTCTGTACGCGTTTCCCCCAGTTGTTCTGCTCCAGGTAGTTCTGGAGAAAATTCGCCGGGAAGGGATAAATCTACTGCTAGTAGCACCTTACTGGCCGAGCCGGATTTGGTTCTCGGACCTTGTAGCTCTGCTCGATGGCTCACCTTGGAAGATTCCGATCAGGAGGGATCTTCTGTCTCAGGCGGAGGGCTCGATATTTCACCCCCGCCCAGAAATGTGGAACCTGTGGGTTTGGCCTCTGAGGGGGCCAAACTCATAGAATCTGGTCTCTCAATTGAGGTTGTAGAGACCATCCATAGCTCCAGAGCTCCCTCCACGAGGAAACTTTATGCCCTGAAGTGGAAAGTGTTCACTTCTTGGTGTCAGGAATGACAGCTAGATCCAGTTAACTGCCCTATTGGTTCAGTGCTAGATTTTCTACAAGATCGTTTCTCTTCTGGGTTGACCCCTTCTACACTAAAAGTGTATGTGTCTACTATTTCGGCTTACCATGCCCATGTGGATGGTACCACTGTGGGGAAGAACCCATTAGTAATCCGTTTCCTGCGTGGCACCCTGAGGCTTAGGCCTACAGTGCGCACTAGAGTTCCTGCTTGGGATTTGGCTATCGTGTTGGAAAGTTTATCATCGGCTCTGTTCGAGCCACTGGATACCATCTCAGAAAAGCTTCTGACTCTAAAAACTGTTTTCCTTCTTACCATGTCCTCCTTAAAGAGAGTAGGAGACCTTCAGGCCCTATTTATATCCCCCACGTGCTTGGAATTTGCACCGGGGACGGTCAAGGCTTTCCTTTACCCTAGAGTAGGGTATATTCCAAAAGTACTGACCAATGTTCCATGGCCTATAGTGCTGCAGGCTCTCTGTCCTCCTCCATTTGAGAACTCGGACCAGGAAAAGTTTAACCTTGTATGTCCAGTGCGAGCACTGGACGCTTATGTCCACAGAGCTGACCTGTGGAGAAAAGCAGATCAACTGTTTGTCTGTTTTGGGCCGCATAACAGGGGTCACCCTGCGTCCAAACAGACAATGAGCAAGTGGATAGTCGAGGCTATTTCACTGGCTTATGAGTTTTCTGGCCAGCAATGCCCTTTAGCTATCAGAGCTCACTCTACAAGGAGTATGGCGGCCTCCAAGGCCTTGAATTCTGGAGTTTCCCTCAAGGAAGTCTGCGACGCGGCCGGTTGGTCCTCGCCACTCACCTTTGTGAGATACTACCATCTTGACCTGGACGCAGCTCCAGGTTCCTCAGTGCTTCTGTCATGAGTGTGCCACAGTTTCACACAACAGGCATTTTGGTATTATGGCGTTTTGGTATATCGTTCCCAAAGCAATCCTATTGGACGCAGTGTGGAGTTCCCTCGAAAGGGAACGTCTCAGGTTATGACTATAACCATAGTTCCCTGAGAAGGGAACGAGACACTGCGTCCCTTTGCCATACTCCCTGCATCCCTGTGATCGATTTGCTTCAGCAGTTTAGCTGAAGCCGGTCTGGCCGGATGTGTATTTATCCTTTCCTGGTCGTGACGTCACCCGCCCGTGACGTTCACTTTCGCCGTTGGCTAAGTTGACATACGTGCATCAGACGCAATCATGCTGAAGGCATTCCCAAATCGATCCTATTGGATGCAGTGTCTCATTCCCTTCTCAGGGAACTATGGTTATAGTCATAACCTGAGACGTTTTCTGGTGTTACATCAGACAGACTGTAGTCCATATTTGACCTTAGAAACATATTTCTGGCCGAAGAGCGCTTGATCTTGAACTTTCCATAGATACTCATTGACTCCTTCAGAAGTCCATTTTAGACCTACTTAAAAAAAATTTTGTTCTCGATCATGAATTTTGTATACATAATTATTGACTCGATCTGACGTTAATTAAGCCAGACAGTAGTCCATATTTGACCGACGGAACATATTTCTGGCCAAAAAGTATTCGACATTGAAGTTTTTATATACACTCACTTCTGATTTCACATCAGCCATATAGAGGTCTATATTTGACCTACTGAACATATTTCTGACCCAATCTTGAACTTTCTATACATAGTCATTGACTCCATTTGAGTTTTTTTATCCATACAGGAGTCCATTTTAGACTTGATTAAAGTTTTTCGGTCCCAAAAGTCCTCGATCATGAACTTTATATACATGCCTCATTTTGATGTTACTTCAGCCATAGAGTATTGCATATTTTACATAATGGACATATTTCTGGCAAATAAGTCCTCGATCATGAACTTCCTATGTATACTCATTGACTCCATCTGATGATACATCATCCATAGAATACTGCAAATTTGACCTAAAGGTCATATTGCTGGCCAAAGAGTTCTTAAACTTGAACTTTTCACACATGACTATTGACTCTTTCTGATGTTACTTCACCCATAAAGAAGTCCATATTAGGCATACTGAACATATTTCTGGCTAATTAGTCCTCGATCTTGAACTTTCCATTCATAGTCATTGACTCCTTCTGTTTTTTTTTCCTTGAGCTTTACAAGAGTCCATTTTAGACTTGATTAAAGTTTTACAGAGTCCTCGATCATGAACTTTATTTACATGCTTCACTCTGATGTTACTTTAGCCATATTGCATATTTGACATAATGGACATGTTTCTGGCCAAAGAATACTCGATTTTGAACTTTTTACATATACTTACTGATGCCTTCTGATGTCACATCAGCTTTACTGGAGTCCATATTTGACCTAATGAACATATTTCTGATTTTGAACTTTCAATACACACTTATTGATTCACTCTGATGTTGCTTGTGCCATATATGAAGCCATTTTGACCTACTGAAAAAAATTTCTGGCAAATTAGTCCTTGATGATGAAATTTCTATACAGACTCATTGACTCTGGGTGTTACATCAAACAGACAGTAGGCCATATTTGACCCAAGGAACATATTTCTGGCCTGAGTGCGCTTGATCTTTAACTTTCTATATATACTCTTTAACTCATGATTTGACTTCACCCATACAGAAGTCCATATAAGACCTACTGAACATATTTCTGGCAAATTAGTCCTTGATCAAGAACTTTCTTTACCTACTCATTGACTGCATCTGATGAAACGTCAGGTATAAAGTATAGCATATTTGATCCAATGGACATATTTCTTGGCCAAAGAGTACTCGATCTTGAACTTTTTATATGTACATGTAGCGGATTTCACCCAGCACCAAATAAACCACCAACACCAGGTTCTTCGGGGACACCACGTCTGCAATTTATTGACAGAGGACAGACTCTTAATAGACACTCCTTCAGATTCACACACTTTCAGCTGACTCTCTCCGGTCACAGGCTGTTCTGAGAGAGTAGGCGCGAACGGTCCATTATTGATGACGTAAAGATAACTCAAAATATCAATTATAAATAAAAATACAAATTTTTCTTCTGTTCATCGAAATAAACAAATATAAAATTGATCAACTGATAGTAATATAACCAAGACAAAACATTCAGAAACCATTTAACTTTTTCAATATCATAAAACACACTGAAAAGTTTGCTGATGTCCTCTTTGTAACGTTCTTTTTTGACCATAAAATAACCAAAATAGAACGTCCCCCTAAACTTATATCTGGAACGTTATTAAATGACCAACAGAAGACCATGTAGCAACGTTCAGTTAATGTCCGAAATATCCTCATTGTAACGTTCTTATGTGACCATAAAAGTAACCAAATTGGAATGTGCCCCTAAAATCATATAAGGAACCTTAAACTGCAGCACTTTCATTACCAAAAGAGGACGTTTTATGTCCCAAATGTTCTGTAAAATTTCAGAATTTTTTTCACTTTTAGAGAACTTTTAGACAAAGTTGCGCAAGGCCACGAGAACGTCGTGAGTGTGCCACAGTTTCACACAACAGGCATTATCTGTCTGGTATTATGTGTGTGTTTTATACAAAATAATAAAGTTTGAAGTCACCGTTATAGAGGTGAGCGTTTGCTTTAGATGGGCTCTTGATTTTTGCTGTTTTAATGTTAGATTTTCTCTGGCTGCTTTAACTGTGTTTTCAAAACACATTCGTTGTAGCAAGAAATGCAGGAGAAAGTCTGATCAGATGAATTTGGTTGTTTTGTGCTGGTGATTCAATCATCTGAAGTGTCCTGATTCATTAATCATCACCAAAATCTAAACTGTGAGTGTACTAAATGTTAGTATTGTATTAATTGAAGGATTTTTTCTTCTCTTTTTTTTTTTTTTTTTTAT
>RJVU01078622.1:74141-108306 GCA_003731715.1 Anabarilius grahami
TGTTTACACATACTAGGAATTTGTTTTAGTGACAGAAGCTCCACAGTGCAACAGAGTGACAGCGACAAGACACATAATAAAAAGAATAAAATAATAATATACAAATTTACAAGATAAAGTGCAAAAAAAAGCACAAAACAATATATAATATAGACAATTGTATGTACAGTTATGTGTGCAAATTTGAAGTATAAATAAGTGTTTTAAGTAAATAATGTGTAATAGTGTTGTGTGTTCCGTGTTTGTCAAGTGTTCATGAGATGGATTGCCTGAGGGAAGAAACTGTTCCTGTGTCTGGTCGTTCTGGTGCCCAGATGGCAACAGTTCAAAGAGGGAGTGTGCTGGATGTGAGGGGTCCAGAGTGATCTTCTTTGCCCTTTTTCTCACTCTGGATAAGTACAGTTCTTGGAGAGTGGGGAGGGTTGTGCCAATGATTCGCTCAGCAGACCGGACTACCCTCTGTAGTCTTCTGAGGTCAGATTTGGTAGCTGAGCTGAACCAGACGGTAATTGAAGTGCAGAGGATGGATTCAATGATGGCAGAGTAGAACTGTTTCAGCAGCTCCTGTGGCAGGTTGAACTTCCTCAGCTGGCGAAGGAAGTACAACCTCTGCTGGGCCTTTTTCACAATGGACTCGATGTGGTTGTCCCACTTCAGGTCCTGGGAGATGGTGGTGCCCAGGAACCTGAATGACTCCACTGCAGTCACAGTGCTGTTCATGATGCTGAGTGGGGGGAGAGCAGGGGGGTTTCTCCTGAAGTCCACGATCAGCTCCAGGTTGTTAAGACTGCACCAAACAGCCAGCAGTTCAACCTCCAGTCTGTAAGCAGACTCGTCACCCTCCCGGATGAGGCCGATGACTGTGGTGTCGTCCGCAAACTTCAGGAGCTTGACAGAGGAGTCTTTAGAGGTGCAGTCATTGGTATAAAGGGAGAAGAGCAGTGGGAAGAGCACACAGCCCTGAGGGGCGCCAGTGCTGATGGTACAGGTGCTGGATGAGAATTTTCCCAGCCTCCCTAGCTGCTGCCTGTCTGTCAGGAAGCTGGTGATCCACTGACAGACAGAGGTGGGCACGGAGAGCTGAGTTAGTTTGGGCTGGAGGAGTGATGGGATGATGGTGTTAAAAGCAGAGCTGAAGTCCACAAACAGGATCCTCACATAAGTCCCTGGTCTGTGCAGATGCTGGAGAACATAATGCAGTCCCATATTGACTGCATCGTTCACAGACCTGTTTGCTCAGTAAGCAAACTGCAGGTCCAGTAAGGGTCCAGTGATGTCCTTCAGATAAGCCAGAACCAGTCTTTCAAATGACTTCATGGCCACGGGGATGATGGTGGAGCCACAGGTCTGTAGTCATTTAGACCCGTAATTTTGGGTTTCTTTGGGACGGGGATGATGGTGGAGCGTTTGAAGCATGAGGGGACTTCGCACAGCTCCAGTGATCTGTTGAAGATCTGAATGAATGAATGAATGAATGAGGCATTTTATATAGCGCTTTCATATGTACTACTGTACACCCAAAGCGCTTTACAATCATATCAGGGGTCCTTCCTCATCCACCACCAGTGTGCAGCATCCACTTGGATGATGCGACGGCAGCCACAGTACAACGGCGCCAGTGCGCTCACCACACACCAGCTGTAGGTGGAGAGGAGAGAGAGTGAAAGAGCCAATTCAATGGATGGGGATTTCTAGGAGGCCATGATTGGTAAGGGCTTATGGAGGGAATTTGGCCAGAACACCGGGGTTACACCCCTACTCTTTACGAGAAGTGCCATGGGATTTTTAATGACCACATGATTTTAATGGTTTCAGGACCTCGGTTTAACGTCTCATCCGAAGGACGGTGCTTGTTTCAGTACAGTGTCCCCGTCACTATACTGGGGCGTTAGGACCCACACAGACCACAGGGTGAGCACCCCCTGCTGGCCTCACTAACACCTCTTCCAGATCTGTGTGAAGATGGGGGCCAGCTGGTCAGCGCAGGTTTTCAGACAGGCTGGTGAAACGCTGTCTGGGCCTGGTGCCTTTCTTCTCTTGTTCTTTCTGAAGACCTGGCACACATCATCTTCACTGAACTGAAGTGGAGGAGTGGGGGAGAGGGGGGTTGTTGGAGGTGTGAACGGTGATTTTTCAAACCTGCAATAAAACTCGTTCAGATCGTCTGCCAGTCGTTGATTCGCCACAGAGCTGGGGGATGGTGTCTTGTAATTGGTGATGACTTTCAAACCTTTCCACACTGAAGCTGTGTCATTAGAAGAGAACTGATTCCGAAGTTTATCAGAATAATTCCTCTTTGCCACTCTGATCTCCTTTTCCAGTGTGTATTTGGCCTGTTTGTACAAGACTCTGTCCCCATTTCTGCGAGCATCTTCTTTGGCCTGACGGAGCTGGCTGAGTTTTGCAGTAAACCAGGGTTCGTCATTGATGTAAATTAAATGAGTCTTTGTAGGAATGCACAAATCCTCACAGAAACTGATAAATGAAGTAACAGTCTCTGTGAGCTCGTCTAGATCGCTGGCAGCAGCTTCAAAAACACTCCAATCAGTCCATTCGAAACAGGCTTGTAAAGCCCGCTCTGTTTTGGTGGTCCATCTCTTTACAGTCTTTGCTACAGGTTTAGCTGATTTTAGTTTCTGTCTGTAGGTCGGTATGAGATGAACTAGACAGTGATCAGAGAGCCCCAAAGCTGCCCGTGGGACAGAGTGATATGCATCCTTTATTGCTGTGTAACAGTGGTCCAGTCTATTGCTGTCTCTGGTGGGACAAGTAACATGCTGTCTGTATTTTGGAAGTTCACGTGAGAGAACCGCTTTATTAAAGTCCCCGAGAATGATTAAAACAGAGTCTGGGTGTTGTTGCTCGCTCTCTGTGATCATATCAGCGAGTATCTGTAAAGCCGAGCTCACGTGCGCTTGCGGAGGAATGTAGACGCTCACCAGAATGAACGAGCAAAACTCCCACGGCGAATAGAACGGCTTGCAGTTAATGAAGAGTGTTTCAAGATCTGAACAGCATATCTTCTTTAACACAGTTACATCTGAACACCATCTTTCGTTGATGTAAAAGCACGTCCCGCTGCCGTGTGATTTCCCCGTTGATTCTGTGTCGCGATCTGACCAAAACAGCTGAAAGCCCGGCAGACTTAACACGCTGTCCGGAATGGCGTCGTTCAGCCAGGTTTCCGTGAAGCACAGAGCAGCTGAGTTCGAAAAATCCTTATTTGTCCGGGAGAGCAGAAGGAGTTTGTCCGTTTTGTTGGGCAGAGAGCGGAGATTCGGCAGATGGATGCTAGGCAGCGGCGTTCTTAATCCGCGCTGTCTGAGCTTCACGAGAGCGCCGGCGCGGTTCCCCCGTCTGCGCGTCCTGAAGTGTCTAAACAGCGATGCCGCTCCGCCGACTCCAACGTTCAACAAAACGTCTGAATAATCGAAATCCGGTAAAAGATTTTGTGGTGTGTACTGCCGAATGTTCAGCAGTTCATCCCTGGTAAAACTGATGGTGTTTGAAAAACAGGAAAAGCTAACAAAAACAGAACAAACACTGAAAGCTAAGCACTGTGGTTGTCACGCGCGGTGCTATCTTACTATTTGAGCAGAGTCTTTTAGACTCACACAAACATCATGAATCAGCGTATGATCCTCAACAGTGGTGACACTAAAAAATCTTTTTTGTGACTTTAGTAGCTTGTTTTGTGATGTTCAGAGTGAATCTGTTTATCTGAAAATTTTGTCACCATTGTTGAGGATCATACTCAGAATCTTGATGTCTGTGTGAATCTACATGACGGTTTCGGAATATTTTCTGTATAAGGATAAAAACTTAGTAGAACAATATCTTATGCATTACCATGTGACTACATTAAAGAAAACACAATATTCAGAGATCAGTGAATAAAACCACTGTATGATGATAAAACCATTAACACTGATCAAGCATTCAAACCTATTTGATCAGATTTTAATTTTCTCACAATTTTTTATTGTATCAAATGCTTTAGAAAACAAAGTTATAACAATTGGAGAAAGAATAAAGTCAAATCGTCAAGGGTCAGGAGCCCAACTAAAGCCAGCGCTTACCTCCGTAATGGTGACATTTTTAAATTTTGATAAAACATCAACACCTCATTAAGAAGATTTGTATGAAAGAAACAAAGTCAGAGTGGTTTGTAATAAGTGAAGATGCAGAGATCTAGAGAGATCTGTTAGTGTTTAATGTTGTTTCTGTTATCTGAGTTTTGTGAGGTCACCATTGTGCTGGAGAGTAGATCCTGTGCTTCAGTCAGTGATGATCCAGAAACACTGATGTTCTGCTGCATGTTGCTTTATTTAAAGACAGTAACTGTGTAGTTGCTGATGCAGTGATACAGCAGTTACATTAGCTCATGCATGTGTTGTTGTCAGCTAATGACTTACTGCAAGAGATTTGCAATTTAAAGAAAAGGTTTCATAATATTAATCCAGGAATTACCTGTAAAGAGCTTTTTTGTTTTTGTAAGACCTTTAAGAAAGAATAATTTTTGTTTGAACAGCCACTTTTATTAGTCAATTTAGCTCTAATTTTCAATTACATTTTTTGACAAGGGCAACAGGGACGTTCTGAAAACATTTCCAAATAAAGTATGGTTCCCTAAACATTCAGAGAACGTCTTGAATGTTCCCTAAAGGTCCACCAAATAAACCTGTCGCCCGAACCTTAAAAAAACTCCACATCGTGACCGTCTGTGAACATACTGGGAACGTTACTCAACACCAGTGGGGATGTTCTGAGAATGTTCTGGGAACGTAAAATTTCTAGCGGGGTAAGTATTTTTCTGGTGGGCTTACTCGAATCTGTGCAGATCAAGTTCCAATCTTTAAGTGTGCGTTCAGCTGCTTCACTCAATGTACAGGTAACAGATCCACTATCAATGATAGTTTCACTTTCCCCTCAACCAATACTGGAGCATAGAACAGATCATCTTCATCATTAATTCTCTGGTAGGTAGCTTTTGGAACTTCCCAGGGAGTCTTTTGCTGAACTGCAATTACTTCACTTGCACTGTTCTGGCTGAGGTGGTCACTATTGGTTACATGAACAGCCAATGGGGTTTCTGGGGACTTTGCTTGTCTGACACCCACACTGCTCCCCTCGCAATGCAGGTTTTCTAGTTTAAATGGTGCTCGGGTCCAGTGGCTACACTGGCTGTGACGGGTTTCGTTTGTCTTTTGTCAGGGCATTCAAAACCTCTGTGGCCCATCTTGAAACACCTAAAACACAGCCCCTTCTTAAAACAGTGAGCCTTTGTGGTATGATCTTGAGCTCTACATATTTTACAGGGGACTGCAGAGTTTACAGACACAAGCTTGCCCTGTTCAGTTTTCTGTTCTTGTCCCTTCTGTTCAAGGAACTGCTGTAGAAGAGAAACCACTCGCCCAAGGAGAGCGGAGTCTGAGCCACTTGCCTGACTGCTTGCAGTGGGCTGCTGTTCTGTCATGCACCAAGCATTCGGGGAATTTTCATCAACCCTTCTCTCTCGATCTACTCGTACAGATTGCTTGTCTCTGTGGTGGCTGTCAATTAATGCTTGGATTTCATGTGCATTCCAACTCTCCAGTGGTTTACTTCGAAGGGCGGTGTACAGAACAGGCTCAGGGCAATGCCTTACGAACATCATTGTCACTTCGTGACTAGGGTCTTTAACTTTTTTTCCTTGTCTTTTAAGGCATTCATCAGCTAGGTCAACAGCCTTGTTCAGTCTGATCCGGTAATCTAAGCCACTCTCTGACTGCTTTGTCAAGGTCTCATAAAAGTCTCTCAAAGGTGTTGTGGAGGAAATTGCATCTCCAAAATGTTGTCTCAGAATAGAAAAGATGACATGTGGGTCTCTAGCCACATCAATCAGGGGATTGTTGCGAATACATGTCCTCACAACATCCTTGGCATGGCCCATTAGCTTGTCGAGAATCTCTTGGCTTTGTTCAGATGCACTGAACAAAAAGTTGTTCAAGTAAGCTTGCATCAATTCTTGCCATTTACCAATGGAGCATCGATCTGTCTTATCACCTCTAAAAGTAGGCGGTTCTTTGATATCTTGATGCCTAACAATTAGGTTAAAATTTGACAAATCAGGACTCTGGGGTGAAGGCTGTTGGGCATCTACATAGTCTCTTTGAGCATTTTCCCCTGCAGATCTCAGGTTTGCAGCAATTTGGTTCCCTATTTCACTACCCAGCTGTTTCATTAAATCTGCCATTGTTTGCCACTGATTCACTTGTTCACCCCCTGGGGAGTTGTAAAATCTTTCTCCATGAGCCCCCATTGTGTCTCTACTCATGCCAGCATGGTTGTGCTACTAGTTGAGGGGCGTACTGGAGTAGCCACCATGTTTTGCTCTAGCATGCTATTTAACTGGACCCCCCTCCCCATTCCAGTAGAAAACCTAAAACAAATCCTTACACAAATGGGTGTCACATTTGCAGGATTAACATCTGCGTCTGACATTTGTTCTTGTGTTCTGTTGTGTGCAAAACTGTAACTGTCCATCTACCCCCGAAGTTTTGTTGACTGGTGATGATGTCGATGGAGATGACTTTTCCCGGCGATCTGCGATGGCTGATCTCGAGATCCGGGTCACGGCACCAAATTTGTAGCGGATTTCACCCAGCACTAAATAAACCACCAACACCAGGTTCTTCGGGGACACCACGTCTGCAATTTATTGACAGAGGACAGACTCTTAATAGACACTCCTTCAGATTCACACACTTTCAGCTGACTCTCTCTGGTCACAGGCTGTTCTGAGAGAGTAGGCGCGAACGGTCCATTACTGATGACGTCACTCACAAGATAACTCAAAATATTAATTATAAATAAAAATACACATTTTTCTTCTATTCATCTAAATAAACAAATATAAAATTGATCAACTGATAGTAATATAACCAAGACAAAATATTCAGAAACCATTTAACTTTTTCAATATCATAAAACACACTGAAAAGTTTGCTGGAACGGATATAAAAAACTCTCAACACTACATACATACTGACGCCTTTCTGATGTCACATCAGCCATACTGTAGTCCATATTTGACCTAATGAACATATTTTTGGGCCAAAAGAACTCTTGAACTTTCAATACATATTCATTGATTCACTCTGATCTTGCTTTAGGCATATATGAACCCATATTGACCTAATGAACAAATTTCTGGCAAATTAGTTTTTATATTAACTTTTTATATAAAGTCATTGACTTTTTCTGGTGTTACATCAGACAGACTGTAGTCCATATTTGACCTTAGAAACATATTTCTGGCCTAAGAGCGCTTGATCTTCAACTTTCTATAGATACTCATTGACTCCTGATTTTATTTCAGCCATTCAGAAGTCCATTTTAGACCTACTTAAACATTTTTTTGTTCTCGATCATGAATTTTGTACACATAATTATTGAATCCATCTGACGTTAATTAAGCCAGAGAGTAGTCCATATTTGACCTAAGGAACATATTTCTGGCCTAAGTGCACTTGATCTTGAACTTTCTATATATACTCTTTGACTCCTTCTGATTTGATTTCACCCATACAGAAGTCCATATAAGACCTACTGAATATATGTCACGTAATGCACAGAGACAAGAAGGTAAGATCCAAGCGCAGCTTTTAATAGGACAATCCAAAATCGTATTCCAGAAATAGGCAAGGGTCAAACTCCACTGAACAGTCCACATTAAACAGAAAACCAGGAATACAATGTAACACAAATTAACAATCCACAAACAAAGACAGAAACAACTCAATATAAATAGACAGACACTAATGACAAAACTCAAGACAGCTGGTGCAATGAAGGGATAATGAGTCCGGGAAGTGGGTATGGGAAATGAAGTCCAAAAGTGTGGTGAGGAACAGTCTGGGTTGGAGTGCCCTCTGGTGGCTAAATAGGGCACTCCAACTGGTGATCATGACAATATATTTCTGGCAAATTAGTCCTCGATCAAGAACTTTCTTTACCTACTCATTGACTTCATTTACATGCGTCACTTTGATGTTACTTTAGCCATAGAGTATTGCATATTTGACATAATGGACATATTTCTGGCCAAAGAATACTCAATCTTGAACTTTTTACATATAGTTACTGACGCCTTTGATGTCACATCAGCTTTACTGTAGTCCATATTTGACTAATGAACATATTTCTGGGCCAAAAGAACTCTTGAACTTTCAATACATATTCATTGATTCACTCTGATTCTTGCTTTAGTCATGTACGAACCCATATTGACCTACTGAACAAATTTCTGGCAAATAAGTCTTTGATGATGAACTTCCTATACAGAATTATTGACTTTTTCTAGTGTTTCATCAGACACACAGTAGTCCATATTTGACCTTAGAAACATATTTCTGGCCTAAGAGCGCTTGATCTTGAACTTTCATTAGATACTAATTGACTCCTTCTGATTTTATTTCAGCAGTACAGAAGTCCAATTTAGACTTACTTAAACATTTTCTAGTCCTTAATTATGAATTGTCTATACATACTCATTGACTCCTTCTGATGATACGCCAGCCACACAGTATTGCATATTTGACTAAAGGACATATTTCTGGCAAATAAGTACTCGATCTTGAACTTTTCGTACATTACTATTGACTTCTTCTGATGTTACTTCACCCATACAGAAGTCCATATTAGACCTACTGAACATATTTCTGGCACATTAGTCCTCTATCATGAGCTTCACATACATACTTATTGACTCTTATCATCTGATGTTAGATAAGCCAGACAGTAGTCCATATTTGACCGACGGAACAGTTACTTCTGGCCAAAAATTATTCAAAATTCAAGTTTTTATATACACTCATTGATGCCTTCTGATGTCACATCAGCCATATAGAAGTCTATATTTGACCTACTGAACAAATTTCTGGCAAATTAGTCCTCTGATGAACTTTTTGTATAAAGTCATTGACTCCTGATGATACGTCAGCCACAGAGTATTGCATATATGACTTAATGAACATATTTCTGTCAAATTGGTACTCAATCTTGAACTTTCAATACATACTCATTGACTCATTCTGATTTTACTTCAGCCATGCATAAACCTATTTTTGACCTACTGAACAAATTTCTGGCAAATTAGTCCTTGATGTTGATAATTCTTTACAGACTTATTGACTCCTTCTGGTGTGTCATCAGACAGACAGTAGTCCATATTTGACCTTAGAAACATATTTCTGGGCTAAGAGCGCTTGATCTTGAACTCTCCATAGATACTCGTTGACTCCTTCTGATTTTAATTCAGCCATACAGAATTCCATTTTAGACCTACTTAAAAAAATTTTTGTTGTCGATCATGAATTTTGTATACATAATTATTGACTTGATCTGATGTTAGATAAGCCAGACAGTAGTCCATATTTGACCGACGGAACATTTCTCTTGCCAAAAAAGTTTTCAACTTTTTTAAATACGCTCACTGACGCCTTCTGATTTCACATCAGCCATTTAGAAGTCTATATTTGACCTACTGAACATATTTCTGGCCCAATCTTTCTATACATAGTCATTAACTCCACTTCTGAGTTTTTCAGCCATGCAGGAGTCCATTTTAGACTTGATTAAAGTTTTTCGGTCCCAAAAGTCCTCGATCATGAACTTTATATACATGCCTCATTTTGATGTTACTTCAGCCATAGAGAGTATTGCATATTTGACATAATGGACATATTTCTGGCAAATAAGTCCTCGATCATGAACTTTCTATACATACTCATTGACTCCATCTGATGAGACGTCAGCCATAGAATACTGCAAATTTGACCTAAAGGTCATATTGCTGGCCAAAGAGTTCTCAAACTTTAACTTTTCACACATGACTATTGACTCCTTCTGATGTTACTTCACCCATAACGAAGTCCATATTAGGCATACTGAACATATTTCTGGCAAATTAGTCCTCGATCATGAACTTTCTATACATACTCAGTGATTTTATCTGATGTTATGTCTGCCAGACAGTAGTCCATATTTTACCTACTGAACATATTTCTGGCCAAAGAGTACTCGATATTCAACTTTTCATATATTGTTATTTCCCAGGGTGTTCTAATGTCACTTTATTGTCAGAAAATGCCTGTGTGCCCTGTGTTGTGCTCTGTTTCTCTCCCTCACTCTCTTACTCAGGCTAATTACCATCAGCTGCAACTTGTGAGCATGCCTGAGTCTGAGTAGAGTGGTATAAATGGTGCACTCAAAAGATCCTGTGCTGAGAAACACTTCTCCCCAGCCTTAGAGTGGAAACTGGCTGCGTCCGAAACCTCCTACTTCTCTATTTAGTAGGGGGAAAGCAGTAGGCGACGAATAAGTATGTCCGAAGCTTTAGTAGTCAAAAAAAGAGTAGGCGAAAATTACCCGAGTGACGTACTTATTCTCGCGAGATCTGGACATGCGTCTACTTAAAGTGCGTCGAAACCGCCTACCTCTCTACTATCCCTTACGAAAAAGAAGTATACTTCAAGTAAGTTTACTATTTCAATACCGCTTGGGACTAAATTGGCCCAATTGAAGTATACGTTTAAGTGTACTATAAGTGTAACAGTAGTAAACTAGTTCACAGCTACGTTTCTCATTTGTACTGCATCTGTACTACAAGTGAACTTATAAGTATACTGGTAGTTTACTATTTTAATACTAGTAGTACATTTTTAGTACACTCAAAAAAATATTTCAGGCTAAACATAAGTTTTATGTAATTGAATTAAATATAAAATTTCCATCCATTTGGATTACATAGTTTTTACATAAACAAACTAATAAACTTAATGTGATTCATATTTGTAAGTCATATGTAAATGAAATAGGTAAGATTTATCTAATAGTATGCCCAGGCTATATAACACTGCTTAGTGTTCTTGTGTTCGCGCACTACTGAGGTAAAGTACCATTGAAGCAGTGTCAGAGTTAATGAGATAATTAAGTGTTTAATTGAGTGATGATTGAGCATTATTGAAGACACCTGATGATAACAAGCAGAATCACCAAAGGAGAAAATCACAATTTTTAAGCCACCATCGTGGAGATGAGTGTTTGCTTTAGTTTGGCTCTTGACCCTTGACTTTTTAATATTAGATTTTGTTTGGGCTTTTGTAACAGCTAATCAAGCAAAGAGAAAAGATGATCAGATGGTGTTGGTTATGTTATCATGTAATCATTATTTGTGTAAATAACTGAACTAATTTAGAGCTCAATCTCTAAGATAAATTTACATGATTGATTGCAGCAGCACTGTGATTCAATATAATCCAAAGTTTTTCTCAAAAGTTGTTCTGAATAAAAAAAATAAAAGCCTTTTTTTTTAGACACACACAGATATCAAGTTTCAGCCTGTGAATCTCAACAATGGTGACAAGCAACACATTCTGATAAACAGATCAACTCTGAACATTAGAAAACAAGCTACTAAAAAGTCACAGAAAAAAAAAATAGTGACAATAAAGGAAATTACTAAAACAATTCAGCTCATAATTTATTCATGCAGCAATGCATGATGGGAGCCATGGATGAATTTTGATTGGTGGCTCCCAGAATGCACTGCAACATGCTTTTTGATGGTCACCACTGCTGAGATTCACGGGCTGATTCTTGATGTCTGTGTCTCTAATTACATTATCTTTTTTTTTGATCAGAACTTTTGAGAGGTTTTATAGATTATATTGATCAATTTTGACCTTCTGCTGTAGAATCACAGTGCTGCTGTAATCATTAATGTAAATCTAACTTAGAGATTGGGCTCTAAAGGAGTTCGGTGATTAAAATCAATTAATGATTACGTTTAAACATAACCAATATCATCTTTTCTCTTTGCTTGACTAGCTGTTACATCAGCCCAAACAAAATCTAATATTACAAAATCAAGGGTCAAGAGCCCAACTAAAGCAAACACTCATCTCCACGATGGTGGCTTAAAAATTTTGATTTTCTCCTTTGGTGATTCTGCTTGTTATCATCAGGTGTCTTCAATAATGCTCAATCATCACTCAATTAATCACTTAATTATCTCATTAACTCTGACACTGCTTCAATGGTACTTTAGCTCAGTAATGCGCAAACACTAAGCAGTGTTATATAGCCTGGACATAAATCTTACCTATTTCATTTACATATGACTTACAAATATGAATCACATTAAGTTTATTAGTTTATGTAAAAACTATGTAATCCAAATGGATGGAAATTTTATATGTAATTCAATTACATAAAACTTATGTTTAGCCTGAAATATTTTTTTGAGTGTAGATATGGAAGTACACTGAAATATACTCTCAGTATATTACTAGTTTAGTGTAAGTATACTTGTATGTTTTCTTTAAGAGAACATAACATCACAGTTTACCTTTTATATATACTATTTTTGCACTTTAAGAATACTGCTATGTTCCTATTTGGTATATATCTGTTTTCTTTATAAATCAATATTTTCAAACAATGTACTTTTATACTATACTTTTATAAATATACTTTTAAGTATATCTCAATCAAAAGAAAGTCCAAGTATAGGCCAAATAGACTTTTCTTTCAGCATACTTGTGTAATTTTAAGTTCATATCTCAGAAGTAGGTAAAGTATATTTCTGAGAAGTATATGAAAAGTAGACTGAAAGTATACTTTCTTATTTTTAGTTTAAAAGAAGTATACTAATAGCACACTTAAATAAACTTCTTTTTCGTAAGGGATAGGATATGTCATAATCGAACACGGAGGAGAAAAGCAACATGGTTTTTAAATGTGAGTATTGTAAACCAAAAACATTGTTCCTTGTGTTAGTCACATTTGTTGAACTACTGTAGAGTAAACTGCTGAATGTGTAAAGGTGCTAGACAGTATTAGTTGTGATTTTTTCAGTAAAAACAATTTATTATGTATAGATAACTGTCTAGTAAACACACAACTTAATTCTCCGAAGTGGATTTACATATTATAAACCAAATACATCTTAAAGATGCTTACTAAATGTTTATTTAACATCTGACAGGAAAATCTTCTTTAAGTATGATTATGAGTGATGTATGTGTGCCATTATGTAGAATTCACTGTTGTCAGCAACACTGCTTGCATTACATGAATTAAAATAAATAAACATAAGTTATCTATTGTATTAGTCCATTAGTACTGTTGATAAATTAAGGAGCATTTGTGTTGGATAAAAAGTGAGTTAACACATCAACTACCTCAACATGTAAATGTAGTATTAAGCACATAAATCTCAGAGGAAACGTGAATCTTGTCTGGATGTTACAGGGACAGATGATCATGTGTGTTTATCCGGTGGAGAGAGGCTGATGAAGGAGTGATGCCATCAAAGGCTTTGAGTGAGTATACTACAGAAATGAACACAAAGTCTACTTAAATCTTAGGTTGTAGTTTATTTTAATTATTGCAATTTCAAACATAGTCATTACAGCACTTTTCTGATTCTTGATTTCAGTGCATTTGTTGCAGATCTTTTGTGGTGGAGCAGGACCTGCAAGACAAGGTAACGGCGGCATTTGTGAACAAAAAAAGGGGGGAAACCTGAAACAAAAATAGAAAGTAAGATCATTTTGTTACTTCTAATACAGAAATCAGATGACATTGTGCTGTTAAAATTCTTTTGTGTTATGTTTGTGCATTTTTGTGATGTGAAATGTCAGCAGACTGGTGTAAGCACTGAGGATGGAGAGCCACAGCAGCATCCTGGAAATGGTGTAGTGCCATGGATGAGACCCTCCATCACTCCACCTGCCCTTACTGCCTCATCTGGCCTGATGTTGCTTTGATTGTCATCCTCAGTGAGCCCAGAGCCAGCGAGAGCATCTAGAAAAAGACCAAAGAACATTGAGGATGTGATTTTGCTCAAGTTTGTTCTACTGGTTTCGGTTCATACAATGGATCCCAACTTTCATAAGCTTCAAAAGCATCGTCAAATAATGTCATGAAGCTTCTGGAAGTCAGGCTCCACTGACAGATATTGTATGAACAGAAACCAGCAGGAAAAACTTGACCAAAATCACCTTTTGTGTTGAAAAAAAAATATAAAAAAAATATTATATATTATATATGAACACAGGCATTGGACAGCGTGAAAGCGAGTAAATAATGACTGAATTTATATGTTTGGGTGAACCAACTCTTTATGCCCCCAAATAGAAATTGAATGAAATGTATTGTTATTAGCCTCTGTAATGATGGGTCAACAACATGAGGATCCATTTGCAGCGTCTTTATTATGACAACACAGCACAGTACAAACAGGGGCAAGACAGTAGCGTAAACAGGGACAGGCTTAGGTTGAGGCAGGCGGCAAGGAAACAGGGTCTTACTACAGGCAGAGGTCGTGGCAGGCGGCAGGCAAACACAGTCCAGGAAACAGGCAAGGGTCATGGCTGGCGGCAGAGGTTCACAGAAGCAAGGCGGAAGAGCCGCGAGAGCCGTATTCGTGACAGCCACACCCTGCTTCATTAGAATAATGCAACTTTGGTGCTAAATGTACATTTCTTATCTACAATAGTAGTAGATTAACAAAAAGAAAAACACAACTACAGAAATTAATTGGAAAAACATTTATTGAGATAAAAGGCTGATAAGAATAGTAACTGTTTAAAAAAAAAGAAGACTTGGTGCAAATGATGTGAGGAATAGAAAAACAAGAATGTAGAAAAAAAATGTAGAAAAAAAACAACAACAGATGTTTATTAAAGAATGAAAGACAACTGGTATTGTAACACCTTTACTAAAAGCATGTATTATTTACTTGGTAAAGAATGAAAGAAAACTGATATTGTAATATGATATATCTATACATATTAGTAGAATAGAGAGGAAAAAATATATGTATTAGATAGAAAAGCAGGTATTACCCTAAAGTGATGTCTTGCAGACGAGGAGGCGACGACAGCGGAAGAGGGCCCAGAGAAAAAGGACAAGAAAACAGCGGGCTCTATATAAACAAATCCTAAGGTGTTTCCAAGAGATTATGACAGCTCAAGACTTCGGATTTGACCAATTAACTGTAAAGGACTGTTGATTTATGAGGGGATTTTTCATATGTCATAACATCAGTGGTTTGAGTTGTCTATAAAAGACTGTTAAGAAGAAAAAGAGGTCAGACACTGATTTTTAAAGAACGGCCTCTCCAGTGTTAGATAAATTGCTGTTAGCACCTCCTGCAGACAAACGCTTGTAAACTAAGTGTTGACTAATTTTATTTTACTTTATTTCTTTAGGTATTTTGTATGTAAACTACTTAATCTGTAATTAATAAAACTATATTACTTATAACCAAGAAGCTCGCCTGCCAAAAAAAGTCTTTGATTTCTAAACTGAGCTGAACAGACCACGGAGAAGTCTTCTGAGATCCTATTTTGTAAGTATGAGATTTCAAATACTTATAAACTAGGACAGATTCGACTTGCTTTACCAAACCTGAGAATAATTAAAATAAGGTAATATGAAATTTAGCACCGTAAAACAGTATGTATGCATTTATATTACAGTAGTACCTTGAAAAAGTAAACTTTAAGAAATGAGCAGCTTTATTGAGCGTTTGTGCCCGAGACTAACAAAAAAGGATTTACAAAAATCAAATTTGTATTTGTACATTTGGCAGATGCTGTTATCCAAAGTGACTTACAGTGCTCTTATTACAGGGACGATCCCGCTGGAGCAACCTGGAGTAAAGTGTCTTGATCAAGGACACACTGGTGGTGACGCTGCAGAGATCGAACCAGTTCAGTGGTTTAGCCCACTACACCACATAACTAATGAAACTACAACAGAAATTATCATGTAATTGTAAAAATATGAATTAGGAGTATTAGGAGTATCTGTATCTTGCTTTACAGATACTCACTGATATGATCACAGAGAGCGAGCAACAACACCCAGACTCTGTTCTAATCATTCTCGGGGACTTTAATAAAGTGATTCTCTCACGTGAACTTCCAAAATACAGACAGCATGTTACTTGTCCCACCAGAGACAGTAATACACTGGATCACTGTTACACAGCAATAAAGGATGCATCGCTCTGTCCTACGGGCAGCTTTGGGGCTCTCTGATCACTGTTTAGTTCATCTCATACAGACCTACAGGCAGACACTGAAATCAGCTAAACCTGTAGCAAAGACTGTGAAGAGATGGACCACCGAAACAGAGCGGGCTTTACAAGCCTGTTTCGAATGGACTGATTGGAGTTTTTTGAAGCTGCTGCCACCGATCTGGACGAGCTCACAGAGACTGTTACATCATATATCAGTTTCTGTGAGGATTTGTGCATTCCTACCAGGACTCATCTAACTTACAACAACGATAAACTGCAAAACTCAGACAGCTCCGTCAGGCCAAAGAAGATGCTCGCAGAAATGGGGACAGAGTCTTGTACAAACAGGCCAAATACACACTGGAAAAGGAGATTAGAGTGGCAAAGGGGAATTATTCTGATAAGCTTCGGAATCAGTTCTCTTCTAATGACACAGCTTCAGTGTGGAAAGGTCTGAAAGTCATCACCAACTACAAGACACCATCCCCCAGCTCTGTGGAGAATCAACAACTGGCAGACGATCTGAACGAGTTTTATTGCAGGTTTGAAAAATCACCATTAACACCTCCAACAACCCCCCTCTCCCCCACACCTGCAATTCAGTTTAGTGAAGATGACGTGCACCAGGTCTTCAGAGAGAACAAGAGAAGAAAGGCACCAGGCCCAGACAGCGTTTTACCAGCCTGTCTGAAAACCTGCACTGACCAGCTGGCCCCCATCTTCACACAGATCTTCAATAGATCACTGGAGCTGTGCGAAGTCCCCTCCTGCTTCAAACACTCCACCATCATCCCCGTCCCAAAGAAACCCAAAATCACTGGACTTAATGACTACAGACCTGTGGCTCTAACGTCTGTGGCCATGAAGTCATTTGAAAGACTGGTTCTGGCTTATCTGAAGGACATCACTGGACCCTTACTGGACCCCCTGCAGTTTGCTTACCGAGCAAACAGGTCTGTGGATGATGCAGTCAATATGGGACTGCATTATGTTCTCCAGCATCTGGACAGACCAGGGACTTATGTGAGGATCCTGTTTGTGGACTTCAGCTCAGCTTTTAACACCATCATCCCATCACTCCTCCAGCCCAAATTAACTCAGCTCTCTGTGCCCACCTCTGTCTGTTAGTGGATCACCAGCTTCCTGACAGACAGGCAGCAGCTAGTGAGGCTGGGAAAATTCTCATCCAGCACCCGCATCATCAGCACCGGCGCCCCTCAGGGCTGTGTCCTCTCCCCACTGCTCTTCTCCCTCTACACCAACGACTGCACCTCTAAAGACCCCTCTGTCAAGCTCCTTAAGTTTGCGGACGACACCACAGTCATCGGCCTCATCCGGGACGGAGACGAGTCTGCTTACAGACTGGAGGTTGAACAGCTGGCTGTCTGGTGCAGTCTTAACAACCTGGAGCTCAACACGCTCAAGACAGTGGAGATGATCGTGGACTTCAAGAGAAACCCCCCTGCTCTCCCCCCACTCACCATCATGAACAGCACTGTGACTGCAGTGGAGTCATTCAGGTTCCTGGGCACCACCATCTCACAGGACCTGAAGTGGGACATTCACATTGAGTCCATTGTGAAAAAGGCCCAGCAGAGGTTGTACTTCCTTCGCCAGCTGAGGAAGTTCAACCTACCACAGGAGCTGCTGAAACAGTTCTACTCTGCCATCACTGAATCCGTCCTATGCACTTTAATTACTGTCTGGTTCAGCTCAGCTACCAAATCTGACCTCAGAAGACTACAGAGGGTAGTCCGGTCTGCTGAGCGAATCATTGGTACAACCCTCCCCACTCTCCAAGAACTGTACTTATCTAGAGTGAGAAAAAGGGCAAAGAAAATCACTCTGGACCCCTCACATCCAGCACACTCCCTCTTTGAACTGTTGCATTCTGGTCGACGCTACAGAGCCCTGAGCACCAGAACGACCAGACACAGGAACAGTTCCTTCCCTCAAGCAATCCATCTCATGAACACTTGACAAACACGGAACACTCAAAACTATTATACATTATTTACTTAAAACACTTATTTATATTTCAAATTTGCACACACCATAACTTTACTACAAATTGTCTAAATTATATATTGTTTGTTGGGTAACACTTTACTTGAAGGGGTGTGCATAAGACTGACATGACACCTTCATAATCATGACATGACACGTGTCATGAATATGAAGGAGGTTTTATCCATGTTTATGACAACTGTCATTAAGTGTCATTCGCTCAATTATGTCATTTTTAATGCAAAGATGACATTGTTTGAGATGTCTTTGTTACGACAACTTGACATAAACCAATACATCATAACCTGTCAGTGTCTTTGTCATGACAACTTGACATTACCAAGACATCATAACCTATCATAAACATGACATAGCAGATTAATTATCAAACTTAAAAAACTACTTGGCTTTATGGGTTAACATTACATTACATTATTTTGGTAACACTTCAGTATAGGGAACACATATAAACTATTAACTATGACTTTTCCCTCAATAAACTCCTAATTTACTGCTTCTAAATATAGTTAATTGTTAAGTTTAGGTATTGGGTAGGATTAAGAATCTAGAATAAGGTCATGCAGAATAAGGCATTCATATGTGCTTATTAATTACTAATAAATAGTCAATATTCTAGTAATATGCATGCTAATAGTAATAAGCAACTAGTTAAAAGACCCTAAAATAAAGTGTTACCATTATTTTATAACAGTGTCATCTTTTTTAAGAAATTTGAAATTGTCTATTATGTGACCTTCTGTTGGAGGAAACTTAAAAAAAAAAACTTTAAAAAAAACATGAAATGAAAAATATTCATGACGCTGTTATAAAATTATTTGTCAGAGTATTGTCACTTAATGACATTTTAATGACAAGTTCAATTTGTACCACAAGTTTTCATGACAAAGACACTGACAGGTTATGATGTATTGGTTTATGTCAAGTTGTCATAACTCGGACATCTCAAACAATGTCATCTTTGCATTAAAAATGACATAATTGAGCGAATGACATTTAATGACAGTTGTCATAAACATGCATAAAACCTTCTTCATATTCATGACACGTGTAATGTCATGATTATGAAGGTGTCATGTCAGGCACACCCCTTCAAGTAAAGTGTTACCGTTTGTTGCTTTTTTTGCACTTGGTCTATCTTGTATATTTGTATATTATTCTTTTATTCTTTTTATTATCTGCGTCTTGTCGCTGTCATTCTGTTGCACTGTGGAGCTTCTGTCACTAAAACAAATTCTTAGTATGTGTAAACATACCTGGCAATAAAGCTCTTTCTGATTCTGATTCTGATGTAATGAAATATGGCAAGAAACAGAATGCTGACATGAATTGTAAAATATTTTAATCTGTTTAAATGTTTTACAGGTAGTCATGCTCATGCAGAGCACACGAATGTTTGGAGCAGACACAGCGGCAGCCAGATTGTCCTGCACATCTTCTCCCACTCTTGCTTCAAGGTTGAGGGGTTCAGGGGTCCATCAGCATGGTCTTCCTCATCCTCTGGATCAACGATGTCTCCATTGAGAAGAGCAGCAACGAGGGACATGATGGATGGCAAAGACAGGCGAAGGTGTTCACGGTGGTCAGCTGCTTCATCAAAATAAAGCTGCAGAACTGGCACAGCTGTGTTGAGATGGCAGTAGGATGTGCGGTTCACTGCCTGCAAATACATGATTGTTAGAACAATAAGTTTGAATAAAGCTTTGTTTCATGTCTCGTTGACTTGTATATGCATTTATTTATTGTCATTGTTACTTTTATTAATTATTTTACTTTTTTGAAGTAATTATGCTATTATTATCAGTAAATTTATATATTTTATTACTTCATGCATTAATTCATTGCTTGACTGTAAATTGAGATGTATTCACATCAGCTGTGGTGTGCTAACTGCAGAGATAGGAACCAATGGCGCTATAGAAGGTGATTTGCCAGCGGTAATCTGACACTCTGGACATGTCCTACAGAAATCTTTTACATCAATGTACATGCCAGGCCAATAAAATCTCTTAGCAATTCTCATCAGTGACTTCATAAAACCCAAGTGTCCAGACCATGGCACTGAATGCCCAAGCTCCAAAATCTGTTTGCAGTATTGCCTTGGTCTCACCAACTGCATACCGTCTTCTTTTGACTGTCTATGCAAAAGGTGTCCTTTCATTAAAAACGTGTCATTTTTCAACACATCCATAGCAGTTTCTTTGTCTGCTCTAACACAATCTCATCTTTAGATACTGACTGCTGTGCTGCTACAGTTGGTATGAACTTAGGTTGGGCGGGCTTTAAAATTTGGGCTTGCGACTGCAAGTGCACACTACTCCTCAACCCCCCAGACTTACCTTTATAAGACTGCAGGCTGCCAGCATATCGTAGATGTAAGCCTCCACAAAGTTCGCTGCCTCTGCTGCAGTCACAGGATTTCAATTAAATTCAATTCAATAAATTCCTATCAACACAGTTGATAGGAATTTGTCTTGGTACAACTCTCAAACATAAATAACCTAAAAGACGAACATCATAAATACAAAAAAACAATGTTCACCAACAATACCAAGCAACCAGTAAGACATTAGCCCAACACCCCGCAGAAAAAGACAATACCCCTCGGCAGAGAAAGTGCACAGTGCATACAGTTAATAAAGTGCTGCTAGCACTCAGTGCAAGTTCAGATGTCTGATAGCCAGAGGGTAAGTGCTGTCTCTAAAACGTGATGTGGAAGTCTTAATACTCCTATATCTTCTTCCTGATGGAAGGAGATTAAAGAGATGGTGAGCAGCGTGAGAGTGGTCCGGCTATGATGTTTTTAGCCTTTCTGATTATTCTGGTGGAGAAAAGTGAAGAAAGTGAAGGGAGACTACAGCCTATAATTTTTGATGCTCTGCGTACTACTCTTTCCATCCTAATTTTGTCCTGAGCGGTTGTGTGACCGAACCAGACAAGCATGGAAAAAGTAAGCACACTTTCAATAGTTGACCTATAAAAGTGGGTCATGGCAACTCGGCTAACTCTAAACTTCTTGAGCTGCTGCAGAAAGTGGAGTCGCTGATGAGCTTTACTGATCTTAAAATTAGTGTTGAGCTCCCATGATAAGGATTCCTGGATTGTGGTCCCCAGAAACTGGAAGGAAGTAACCCTCTCCACCTCCACCCCATTAATGGAGAGCGTAGAGAGGGGACTAGGGGTCCTTCTAAAATCCACAACCAGTTCCTTGGTTTTTGAGATGTTAAGTATCAAGTTATAGCTTTCGCACCATTTCACCAGCCCCTCCACTGAGAAGTAGCGGTAGTCAGACTCATCTCCGTTAGTAATAAGACCAACTACAGAGGTATCGTCAGCAAACTTAAGCAACAAAACTGAACTGGTGTGTGATTGACAGAATTGTGTATATAAAGAAAACAGAAGTGGAGAAAGAACGCAGCCCTGAGGGGCGCCAGTGTTCAAAAACTTTGACTGTGAGACGTAATCACCCATTTTAACCACCTGCTTCCTATCGCATAGAAAGTTAAAAATCCATTTGCAAAGTGATGTTCTAACACCTAGCTCCTGTAAAGTGTTGATCAGCTTCACAGGAACAATGGTGTTGAACGCAGAGCTAAAGTCCACAAAGAGGACACGAACATATGTAGATTTTAACTCCAGATGTTGAAGAATAGAATGCAAACAGAATGAAACTGCATCATCAACACTCCTATTTGCTCTATAAGCAAATTGGTGGGGGTCAAGTGAAATCCTGGACAGGTGTTTACATATCAAACCCTCAAACACTTTCATAATGACAGAAGTTAAGGCCACAGGCCTAAAATCATTAAGACACGAGATTCTATTTTTATTTGGAACTGGAATGATCACAGCAGATTTAAAACAAGCAGGCACAATACCAAGTTGGAGAGACCAGTTAAAGATGAAAGTGAGGACAGATGTTAATTGATCAGCACAGTGTCTTAAAGTGGCAGTCATTACACCGTCAGGCCCCGCTGCCTTCCTGATGTTCTGCTGACGGAGCAAGATTCTTACATCATGCTCAGAGATAATGGGTGGAGGGTCACCCTGCTCTCTGTAGCAGGGGCGGGGCAAGTGATTTCAGCTATCAAAACGACAGTAGAAGTCATTAAGCCTCCCAGGAAGAGAGGGGTCACTGACTGGAGCATGATGTTTGATCTTATAGTCAGTAATGTCCTGCAGCCCACGCCAGACACCTTTGATGTAATTTGTATATAGTTTATTTTCAAGCTTAGCTTTATAGGAGGCCTTGGATTTCAACACAGCTTGCTGAAATTCATACTTCAGTCATTTGTATTGTACCATATCACCACTCTTAAAAGCAGCCTGTTTTTTCTTACATAACATTCTCACTACATTATTAAACCAGGGCTTACTGTTATTAAAGACATAAACAGCTCTTGCAGGAATACAAACACTCTCACAAAATTGAATATAGGATGTGACGGTATCAGTAAAGATGCTAATATCCTGACCATCAGACAAAAAATTACTCCATACCGTGGAGTCTAAGCAATCCTGCAATGTGTCTATGGCTTGTGGGGACCATATCCTAAAAAGTTTAACAATTGGTTTCGCCACTTTAAGTTTCTGGCGATATTTTGGTATAAGAAAAATAGTGTTGTGGTCGGACTCACCCAAAGGGGCCCTCGCTACAGCATGATATGCCTCAGAAATAGGAGAATAGCATTGATCCAGTGTTTTATCCTTCCTGGTAGCGATCTGGATTTGGGGTTTGTATCTGGGGAGTGCCTTCCTCTAGGAGACATGGTTAAAATCACCCAGCAGAAACATGGCACCGTCGGGATTGTTGTTTTCAACCTCCGTGATATTATCTACAAGTTGCTGCAGAGCAGCCGGAGCAGAGGCGTCCGGGGGAATATAAATAACCATCAGGACAACAGAAGAAAACTCTCGAGGCAAGTAGAAGGGCTTACATATCACAGTGAGAGACTCCAACTCTGAAGAGCAGGTTTGTGACAAGTTTTTACAGTCCGAACACCAGTTACTATTGATGTAGCAGCCAACCCCACCTCCACGTAGTTTTTGTGAACACGCAGTGCGGTCTGCACGGTGTAGAGAAAAGCCTGCTAGTTGTAACATGGAGTCCGGGAAACTTTCAGCCAACCAGGTCTCAGACAGGCAGATAGCGGCAGCGGCCCTGAAATCTCTCTGTGTACGAATGAGCATAGAAAGTTCATTCATTTTGTTTGCCAGGGAGCGGACATTGGAAAGAATCAGGCTAGGTAGAGCTGGGCGGTAGATGCGACGCCTAAGCCGGACAAGAGCGCCACCCCTCACACCCCGCTTCCGAGTGTTCCAGCGTTGTTTAAGCCGCTCCTTATGTAATTGGCAATCCGGCGGTAGATCGGGCAGGAAAACGGGCATGCTGTCCCGAATATAAAGTAATGCAGATCTATCATACTGAACAATACCAAGGCTGGGTTCTAGAAACGTGCAGGACAACACCAAACAAACAAACAAAACAGAGAGTAGTACCGAGTCGCCATTGAACGGCGCCATCTTTCTCTCTTTAACCCAGGTGCGTATTTCAGGATACAACACACGTTTATATTGTTCTAACACCAGCGTTTCCATCATGTCCATTTTAGTTGTAGTATCGAATCGCACCCATTTGGAAAACAAGTCCTTGAGTCGAACATACAACTCCACAGGCGTTTCATCAGCTGGTGCATCTAACGCACGAAATCTCAGTCTATACGTCTCTGCGCTAATTTCAGGTGAGGGAAAACCTTGCCATTCAGTCAAGTCAGGATGTACCATGGATTGGTTAATCTTAATTATGGTAATCCTCCTACAATGCCAGGAGTTTACTGGCTAATGGTCAGGAATTCAAACACTTCATTAAAACACTGGCAGTGAAACCAGGCATTATCTGTATTCAAGAAACATGGCTGAAACCAAACCTAGATTTTATAATTGATGGATATTCAGGGATAAGGAAAGATAGAGATCTTGGAAAAGGCGGGGGTTGTGCTACATTTATCAAGCAAGGAATTCCATATAGACAACTGGGTGTAGGAGATGATCAGGAATATGTAATGGTGGAAATATGGGATGGGGGGGGGGGGGGGGGGGNGGTCATAATAAATTATTACAATCCTTGCAAAAGTTTGGATCTGAATAACTTATTGACAATACAAGGTCAAGACAAGAATAAAGTGATATGGTGCACAGACTTTAATGCTCACAGCACAGTGAGGGAGGGATATCATACTGACTCAAATGGAAGGGTAATTGAAGAGTTGATGGAGGATAGGAATTTAGTATGTATGAATGATGGTAGAGGTATGAGAATTAATGTAAATACGGGGAAAGAATCAGCAATAGATCTTAGCTTAGTATCTAATTCGCTAGCTGGTTTTAGTAACTGGGAGGTTTGGACATGTGATACAATAGGTAGTGATCATTACCCAGTTGTTTGTTCAAGAGGGGAAGAAAGACCAGGTGATGGAAGTCCGAAATGGATATTTGAGAAGGCAGATTGGGACAAGTTCCAGGTATTGAATGAAGAGGCAATAATGAGGATGGAGGTATCTGAAGATGTTGATGAATTGAATAATCAGTGTACATCAGCAATTATGATAGCAGCAGAGAATTCTATTCCAAAAAGTAAAAATAGGAGGATGAGAAAATTGGTACCATGGTGGACAGAGGAATGTCAGCAGGCAGTAAGGGATAGGAATAAAGCATTCAGATTAGTCAAAAGAACCCATAATATGCAACATTTAATCCAGTACAAAAAAGCACAGGCTACAGTGAGAAGAACAGTACGACAGGCTAAGAGGGCTAGCTGGAGGACTTTTTGGGATGGGATAGAACAACTCCAGTGGGCGAAGTATGGGGAATGATTAAAAGGATGGGAGGAGATAGAAGGGAATGAGAATATCCGGTTATAGTAACAGAGGAAGGTTCAGCAGTATCAAATAGGGAAAAAGCAGAGAGCATGGTCAAAGCATTTGCAAGGATACATAGTTCAGAAAACCTATCAGAGGAAGAAAGAAGGAGAAGAGAGTGGAAAATAAATCAATATCCAGGGATATTAGAAAGGAAGGAGGAAGTAGATAGTATAATAGATTAACATTTTTCAATGGAAGAAGTGAAGAGAGCAATAAAAATGTCAAGATCGTCATCACCGGGGAAAGATGAAGTATGCTATGTGATGTTAAAAAATTTAGGAGAGGGCGCACTTTTGAAATTGTTGCATTTGTATAATAGAGTCTGGGAAGAGGGAAGATTGCCGAAAACGTGGAAAAAAGCAGTTGTAATCCCGATAAGGAAACCTGGCAAGGATCCATCAAAACCCATCAGCTATAGACCAATAGCATTAACCTCTAATTTATGCAAAATAATGGAAAGAATGATAACAGAAAGGTTGTTGTATGAGCTTGAGAAGAAGGGAAAGATAGCAAATGATCAGAGTGGGTTTAGGAAAGGTAGGAGTACCATGGATGCAGTTGTTAGACTAGAAAATGAAATAAGGAAAGCCCAGGAAAATAAAGAGGCAGTAATTGCAGTGTTTTTGGATATAGAGAAAGCGTACGATATGATGTGGAAGGAAGGAGTTCTAATAAAGTTACACAAGTTGGGGATTGGAGGGAGAGTTTTCAATTGGATAAAAAAAATTTGTGTGAAAGGAATATCCAAGTAAGAATAGGATCAGAATTGTCAAATCAGTATACTGTAGAAAATGGTACACCTCAAGGTAGTGTAGTAAGCCCACTACTATTCATAATAATGATTAATGATATCTTTTTAAAGATTCCAGCAGATATAGGTAGGTCACTTTTTGCAGACGATGGGGCTCTGTGGAAGAGGGGGAAAAATATGGATTATGTAGTTGGGAAAGTGCAAGGAGCTGTAGATAAAGTGGTGGAGTGGGGTAAAGAATGGGGATGTAGATTCTCAGTGGAAAAAACCCAAAGTGTTTTCTTTACTAGTAAAAGAATAGATGAGAGATTGAAAATAAGGTTGTATGAGAAAGAAATAGAAAGAGCAGGAACATTCAAATTCCTGGGGGTGCTTTTTGATTCCCGTTTAACATGGGCAGATCATACAAGAAGAATAGTGGAGAAAAGTAAACAAGTAACAAATGTAATGAGATGCTTGACTGGTAGAGAATGGGGGGCAAGTTGCCAAGCACTGAAAAGTATTTATGTGGCCCTGATAAGATCTATGGTGGACTATGGCAGTATAGTATATACTTCAGCAGCTAGATCGCAGGATTGGCACAGCTGTGTTGAGATGGCAGTAGGATGTGGGCTTCACTGTGTAAATACATGATTGTTAGAACAATAAGTTTGAATAAAGCTTTGTTTAATTTGTTGTTAACTTGTATATGTATTTATTTATTGTGATGTTTACGTTTATTAATTTTTTTACTCATTTATTCACATTTCTTATTGTTGTCAGTAAATAAAATATAATTATTTTATTCATTCATGCATCAGTTCATTGCTTGACTGTAAATTGAGATGTATTCTCCTTGGCTGCATTTGTCTGTGTATTTATGCATAGCTATGTCACTTGACAAAACAAATTGCATTTTTCTTGTAGCTAAAAAATTAAAAAAAAACCGTACTAGGGTTGTCAAGTTACTGGTGCTATGAGGTGCACCTGTCACTCATCTTTTAAAATTTTTTTTATTTATTTATTGCAGAACTTATAATTACATTCAAGATCAGGGTAAATACCATGGTTGTATCTTTAACAAGGAGCAATCATAATGTTAAAATATATATATATATATATCATGGGTTTGCAATTTGCATACATAATAGTATGAGATTACACCGAAAAAAAGCACAATGACAAGATTAAATATCTTTGAATAATTTATCAATTTTTTTTAATTTAAAATTTTTTTTATTTATAAGCTTGAAGTATGAACCGAGAGTTAAATTCAACAATAAAAAGGAAAACAAAGGAGATTGTCAGGATTCCTGGGTGATCTATGGTGTGTGTGTATGTTTGTTTACTTACCTGTTGGTGGTGGTTCCTCACGGGTGCACTAGCCCCTCCTGCTCGTTTCGGTAAGGGTTCACCTGCTGTGTCTCATTAGCTGTTCCTCTTTAAGAAGCAAACGCTGTCCTGTCTTTTGTTGCGCACTCATTGTCTTGGTCGGTCACAGTCACGCTCTCTCTAAGTCCAGTCGAGGTTTCTGTTTCTTTTTTCAGCTCTCGTCTCTGGTTCGGTCGCCGACTTCCGGACGCTTGCCAATGCCCGGAGTTCACACACCTGTGGATTTACGTTAACTTGCCCTCGAGTGAGCCCTGCCCTGTTTTTCCCGCTATAGCTGGTGCGCTTCGTCTTTAGGCGAGATCCAGTCTCTTCCGGGTTCCGGTGAGTTTGTCCGTCAGTCAAGTGTTTCCATTATTCCGGCTGTCATCCGCCGCGTGAGGTTTTCTCTCCGGTCACCGACCAGAGTGGATTACATGGTTGGACGCCACGTGTGGTTCTTCCTCTGTGAACTGTTATTTTTTGAACTTTTCTTTTTTCCTCAATAAACATTACGAACTTGCATTTGACTCCGAGACTCCTTGTGACAGAATGAGTGCGCCAGAAATGGAGTCAGCGAGTTCGGAGGNGACCAACAATGAGCAAGCAGGGCTCTACAGTAACATTTTTTTTTAGGAGCACAGTCAAAAATTTAGGAGCACTTTCTGATCAATAACAGACACTAACTTTCCTATGACCGGGCAATATTTGCCCCTTTAAATTAAATTAACTAATCTTATTAAATGTATGCATAATATTTCATCAATTTCTTTAATTAAAATAGAAAAATTGTTTTTGAATGTTAAATAATAAATTCAGTTAGAACAATAAGACCCAATCAGGCTGTTACCTTTAAAAATAAATCATCAAAAATCTTTGCACTGCAGAGGTGGCACAGAAGCTCCATCTGAAGTGGTTTTTAGACACATTTACATAGACTGCTTAAGGAGCAGCTCATTGGTAAATAATGTTGTACAAATGTTTTTAAATATAATTATTTTGAATTTAGAAATATGTAAAAAAATTTAAATGTAAAAGTTTGATATTTTAAGTAAAAATAGTCTGTAAAGTGTAAATATGAAAATAAATGTATTACATTTACCGCCAGTAGGTGGCGGTAAATCTTAATGTGTGAGTCATTCATAAAGTCGTTCAAAACGCAGATTCATTCATGAATCACTGTTGCTTGTGATGGAGTATTTTATCCATCCAATAGAAAACAATTGTAGAATTTGTTTGCTTACTATAAAAGCTAGAAGTATTGTGAGGCCCTCTTGGCCTATTTAACTGTAAGGGTCAAACAAGTTTACTTGGCCACTGAGCATATTTCATTGGTAATTTTCCACCAGACAACAGGTGGCTGCGAAATGAACAAGACCATCATTAAAGGGTACCACGTGAAGGCCTCTTGCCTCTGGGGAGTGTTGACTGTTTTGATACAATGTTTCATTTGGCCAATGGGAAAAGGGTTGACCATCAATTGGCAGAAGGCCATGAGAAATGAAGTCAAAAGTTGTACAGTAGCTGGAAGCTGGTCACCCTTACTAAGAAAATTCTCTTACATAAGTAACACCTGCAATTATATTAGTGAAGTGTCTATGGCAGAAAGGTCGGGGAGTACATGGGAAGGAGGTGTGGGAGAAGAGCCCCCATAGATGATATCATGGAAAATAACTGTTAGGGTGAATATTACCAGCCAATGATATTACTTTGGTGTATTTTAAGAGATAAGAAAAAGCCAATGATATTAATTTGGTGTGTTTTTAAGAGATAAGAAAAATGTATAAAACTGTGCCCCGGCTAAGGGAGCCTCAGATGCTGAGCTGGCATCTCACTTTGTTGCTTGACAATAAAGTTAAATACTTCTGAGACCTGGAACTTCGACTCTGCAAGTTTTTCTTCGAGACCAGATCTGAAGGGACAAAGATACATCGAATTTGCCACGACACTTGGAGACGCGCAACAGTTCTGGTGTGGCTTTGTTTGAAACTGTTTTCACGAAATAGAGCAAAAATAGACATTATTGTGTCTAATTTTAAATCACTTAATATCAACTTGTTTATTGGACTTCAAAAAGGTTAGTAAGTATTACATTTTCAATCATGCCAATTCTCGGAGAAACAGGAGTATACTCGTGTGATAGTACTTAAATTATTAGGCTTGCTGCTATAGACCGTGTTACCGGTGTTCAGCCGCAACACCGGTTACATCACTTGCCCACCGTGACCGTGGCACCAACCCCACCGTCGTTTTGATTTTTTTATAAAAATAATTTTGTTTAGTTAGTGAACAGATACAGTTAAAAACTGAACGCGTCTGGTCTGTGTACGTTTTGATAGTTTGTTTTCCAATTTGAAATGAAATACGCATATTTTTCGGGATACGACCGTTTTCTCGTTTGTTAAAAAAACGGAAAAAACAAGATTTTGGCTCGATTTTTCAGGTCACGGATGGAAAACAGAAAGCCGACTTCAAAACTCGTTTTCCACATGTGGGCGGTCATTACACGCCCCTTTCAGCCGATTGATCAATCAAATCTGAGCCAGTGACGTCATAATCAGTTCGTTCAACAAAATAACAGTCCTCTGCTGCTATTTCAGTATATGTCATATATCGGCTTTCTTCTGTGCAACCTAACGCGTATTTCACAGAAATATGTATGCACAGATAAAAAAAAAAACAATTATAAAATAAAAAAAACCTACAATAAATTTAATTAAGTCTGTTGTTAAGATTTATAAGTATGCTCTCATTTGTATTCATTTGTATTCATTTATGTTTGTATTTTGTTTTCCCAGCTTTGTTTTTCTCTGTGTGACAGGCAGTCCAATCACAGTGCCAAGTGCCTTAAGCTGTCATTGAGTTTTTAAAATGTAAAATGTAAATGCCTCTACATTTGAGCCAAGCACATGACGGTCTATCACTGATCTATAGGCTGTATATATAAGCTAATGATAGGCTATTCTCTGGCGCACAGGGACAACTATCACCATGGCCGCGAGAACCCCCGTACTGGGTTTCGTCGAAAGGCGATCGTTTGCCCCGCAGTAGCTATTTTCATATTTTCAGTGTTATTCATGCACAGCAGTGCGCTGCGAAGTCATCGATAAGTAAATTAAGAGCAGCTTCTAAACACAAAATAGTTGTTGCTGGTGTGTGTGTGTGTGTGTTATTTGTTTTCACGATATATATGGACAAAAAGACAAACTTGAAATATAATAAATATAGGTTAATAAAACTGTTATTCCAATTTGACATGTGACAACACCTACCGGTATCACCGTCGGGGGGCTTTTTAGTTTTCCTTAGCTTATAAATGGCCATAAATATTTGATCTCTTAAATTAAACATAGCCCTAGAACGTTTATTAACATAACCCAGCTAACACAGTTACGTTGTGACGACGTAACTGGACCGGACCATATTCGTTGTAGCGACGTACCAAGGGACGTCCAGGGACGTAACTTTGTGATTCCCATATTCGTCGTGGCGACGTTATAGTGGTACGTCTCTGTAACGTGAGGAGTACGTCTCAACGACCAAACTGGCACCTTGTAAAAACGTAACTGGATCGGCTCATATTAGTTGCAACGACGTTCCAAATAACGTTCCAGCGACGTAACTTTGTGATTCCCATATTCGTCGTGGCGACGTTATAGCGGTACGTCTCTGTAACGTGAGGAGTACGTCTCAACGACCAAACTGGCACGTTGTAAAAACGTAACTGGATCGGCTCATATTAGTTGCAACGACATCCCGAATAACGTTCCAGCGACGTAACTTTGTGATTCCCATATTCGTTGTGGTGACGTTATAGCGGTACGTTGCTGGAACGTGACAGGTAACGTTACGTCCAAAAGACCAAAATACCACCTCGACCTTTATCTTAAAATATGCTTCTCACCTTTACTCCGGGGAATGGAGATCCGTCCATAACCTTGAAATCCATGCAGAACTGATAAACACTCCATTCTCTGCTAAAACCTTATAAAAGCTAATTGTTATAGGGAATTGTATTGCTTTGGTTAATACATTTGCAGATCAAAATATGTAGTGGAAACCAATAGAAACCCTCATTAAATTAATTAATTAAAATGGCTAGAAACACACTGCATCCATGTAATCATCAGCATTGTTACTTTGTACAATTACTAAGCCAATACATTTGAACATTACCATGTTACCATGTTTTAACCATGTAAAGTGTTAAGTTAGGAGTACAGAAAATTGAACATGAATTCATAAATTGAACACATTCATAGATCAAACAATACAATCAATAAATAAATGTAACCAGTGATTAATGTTTTATTCTTTTAATTGACAAAGTGTTTTATCATTAGATGGGTATAGTTAAATAATGATTTTATCAATTATATTTATAGATACTCTTATGACTACTATCCATAATTTGGCACAAAAATGACAAAGATATGAAAAAGATTCAGCAGATATTTTATTACTTTATTTGCAAAAAAAATATTTTAAACCATTTCCTAAGTGTCCTGTATGAGGCAGCTGCTACAAATATACTGATGTAATGTGCTTTAATACTGCTTTACTGCCAGACAATATCACAATTACCAAAGATATACAGTCCTTGAGCTTCTCAAAAGCTAAAAAAAATCCAAAAGATGACATTCATAAAGAGTAAAAGTTATGTATAAAGTACAATATAAAGATTTTTTTATTAGCATTTCTTCAAATAATAGTTTGGCCCGCCCAAAAATACATGTACAGTTTTTGTTCAAGAAAATGAACGTGGACTTTCTCAGGAAGAATTTGAGATCTCTTATTACCGTGTCCTCAGCTGTGTAGAACACTCTTGCCAACAGTGTTGAGGAGGAAGATGATGTCTTTCTCAGGTTCTTCTGAAGCAAGGATCACTTTGGATTTTTGCAAACTGGAAGCTAAAAAAAAAAAAAAAGTATTGTAGTCAGGTTTATTGTTTGTTAGAAACGTATGAGGAAAGCATGTTTAACTTACATGTTCCTCCTCTTCTTCATCCTGAGCTGCACTGTCACCTCGGTCACCACTGCCATCATCATCCTCCTCTGACAGCTGAAAGGTTGAATTACATTGTTAGAAGTTGCATTTTTACTTTTAAAAACAGTCTCTTCTACTTACCAAGGCTGCATTTGATGAAAGAAATACAGTAAAATAATACTATTGTGAAGTAGTTTTACTTTAATATTCTAAAATAGTTTTACTATTAACTTTCCTATTTTAATCTATTTTTAAAAGTAAGTTATTCCTGTGATCAAAGCTGAATTTTCAGCATCATTACTCCAGTCTTCAGTGTCACATGATCCTTCAGAAATCATTCTAATATGATGATTTGCTGCTCAAGAACACAAAAATATGAAGCAGTACATTTCAAAAGAAATGTCCGAGCATCAGTTCAGCATATTAGAATGATCAAAGATCAAGTGGCACTGAAGACTAGAAAAATGATGCCGAAAATTTTCCGTCAAAGGAATAAATTAAATTTTGCAACATCTTCCAAATCTCAAAATCTTTGACTGGCAGTGTACATTATTACATTTAGATAATAAACAGTGCACAAATTCTCAAAGAACTTACATTTTAACGATTACTTCCCTCACTGCTGACTCCAAGCTGGGGACACACTGAACGACTAGCTGAAACGTTCTAAGACTGAAATCAACACACTTAACTTTCCTTCGACTGAAGTGGATTTAAATACTTATAGATTATAAACAGACTGAACGCAACTGGCTCTGACTCAACGTGTTTGGGCAAGATCAGTTGAACGTATCAAATTACATTTATAATCGGCCTTACAGTCGTTAAGTGTGTCCCTGGCTTTAGTCCTTGTTGCAGCCTCCTCAAAAAATACATCTTTCTGTACACGAAAGCATGAAAAAAATATTTTAAGAAAAAAATACAGTAAGGGCATATTTCATGTAGCCTAAATGAATTGCGATTATGATTTTTTTTTTTTTATATATTATTTTGAAATCAATAAAATATCATGTATATATTGTAAGTTAGAGCATTATTTGTTTTTATCATGACATGAATTCCAAACCTGTTAAGACTTTCGTTCATCTTCAAAACACAAATAAAGATAATTTAATGAAATCTGAGAGCTTTCTGTCCCTCCATTGACAGTCTACGCAACTGCCACTTTGATGTTTAAAACAAAAGTTCATACAGATCGTAAATCTAATCTAATGAATTGAGGTTTTAGTCCAAATTTTCTGAATAAACTCGATGACTTTATATTATGAACAAATTTAATACACAAGTGCATATACAAACAAGTACAGTTGAGCTTCCATTTATGTTCGCTAATTAATGTTTATATGTGAGTAAAAGTCTAAACTCAAACTGTATATTGCATTAAGCGAACAAGTCTCTTCAGAAAATTTGGACTAAACTGCTCCATTCATATGGATCACTTTACAATCTCTTTATGAACTTTTTGAAGTGTCAAAGTGTTAGTTGCATGGTCTGTAAATTGAGGGACAGAAAGCTCTCAGATTTCATTAAAATATCTTCACTTATGTTTCGAAGATGAACAACACATTCTTGCATGTTCGGAATGACATAAGGGTTTTTTCATTTTTGTGTGAACTAACCCTTTAGGCAGGCGTACACGTAAGTTCGAACACTCAGTAGTTTGTGAGCCCTAGAATACAAGTTAGTTAACCCGATAATCAAAGCAGTTGGTACATTGCACGACTGCACTACACAGCTTTTCTTTGTTTTAAAAACAGACTTAACATTTATCTATTACGGGTCCTAATTAGGAAACGATGAGCACATTAAGCTTTGTGCCATTGCTGTTTATATTTATCAAGCAGTAAAAATGCCCCTTTCAACGGCCAAAACAAGAAGCTTGCGGATGAGATGAATGGAAGGAGATTTTGGATTGTATTTGATAGTATCGAACAGATTTAAAAAAAAGCTTTAAACATGCCCTTTCAATCCGAATGAAATGTCAATTGGACCCGGCCAATTAATTTCAACTAACGTGGTTACATGTGACTTTTTATTCCATCTGTGCTACTAGTCTGATTA
>RJVU01079141.1:5532-17637 GCA_003731715.1 Anabarilius grahami
AACCCTCTAGATTCTTATAATACTAATGTGTCACAGAGTTAGTAACATGTAACATAAATTGCCAAGTAGGGAACGAAAGTTGGAGTCCGTAGATACCAAACATGCTACTAGCGTGATTTCAGTTAACTATACATTTGCAACTATGGAACATTAATACCAAAATAGTTCAAAATAGAGAATTAATACATAGAATAAAGCCTATAAAAGGAAAGTCATGAGATGGGAAAATTGGATACAAGTTTATACATTTCCCAAGTGGTTATATAGAGAATACATAGAATTAAGCGAGTTTATTTGTCCTTCTCAGAAAGAATGAGTCCCTAGTCTCTATAGCATTCTTTCTGATCATAAAAGTACCATATATCTGTAACAGGACACCAAGTTGTGCCTGTGTGCTAGCTACATTTGGGATGCTGGTTGCAGTTTTAGGGGGATGGGATCACAGAGCTTTGATAGAGTAAGTTTATGGGTAATTCCTTAATTATAATGAGTAATTTTGTGTGCCTGATTGGTCCAGACGCTACAATATTAATGTATGTTCAACACTCTTACAATGTAATTGAATTGCAATTCTAATGTCACCAAAATACATTTAAAGTTTATGCGGAGTGAATTCTGCATTTCAAAACTTAAAAACAAGAGTATATTCAAAGTGTACTTAAGTATACTTGGAATAGTTCCACTGTAGCACAAACAATTATATTTAATACAACTTTAGTTGAACTTAAGCGCTGCTTTTGGACAACTAAAATGCATTTAGTACAAAATTAGTTGTTCCAATTTAGCAGACTTTAAGTATACCAATTTATAGTGTGCCACAAGTACATTTAGTTATACTAAAGTACATACAAATAAATTGTGCTTAAGTATACTATTTTTTCACTAGGGTAATTGTTGTTTATGTACAGGGAACAAACCTTTTGACTTTAAAGCTTGGTCTGACCATGGTATTCACACCCTGGAAGACCTCTTAACAAGGCATACATAACTCCAAGTATACTGTATAAAATGAAGGTTAGGTCAGATCGGTCGGTAACACTTTAGTATAGGGAACACATATAAACTACTAACTATGACTTTTCCCTCAATAAACTTCTAATTTACTGCTTATTAATAGTTAGTAAGGTAGCTGTTAAGTTTGGGTATTAGGTAGGATTAAGAATGTAGAATAAGGTCATGCTGAATAAGGCATTAATATGTGCTTAATAAGTACTAATAAGTAGCCAACATTCTAGTAATATGCATGCTAATAAGCAACTAGACCCTAAAATAAAGTGTCACCAATAAGTCTATAGTAGGCTCATATATACAAATGTGCTGGGAGTGCCCCACTGTAGTATCATTCTGGACATTTGTATGCACTGTTCTTTCTGACATTTTACACCTAGAGATACCACAGGATCCTATGCTTTTTCTGTTATTGGATGATTCTACACTCCAGCTAAATGCACAGCAAAAAAGGACTCTACTGGCGGCTAGTACAACAGCCAAAAAGATTATTCTGAAGCTCTGTATAGAGCCAACCATCTCTACAGCTTTCCATTGGCTAACCTACTTTAGAGACATTGCTTTACTAGAAGGTACTACGGTTAAGATCAATGGAGTAAAGGACAGGACTATTCAGAACTGGGAAGAAATTGCTGAAGTGTTGCTGGACAAGCTAAAGCCCAGATCTTATATCTCATTTATTTGACCTACCCTTTCACATTTTCTTTAAGGTGGACAGTTTTCATGGCCTTTGTTTGTATATATTTCATCTGTTTTGGGATTCTGGATCTGTTTCATATATGCCAAAATTCTGAAATAATACAAATTTTGATTACAAAAAGGAAATATTAATGTACCATGCATCTGCACCCTCATAGTCTTAAAGTGTTTATTACAAAAAATCTCTCTCTCATCCAAAAAAAAAAAAGGACTAGCCAATGCTTTGACAAAAACCACACAGGACAGGGCAGAGAAAGTCCTTTCTTCTGTTCTGTATACCCTAGTGAAAAATAAATATACTAAAATCTAATTTAAATACATTTATTTTATGCTAAGTGTACTACAGTTGCGTTTACATTTGCATGTACTTAATATAAATATCCTGCAATTGTACTTTTAGTATACTAAATTGGTATACTTAAAGTCTGCTAAACTGGAACAAGTATTTTTGTGTTAAGGGCCAACTAAAGATATACTTCTATAGTATTCTACTATAGTATATTTGATGCTAAAGTGGAACTATTGCAAGTATACTTTAGTACAAATGTATATATATCTTGCATTCAAATTATACAGTGATCATACTATCTTTACTAATATTGATATTAAACACATTTTAGGTTTAATATTTAGAAATATGCATTGTGCAATAAAGAAGAATTGCAAATAAATTTTAATTAAAATATTTATGTCCGTATTTCTGTAAATAGTCAACATTTGAAGCGGATCAAAACCCTTCATCAAAGTTGTACTAAAACCTTCTAAGGACAACTTTTTTTGATCCACTTCTAATGCTTACTACTGTATATTAATGGGTTTGTACTGTAGTTAGTATGAAATAAATGTAGGCCTATTTTAAATACATTTTGGTAGGGTTTTTTCACTAGGGCAGACTCTGCATCCATTGCCTCTGACATGTTTTCTCACCATCACGTACTTAACTCGGAAACTCTTAATTATGAGTTGTGCTGATGTTCATGTCCATTTTAAATACATTCTTTCTGACATGACTTGAAAACACTGTAACCGCCCTAGTGAAAAAATAGTATACTTAAGCACAATTTATTTGTATGTACTTTAGTATAACTAAATGTACTTGTGGCACGCTATAAATTGGTACACTTAAAGTCTGCTAAATTGGAACAACCAATTTTCTACTAAATGCATTTTAGTTGTCCAAAAGCAGTGCTGAAGTTCAACTAAAGTTGTATTAAATATACTTGTTTGTGCTAAAGTGGAACTATTCCAAGTAGTACACTTTAAATATACTCTTGTATTTAAGTTTTGAAATGCAGAATTCGCTCAGCACAAACTTTAAATGTATTTTGGTGACATTAGAATTGCAATTCAATTACATTGTAAGATTGCTGAACATACATTAATATTATACTGATAACAAACTTTTAGTGATTTTAAAACACATTGCAATGGCATTCCAAGTTAACTTGTAGTGTGCTAATGGCATCATTATAATGTGCTTCAAATAGGCTACAATAAAGTAATCTTTATAAATAAAGGTACAGCTTTAGAATATGCCTTTTACAGACAGCCCCAGTAACTTACTTATCCAGTGAACATCAGTAAGACAATGGGAACAGATATATATGTATATTGAATGCAGGAACCGGTACGGGCTGGAATCGAACCCGGGTCACGTGGGCCGCTGTCGCACAAGAGCACTCGCCTTACCTGTTGCACCACCACACATAGACTTTGTTAAACTGGTGTTACTTTGTGTTCTCTCTATACTTTTACAAGTACAGCTATAACCGCGCAGACATTATCAATGACAACTACTAATGACAGCACAAATTATATTGATTAAAAGACTGTGAATCGCCGACCAAATCTTTAATATAGACACAGTAAGTGGTGCTTGAAAATAAACGTGAAACGGCCTGTTGCTATACAACACGAACGTGCATTAAACTTCAAGCTGTTGAAGAAATAAAACCAGCACACGCAACATTAAATATCAAGAATGTTTTGCTTCCCTTTTACCTGACATTATCTGTGACTTAATTGACAGGCGACTCCTCACACGTCCCGGAGCCTTGGTTAAAATTGCAATTTTCTCACGATTTACAAATAGTTGGAAACATTTGGGATATTGTAAGTACTCAAGTGAACAAAATATATAACACTGGCCTAGTGGTTTTTGGATATTTTACTGCAAAAATATTACATATAGACCTTTTACGCACTTCCGCATTTTTCGAACGGAAATACGTCAATGAAGTGTAGTAGAACTTCCTGTTATCATAGCGGCAGATACGAAAAATGGCAGTCGAAGAGTCGCAGTTTCTGTTGTGTTCCAGGCTGTTCGTCTTCCAACCAAAAACAGCCCTACCTTTCATTTCATTCTTTTCCTGTGGATCCAAACCTGAAACCCAAATGGATACAGGCGATCCGAAGAGAGGAAGGGCATAGTTTTAATGTAAAAACAGGTAGCACCTATGTCTGCAGCCGGCACTTCGCTCCGGATGATTATAGTGGTGGCTGTGTCGTTCGTCGCCTGAAGAGTGGTATTGTCCCGAGCCTATTCCCTTGGAACAACTTTACTGCTCCTTTGAGAAAGGAGTCAGTATATGACAGAACCTTCAAACGTCAATCTGTACAGCTATGCTGTGAAGATAGCGACATGGTGGCTAAGGCAGTAAGGATTGATCACGACTACGTGACACACCCACCTGCAGGTAAGATTGTTCATAATGTGTTTAGTTAACGCTAGTCAACTAACGTTATGTGTACCGTTATTGGATAAATGCACTTCTACCTGAACAAATTAATGTTTATAATATAAGCTGTTCACGAAATTCAACTAACGTTAGCCTACATCTGTAACATAGTCTCATGCTGTCTAGCTGTAAGGGGCCAGAGATGGGCAGTAGGGGAGAGCAGGGCACAACCTAACGCTTTTTGACTTTCTCCATTTTTGTAAACCTACTTTGGGGTTAGAGTATTTATTTTTTCCCCAAATTAATTTTATAGCACGACCATATAACAGTTTAAAATGTAATCTGATCTAATCAAAAAAATATACAAGAAATCTTAAAATATTTTCTCAATAAAATAAAATTATTAAGTGTTCATATAAAATAATGTAATAAAAAAAAAAAAATAATGAATCAATTTATTGATGTGGCAGCTAGTAAATACACTAAGTTTCATCATACTAGCATGTGTGGAAGTATTTAAAACAAGTGTTATAGGGTATCGGATGTCATGGCGGACAAAGGGTTCCTCATTCAAGACCTCCTTGCTGACGTTGAATCTAAGCTCATCATTCCACCTTTTAAGCGTTCAGCTCAATTCAGCAAGGAGGAAACGGAACAAACCCAAGCCATTGCCCGCCTCAGAATTATAGTAGAAAGAGTGATCGGTAGGATAAAGTCCTTTCGCATCTGGGACTCTCCCGTGCCGCTCACACTGATTGGCAGTGTGAATCAGATCTGGCTTAACTGCTGTGTTTTGGCAAATTATCAAGGACCTTTTTGTTTTGAAGAGTGAATTAATGTTTGGTATGTAAATAATGTATAATGTGTAAATAGCATGTAAATAATTTAGTGTTCCCACATATTCTTAAAAATCAAATTAAATAATTGTTATATTCTTAATATTTTTCTGTTGAAATGTGACTTTGATTTCACTAAAAAATTCGATGAACAAATAAAACAATTTTGGTCAAAATTGTGCATCATTTAATTTTTTGGTATGCGTAACAACTGATTAATAACAACTCAAATAACATCAAACATTTACAATAAAAAATAACATTACAGATTATCAACAGTAAGACAGAAGGCTAAACTGATTGGTAAAGACAAGATTAGTGTAATTCAAGGTATGCATTCATGTATGTGCCATAATAATATATATCCAATTTCTCTTTCATTTCCGCTATGAATGAGTCATCACGCCAAATTCTTTCCACAGTTAAAGTTGATAGGGTATCGGTAACAAAGTCACACCATGTCAGTCCTGTGATTGCCAGTTGGCCCTGAACCTGCCAGTAGTACTTATGTGAACGCCTCAGACTGGCTTGGCCTTCCTGCACCTTGAGGTGAGCAACCTGAGATGGATCAGTTTTTGTGCTGCTTTTCACCTCAACCAGGCCAAAAGGAGGCGACTCTGAAGGGTCATACACCCAACCGTCTGGACTGGCCCCGAGATGTGGTGCGTCAGGGTGAATGACGAACCCGGCTGGTAACACATTAACTCGCAACAGTTCAGCATAGCTTGCCAGCACTTCAGGGTCCACTAGTAGACCACGCTTCATTGCAGCTGTTTGCTTTGTGGAGCCTCTGATCATCTGAATAGCTGCAGACTCCAGCTCTGCACGACACGCCCTACTACAACAAGCATCCCAAAAACGACTAGCAGTCAGCCTTGGTTGCCGTAGCTGTGTCCACGCAAGACATTTGGATTGCTGCTGAGTTTCTTTTGCTATCTCGCAGGACAGCTGCGGTGACACTTTAAGAGACTGGAGATGCATTAACTGATGCAAGGTCGGGACGAAATGCAACCTGGGAAAAGTGTGCTGCATCACAGGTAGGGATGGAAATTCTGGAGCCATGTGGTGTAGGAGGAGGTCACTGGACTTCTTGGGTGGACAGTGATAGGACATGGGGGATCCACGGGGGACAGACCCAAATTTAGATGGCGTCAGCTCCATCTCAGAAACCCCATCCAATACAACAGCCATGAGAGGTTGTGGCTGCACCTGGCTTAATTTGCTTCCAGATGCCATCATATATGGATCTGGCAGTGGTCCTAGACAAGAGAAACACAAGATTATTGGTCACACAAAAGAAAAGTTAGACATGAGTGCATAACTACATTTAAATTTTATTCATTATATCTGCGGTAACCATAATTTGGTTAGTCATAACATTAAAAAAAAACTTGCTCTCACAAAGCAACAAAAAGTTAAATTAATCACCTGTATATGCCTTGTACAGTGTGGACCTCAGACCGTCCTTGCCAACTGTTTTGGGCTTTTGCACCACCAGCTCACTAACCGGTTCAGGGTGGATTCCCTTAAAAGTAAAAGACAAAAAGCAATTACAGTCTGTAGTCACTACTGGGGGTGTTTTTATAATAATTTACAGTTGTTATAGATACACATCGGTTCTTAAATCATAATGACATGTTTATCACAAACCCACCTGTGTTCTTGGTCTGTGCCATCTTTGCAAGCCACTTGTGCAGGCCAGGGGGGGTGGAACAGCCTGCAGACCCAGCTGTGAATAATGTGCGGTCTGGTACAGGATGGCAACTATGTGATTGCAGAATCCTTTACCAGCCGCACAACTGCAGGAGAAAGCTTTCAGGTTGGCACTTTCTGCATCCAGTGATATCTAGACACAATAGATTAAATAGGTTACAATTAAGTCATACTTATGTTGCTACATCAATGTTCATAATAACATGAAACTATAACTTTCAGTAGGGTGACCAGATTTGAGTTGGTAAAAAAGAGGAGTGAAGTGAGTTTGTGAGATATTTCATCGAGAGTAATGGGTGTGCAGAGCTGCGTACATAATGCAAATATGATTACATTTCATGTATGTTCAATGTTATTTTATTATATAGGTATCAAAAAAGTGGACATGTCCGGGAAAAAGAGGATGTCTGGTCACCCTACTTTCAGTAAAATAATAGTAAGTGAAGAAAGTGCAACCTCAGCAAGAAGAGTGAACACGAAAGAACGGGTAACTTTTGCCAACCCGCATTCTGTCTATATTCAAACCTCCAGTTTGTGAAGCTCCTCGCTCTTTCTCATTGACCTGAAGCATCTACCTCTCACTACTACCTGTCCCTGGAGTATATTTGATACTATAACCGCATGCAACAAGAAAACATTACGTGATATCTCACAGAGAAATACACAACTTTACAAGACAATGTCAGTAACATTTCACATTTACCTAGTACAGCTTCACCAAATTACTGGTTGTTATGTTAATCTCATGCCTTCTCACTTAAACATACACACAACATATTCAGTGCGATGTGTTATACCTTATATTACAAATTCACAACACCTAAGATTTACAGTTAACGTAAACAAAGTTATAACCGGTGATACGGCTATGGCTAAAGCTTACCTTGGTAATTGTGGATAAACTCTTCGTGGAAGAATTTATATCCCTTGTCCAATTTGTTCCCTTTAGTAGACGAATGCATCTCCACACTCTTCACCACATCGGCGCTGGTGAACTTCGGAAGACAACTCAGGCTCGTCGAAAACACTCTAGCTGCCATTTCTCCGCCAACAAAGCTCACACCGGAACTGGGTTTACGCTTCGTTGACGTGTTTCCGGTTTTTGCGTAAATGGTCTATTGTACCTTTAACGCAACATGAAGCAATTTCATAAAATCTAGCGTTAGCGTCAGTTCTGGCAGGTCACGTCAGTCAAGCTCGCATCAGCTGACTCCCAGGTGACTTGCGTCTGCCTATAGGAATACGACGCCTATCACGGCATCTATATATAAGCTCCTCAGTATTATCAGCAGCTATTGCATTCTCAGGAGCAAATTAATGGCGAATTCGACAGGCAAAACAGCATCATATCACTAGGAATTGTGCAATCGGAAATTTAGCGAGAGGGATTCGTGGATTTCACCTCTCATACACGCGAATTCGCCGCACTGATCATAAGCCGACTGATTGTAAACGACTGAGTTAACATTAGCATTGCTTCTCGCATCGCTGCATTAGACACGGACTCGCAGTTTAGACGGATCTGTACTCCCCGCATGAAGAAGCGTTTCAAGAGAAGATCAAACATCCACTTCAGCTATTTCACTCAGCTTCATCTCTGAATGTTTCCACGAAGCTAAGCTAAGTTCCTTTTAATGCTCATTGTTTTAAAACTCATGCTGTTGCTAAAGCTATCAGTGTTGCTTAGGCTTCTAGTCCTTCTTAGTAAAAATGTTTTTGCAATGCTTTTGCGATCGTATTTGGCCATGTGCGTTACTCATCTGTTGTCGTTGGCAACCGGCTCGCACGCTTATCTGGTCGCTTTCGTTTGTATAGCAACATCCACACTGGTCGGATCGCCTGTGTTTAGCGTTATACATCGCAGATTCAAGCAGCTTTGCAGTAGAGACAGGAAAACAACGATTCATGGTGCAAACTGATTTTTTGCTGTGGCCAGCACATAGTAAACATCGTTTTTCTCAAAGCTATAGTGCCATGGAAACGCTCGTTCTTAAAACTATAGTTTGCTTTTGGAACAAGCTGTTCTTAAAACTATAGTTTGCTTTTGGAACAAGCTGTTCTTAAAGCTACATTTGCTATTGGAAAACGCTCATTCTTAAAGGTCTAATTGCTAGTGGAAACGCTCCTTCTTAAAGCTATGGTTTAAAGCTATTTAGAACAAGCTGTTCTTAAGGCTATCTAGCTGCTATGGAAGGCAAAAAAAAAAATAAAATAAATTGCTTGTTACCGAAGCTCTAGTGTCATTGCTGCATACTGTAAGCACATACTGTGATAAGTTTATTCAGGTACATCCTATCTTAAGCTGTTGTCTTAGACCTTATGCTATTTATGATATCTGATCATATTTCAACATTCTGTGTTAAGTGAGCAACTTTCTGTGGCATGGAAACTTATCAGAGTATTGTAACATGCTTGTCTTTAAATACACAGATGTTTCTTATTTAACCCTAACAACATCGAAACTTGATGATCCCGTAAGGAGTGTGAAATCATGGGAGTCGTCATCTTCACTTCCACAGCCGAAGGAATCAGCCCGACTGGAGCAGAATTGTTCATGATGAGGAAGCACTGTATTTCGTGCTTAGCTGCACGCTGCATCTAACTCAGAGCGATTGCTGCGGGTGTATGCTTCCCCTGACCAGACTACCATAGTTTAATACTAGTCTGTGATTTACAACATGCTTGTTGTATCATATTGCTGCCGCTTTGGGTGTAAGCTTCCCCCAATAGGAGAAAGAAAAATAAATAATAAATAAATATGTATTAGGAAATGGGTGTATGCTTCCCCGACTAGATTGCCAATAATGATGTAAGCTTCCCCCATTATATATATTTAATATATAAAATCGCTAACTAAATGTGCTACAACATGCTTGTTGTATCAAATTTGCTGCTGCTACGGGTGTAAGCTTCCCCCATTTATTAAAAAAAAAAAAAAACACTAACCTAGGCTCATTCCTCATTCAGGTAACTGCATTTTAAGGAAACATGCCATTCAGATTTTCGCACTCAGTTTGTGTTGGGGGATTTTGGCATATGGTTTGTTTTGGGGGTTTATTGCTGCTCTCCCTGCGCTTATCCATGCTAGGCTGCATGGATGCGCAGGGAGTTCTTGCCCAGAACAGAACCATACCGCCAATACAAACTCTATGCATTATCTATCATATTTGACGATAGTGGTCCTGACAGAAATCTAGCGTTAGCGTCAGTTCTGGCAGGTCACGTCAGTCAAGCTCGCATCAGCTGACTCCCAGGTGACTTGCGTCTACCTATAGGAATACGACGCCTATCACGGCATCTATATACAAGCTCCTCAGTATTATCAGCAGCTATTGCATTCTCAGGAGCAAATTACCCTCCTCCATCCCCAGCTCCTCCTCTCTTCAGTCAGGATTGGCCTTATTATTCCCCTAATCAGACTAATTCTCAAATATGTCTTCCTTAAATTATGACATTTAATGATATCTGCATATGTTGGTCCTGTTCTGTTTACCCTAGGGGGTTTATTGCTGCTCTTGGAGTTCTTGCCCAGAACAGAACCATACCGCCAATACAAACTCTATGCATTATCTATCATATTTGATGATAGTGGTCCTGACAGAACCGGCACATTAGTTTTATTCTTGTGCACGCACTAAAACACAGACAGTTCTGTTCATTGGTGGAAAAATGTGAACGCGCAGTACTGCTTGTGTTTCCATGTGTGCAGATGAAATATAATCATCATAACATTCCTCTGCCGATTGTCTCTGCCCACTTCAACTCTCAATGCACCACAACTGCTCCTGACAAAAACGCAGTTAAATTTGGCGGTCTTGCATTAAGCTGCGGATTTATATGTGACGCATAAATTAAAATGATTTACTTTTCATGCAGTATGTGTTTCTGGATTTGACATTTTAACTTTTTTTTTTTTGTTGCTCAGGGTCAGTTTAATAATTCATTTAATAATTCATAATATTTTGTCATAATTACAAATATTTACTTATGTAACTACTTTCTATATGTATGTATATCTGTTTGCAACCAACATGATATTCAAAGTGTGAGCAAATTATTAAAAAAGGCAAAGGTCATAATTATAAATCTTACTTATGATTATTTTTTGCAACTCAAAACACATTTCCTGTAAACTTTTATCTAGGCCAATACTATTTTTTTATTTAATATTAAACAAGTAGAACTCAGATACTGTTCATTGAATTGTACATTTAATCATAACAGGACAATATAGTATTCAACAAAAATAAATTATTAAAGTACTTAATAATGTAACAAATGAAATCATTTTATTTGCAAATTTCTCATGGTTACGGCTGAGCAGAAGGCAAAAGTGGGATTTGAAAATTCTGCCCTTACAGCCAATTAATAGAAACAAACTAGATGTTTCAGTTCATACCTCTTTTCTGTGGTTTGCACAAAAAGAAAGTCTCTTTTAAAAAATTATATAGCATCATCTAAAAATAATTTGATCATTCTCGGATTTGAAATACATGGTAAGACTTGTGTCTTTAGCTACAATGACTTTTTAGCCTCTAAAGTTTCCTTCTGACAAATGTGCCAAAATCAGCAACACAGATTCCCAATAGTGTGCACTCCAGCGAGTTCGGTTGTTTAGCAAAAGTACAGCAAAACCAATTGTTGGTGAGTGTGATGGCATTGGCTTTATGGCGTATATAAATGTCCAATTCAATGAACAGTATTTGAGTTCTACTTGTTTAGTATAAAAATAGTATTGGCATAGATAAATGTTTACAGGAAATGTTTTGAGTTGAAAAAAATGATCATAAGTTTTATAATTATGACCTTTACCTTTTTTAATAATTTGCTCACACTTTGAATATCAGGTAGGCTATTGTTTAATTTAATTCAATAGCACTTTTCACAATTTTGCATGGTTGCAAACAGATATACATACAGGTCTTTCTCAAAAAATTAGCATATTGTGATAAAGTTCATTATTTTCCATAATGTAATGATAAAAATTAAACTTTAATATATTTTAGATTCATTGCACACCAACTGAAATATTTCAGGTCTTTTATTGTTTTAATACTGATGATTTTGGCATACAGCTCATGAAAACCCAAAATTCCTATCTCAAAAAATTAGCATATTTCATCCGACCAATAAAAGAAAAGTGTTTTTAATACAAAAAAAGTCAACCTTCA
>RJVU01079141.1:18279-66064 GCA_003731715.1 Anabarilius grahami
TGATTCAGATGATTAGGTTAATAGCTCGTTTAGAGAACCTTTTCATGATATGCTAATTTTTTGAGATAGGAATTTTGGGTTTTCATGAGCTGTATGTCATGATTGAACACAGGAAGCAGATGCAAGTAACGCCGTTTATTGATAACAAGCAGTAATAGAGGAAGAACAAGACTAGTGCAGACTTCGGTAGACGCAGGAACTGGGATGATCCGTTGGTGAAGTGGGGTGGTGACGTGAAGCGTGGTGGTGAGATGATTCCAGGATCCAGACGAGCAACGAGAGACGAAGACGAACAACCGGGAACTGGCGACGAACAACAGGGACTCCAAACAGGAACAGACGAGACAACCATGAACACACTCCAAACAACGATCTGACAATGAGATGAGAATGAGGTGAGTATTTAAAGGGGTGAGTAAATGAGCAGCAGGTGGGGAGAGTGATGAATGGCAGCTGGATCCGCTGATGATCCATGTGGCCTGGACACACCCACAAACACACTCGCACGCGCACATACACAAACACACCCACTGCTGTCACAACACAGAGCACGCGACAAGAAGGAAACAATGCATCTGTGAACCGTGACACTGTATGCCAAAATCATCAGTATTAAAACAATAAAAGACCTGAAATATTTCAGTTGGTGTGCAATGAATCTAAAATATATGAAAGTTAAATTTTTATCATTACATTATGGAAAATAATGAACTTTATCACAATATGCTAATTTTTTGAGAAGGACCTGTACATATAGAAAGTAGTTACATAAGTACATATTTGTAATTATGACAAATAAAGAAAACAACATATAGTCAGTTTGAAATGGTGAAAGAAATTCACGTACCTGATCCGAAGTTTTATTACATTAGTGTATTCCTAAAGCACTTCAATGCACCTACTGTAATACACTTTTCCTATTGATGCTACTTTAATGGCCCTTATTTGCACTTTGAAATATGGACTGTCAAAATATTATGAATTATTAAATTAATTATTAAACTGATCCTGAGCAAAAAAAACGCATAAAGTTAAAATTTCAAATAAATCCAGAAACGTTTACTGCATGAAAAGTAAATCATTTTAATTTATGCGTCACATATAAATCCGCAGCTTAATGCAAGACCGCCAAATCATTTAATTGCGTTTTTGTCAGGAGTTTTTGGTGCATTGAGAGTTGAAGCGCGCAAAGACAATCGGCAGAGGAATGTTACAGATGATTATATTTCATCTGCACACACGGAAACACAAGCGGTTCTGCACGTTCACATTTTTCCACCAATGAACGGAACTGTCTGTGTTTTAGTGCGTGCACAAGAATAAAACTAATGTGCCGGTTTATGCAGTTGCTTCATGTTGCGTTAATGACAGATAATGTCAGGTAAAAGGGAAGCAACATTCTTGATATTTAATGTTGCGTGTGTTGGTTTTATTTCTTCAACAGCTTGAAGTTTAATGCACGTTCGTGTTGTATAGCAACAGGTCGTTTCACGTTTATTTTCATGCACCACTTACTGTGTCTATATTAATAATTTTGTCGGCGATTCAGTCTTTTAATCCATATAATTTGTGCTGTCATTAATAGTTGTCATTAATAATGTCTGCGCGCTTATAGCTGTACTTGTAACAGTATAGAGAGGACACAAAGTAACACCAGTTTAGCGTAGTCTATATATGTGTGGTGGCGCAACAGGTACGCCGAATGCTCCTGTGCAACGGCGGCCCGTGTGACCCGGGTTTGATTCTAGCCCGTACTAGTTCCTGCATTCAATATACATATATATCTGTTCCCATTGTCTCACTGATGTTCACTGGATAAGTAAGTTACTGGTGTACTGGGGCTGTCTGTAAAAGGCATATTCTAAAGCTGTAACTTTAAAGATTACTTTATTGTAGCCTATTTGAAGCACACTATAATGATGCCATTAGCACACTACAAGTTAACTTGGAATGCCATTGCAATGTGTTTTAAAATCACTAAAAGTTTGTTATCAGTATAATATTAATGTATGTTCAACACTCTTGCAATGTTATTGAATTGCAATTCTAACGTCACCAAAACATTAACACAAATACATTTAAAGTTTATGCTGAGTGAATTCTGCATTTCAAAACTTAAATACAAGAGTATATTTGAAGTGTACTTAAGTATACTTGGAATAGTTCCACTTTAGCACAAACAAGTATATTTAATACAATTTTAGTTGAACTTCAGAACTGCTTTTGGACAAATAAAATGCATTTAGTACAAAATTAGTTGATCCAATTTAACAGACTTTAAGTATAACAATTTATAGCGTGGCACAAGTACATTTATTTATACTAAAGTAGCCTACATACAAATAAATTGTGCTTAAGTATAGTCCTTTTTTTTTCTTTTTTTTTTTTCACTAGGGTAGGCATGGGTTCGGCAACCTACGTGCCAGAGAAATATTAACTGATTATTTCAGAAATATTAATGTACCAAGCATCTGCACCCTCTTACCAATCAGCCCACTTTGGCACACCGCTGGTTTTATTTAGCTGTCCATCTATAAAAATGTGTCAAAGATGCGTAACCCACTGGAATAGCATGCAGGATGCTTTTAAATTGTAGCGAAGCGCAGTATCGATTTAAGAGTAAATGCGCAGCAGTCATAACTTTTACTTGATATAATATGCTGAATATTGAAAATCTAATTGATTAAACAATTAATAAATAAACTCTTTAAGAATCCTTCCAACTATAGCAGAGGAGGACCTACTATCAAAGCCACTAGATGGCAAGCCTGCAAATTAGCTATAAAAGCGTAATGGCTAACGCTAAAGCTCAAAGTATAGTTCACTTTTTACGCGTACATGAGGGTCAGCGTACAATGCGTGTGACGTGAATTTCTTCACAAGAAGCGCTGAACGCCTGTGTATGTGTACAAGTCAAATGAAGTATACTTTCCAAGGCTGTGCATTCGGCTGTGCGCGTACACTAGCGTACGCGCACATATTCAGGGCTCAAGTATTCAAGTATACTCAGGGCTTAATGCTGCAGCTGCCAGTACGCAAGAAAAGAGACCAGTTTTATTTTTAATGGGTGTCAATGGAGAAGAGGCTTCACAACACTGAATAAACCACTTTTGTGAGGAAACAGCATATCATTTAATGAGTTGACTGCCTGTCTGCTAATTTTCAACATGTTTTATGCTAAACAATACGTTTGTTGGGAATATGAAAAAAATATTCTGAAAAAAAAAAGGTTATTTTATAAGAGATGGCAGAGAAAGGAATTTCGTGACAGGTAGGACTCATTTATGGCATTACCATAGTATTTTATAGTAATATTGAGTGATATTGTATATTGTCTAAAGAAAGTAGAAAATACAGATGTTTTCTTTTTTTGGCTTTCAGGTTATACCAGTTATGATATGACTTGAATGGTAATGACTAAACTATTAAAACTGATTAAAACTATTTAAACTGATATTATGCCTTTTAATCAATAAAGAGAAAATTAATCATTTAATTATTGTGTTATATTGTGCCAATAGCTGAATCCCAAATGGCACACTTATATGCACTTTCGGTCTTGTGGACTTAAAATGGCTGCCCCTTGTGCGTGTCCGTTAAGTCCATCAGACCATAGGGTGTCCCAAACCAAATTTGTCAATTTTACGGCCGATGCGCCCTCGATGCGCACTTTTGCTCAGCCTGCACTGGTGCGAACTCCGCCGCAGAAGACCGCGAGTAGGAAGACCGCGAGTGTTTAGGGTGCCATTTGGGATTCAGCCAATCTCTGCTACTATTCTGTTGCACGGAACTGAAAGCGGGATGGGTTGATCTTTGGTTGACCAATAAGTTGAAAGGGGCGTTTAATGCACGCCCACACGTTGAAATCAAATATTCAAGCCATTTATCCATTTTCTACCCCTGAACCTAAAATTAGAAAATAAATTCAAATTATTTTTTTATTTATTTTTTTTAAAGAAAGAAAAACAAATAAATGCACCGTATTCTCATTTTTCTACTTTCAGTATTTAATAAAAAAACTACATTTACATTTACATTTACATTTACATTTATGCATTTGGCAGACGCTTTTATCCAAAGCGACTTACATTGCATTATACTATACATTTGTATCGGAGTATGTAAACTACTGAACGAATGATACACGTGTACACACGGACCAGATGTGAAATTTGTTTATTAATTTAATCAATTTTGTCATTTTTAAAATTTAATTTAAAAATACAAAATTCAGTATGTTTTCAAGACATTTTACAAACAATGTTTATCCACAGAAGGATGCAATAACTACATAAAATATACACAAGACAAACATTAAAGAAATCAAGTTTTTAATGTTGTTTATATGTCTATGTAGTGTTTTTAATATGCTTTAAGACAAACCATGTGCAAATTCATAAGTCAGCACCATTGCTTAGTATTTTATGTTTGAAACTGCAGTAAACCAAAGACAGTCTAAAACCTGCGGTTTGAAATCGTGGGTGTTTGTGACGTCACAGACTACCTTGTAACCAATCAATATAGCGAGTCTATTACGATGTTATGATGAACTATATGCCTTTCTCCACTGACGTTCTGAGTTGTTCAAAGCATTTTTAAGGATACTCATTGTTAGAAGGCAGCTGTCTGACTCTGAGATAAAGAACAGGAACATGGTTTGTGTAACATTAGCAACACATTATTAGCTGTTTGATAACGTAGTCAAGCAAAAGGCTAATCATATTAATTCACATTAATTAATGACAACCGTCGCAAGGGCTGTGCCAAGTGTGCGAGCGCATAGGGGCTCGCGCCAAAGTAAAGTGACAGCTGACTTGAAGAAAAGCCAATAAAGTTCATGTTTTTGTCCTTCGAAATATTTTAATACTATAAAACATAGCTAAAACAATATTGCTCTGAGCGTGTGCGTGTGACCGTGATTCATGTGCATGTCAGTCAGTGTGTCCTCGCACGTCACGTTCTGAGAGAGCTATTCAGTCCATTATAAATTCTGATTTTGGCCACCTCTGGAATGGATCAAACCATAGATATTAGCCTACCTGATAAGTAAATACGCTGGAAATCCGCGCTTATTCAAGGATGTGCATTTATTTCATGTACGGAGAAGGCACGGGCACCTGCAAGATTTCATCTGAATGTTTTTTTAAATCTGAACTCCAAAAAGCAACGAAATTGTCAAACATCCATTTAGCGCATTTTCACAGAGGAAAATGGCTGCTTGTTCTCTCGATACTGTCTGTTTTACTGAGAAATCGCTTCAGGTGATTCAGTGAGAGAGAAGTCCAAAGAAATGCAAGTGGATTCAGACCGTTTTGCAAAGGCGTTTTACCAATTCATAATTTAAAACACAATTTAAGCGTCAGAAATTAAACTGAATGAACTAACTGTTCTGCATTTTTCATTGAGAGCATATGTCGTAGTTTAGATATATTTTTAAGATGGAAGAATGCGGTTTTACAGATGCTAGAAACATGGCCTTCAAATGAAAGATTGGTATCAAAGAGCACTCCCAGGTTCCTAACTGACGACGAAGACCTAACAGAGCAGCCATCAAGTGTTAGACAGTATTCTAGGTTATTATGTGAAGAAGTTTTTGATTCAAAAAGTAGAATCTCTGTTTTTTTCTGAATTTAGTAGTAGGAAATTACTGGTCATACAATTTTTTATATCAGCTATGCATTCCGTTAATTTGTGAATTGGTAAGTTTCGTCAGGGCGCTAAGAAATATAGAGCTGAGTATCATCAGCGTAACAGTGAAAACTAACGCCATGCTTCCTAATGATGTCTCCCAAGGGTAGCATGTAACGAGTGAAAAGCAACGCTCCTAGTACTGAGCCTTGTGGTACTCCATATTGAACTTGTGATCGATATGACATCTCTTCGTTTACTACTACAAACTGATAACGGTCAGATAAGTATGATTTGAACCACGACAATGCAATTCCACTAATGCCAACATAATTTTTCGAGTCTATTTAAAAGAATGTTGTGATCGATAGTGTCAAATCCAGCACTAAGATCCAGTAACACTAATAGAGAGATACAACCACAATCTGATGATAAGAGCAAATCATTAGTAACTCTAATGAGAGCAGTCTCAGTACTATGGTACGGTCTAAATCATACCTCCATCTGGTCTTCAACTGCACGTGTCGCACCTCTGCGACGTCATCAGTACACTGCCGGACCTGGAATACGTTGCTGCCCTCCACCCCACCTCCTCCCTCTGAGAGCCTCTAGCACTGGGAGAAATACAAAACATGGAGTGGATCACAGTGTACTGCGGAGCTTACAGAGACTTCCACCATCAGCTCTTTCTCCTGCCACTATGGAATTATTCAACTCTCAATCCCTCACCAAAAAATCCCTTCTCATCCACGATAATATTCTGGATAAAGGACTGGACTTTATGTGCCTAGTGTAAACCTGGCACAAAACTGGGGACCGCTCAGTGAAGCCTGCCCCCAGGGCTATGCCTACATGGAGAAAGCCCGCAGCTCTGGACTCGGGGGTGGTTTGGCCGTCATTCATCGGGCTGAACTAAAACGTTCTCCCCTGCCATTACCTGACCTTACCTCCATGGAATGTTTAGCCTTTAAATGTAAACCTCCATACTCCATGACAGTGCTTCTCATATACCGCCCCCCCAAACCACACGCCTCATTTCTCCATGAAATACATGATCTACTCACATCACTCTGTTCCATGTCAACCAGAATTGTTATTCTTGGTGATTTTAATATCCACATTGACAATCCCTCCTGTCACCTTGCAACAGAGTTCCTGAGTTTGATTGACTGTCTTTGTCTCCAGCAACATGTTAAGGCTCCCACGCACATCAAGGGCCACACCCTAGACCTGGTCATCACTGACGCCCCCATAAACAACCTGGAGGTAAACGATCTGGGTGTATCTGGCCACAAGTTGGTCTCTATGGCCTTTTCATCTATGCTGCCAACAATCAGACCCAAGCGCCAAATATCATTCAGGAACTGGAAACAAATTGATCCAACCTCCATCACCGTAGACCTCCAACACATCAGCTGCCCAGTCTCTGCAACTGTAGATGAACTGGTGACATATTATAATACAGCTCTGAGCAGTGTTTTTGACCTCCATGCCCCTATCAGGACACGAGAAGTCAACTTTAAACACTCTGCCCCCTGGTTCACACAGGAACTGCGGCAAATGAAAACTGAGGGCCGTATCCTGGAACGCCGCTGTAAACAGTCTAGTCTAACTGTCCACAAGCTTGCCTTCCGTGACCATCAAAAGACTTACTCTAAGTCTCTGAAGGACGCGCGCTTTTAATTTTATTCCAACCTCATAAATGAAAACTCTGGAAACTCAAAGCAGCTTTTTTCTACAATAAACCATCTTTTGAAGCCTCAATCATCCTCATCCATTGAATCCACAGTGGAGCGATGCAATAGCTTCATTGACTTTTTTAGATCTAAAGTCAATAACATCCGCTCTTCAATATCTGGCTCCTCCTCTCTGTCTCCCCCGGTCCTCAACCCTTCGCCAGGGAGATTGCCATCCCTCCCAGACTTCACTGAGGTTCAGCAGAGCCACATTGAGGAAACCATAAGAAAAATTAAGCCATCCACCTGCTCCCTAGATCCCATCCCAACTGTTCTGCTCAAGTCATTCATTCCCATTGTCAGCCCAATCATCACCCACTTTGTTAATCTCTCCTTTAAAACTGGTCACGTCCCACCTGCTCTTAAAACTGCTGTCATTCGTCCAGTATTCAAGAAACCAACCTTAGATCTGGAGGTCCTTGTAAACTACAGGCCAATTTCCAACCTCACCTTCCTGTCAAAGGTTCTGGAGAAGGAAGCCGCCTCTCAACTCCACAACTATCTCAAACACAACAACCTTTTTGAGATATTTCAATCAGGCTCCCGCTCGGCCCACAGTACCGAAACAGCTCTACTCTGGGTGGCGAATGACCTACTGATGACAGCCGATTCAGGATCACCATCACTGCTCATTCTCCTCGACCTAACAGCGGCCTTTGACACAGTAGACCATACCATCCTCCTGGGTCGCCTCCAAAACACTGTTGGACTATCGGGCACAGCACTACAGTGGTTTCAGTCCTACCTTTCTGGCAGGACTGAAAGTGTTATATTGGGAGGATGCAAGTCCAGGCTGCTCCCTGTCACATGTGGTGTTCCGCAGGGGTCGGTTCTTGGCCCCATCCTATTCATCCTCTACATGCTTCCCCTCGGTTGTGTCATCAGCAGACATGGAATGTCCTTCCACTGTTATGCTGATGACACGCAACTCTACATCAAAACTGCCCCAAGCCCCTCCACAGCTCTGTCACGACTCACCACATGCCTTGAGGAGATAAAGGCATGGATGAACAGCAATTTCCTCCAGCTGAACTCCAGTAAAACAGAGGCACTCCTTGTTGGAACCCCTCAACAGATTCGCTCCTCACCCATATCCCAGCTCACCTTCGACTGTCAGGTCATCACTCTCTCCTCCTCCATTACAAACCTAGGCGTTCGGTTTGACCCCCAGCTAACCTTCAATGACCACATAAAACACATCTGCAAGACCTCCTTTCACCACCTTCGTAAAATCTCCTAACTCCGTCCCTTTCTAACCCATCCAGATGCAGAGAAACTTGTTCATGCCTTTATCTCCTCAAGGCTGGACTACTGCAACGGACTCTTCACGGGGATTTCTGGCAGGAACATCCAAAAGCCTCTAATACATCCAGAACAGCACTGCCAGAGTCCTAATGAGAGTCCGTAAAAATGAACACATAACCCCCATTTTACACTCACTGCACTGGCTCCCTGTTTCATCCAGGATTGACTACAACATCCTCTTGCTCACATATAAATGCATCACCGGACAAGCACCACCATATCTACAAGAACTTATCACTCTGCAATCCTCTACCCGCACCCTCAGATCATCAGGCTGCCTGCTTCTTCAGGTCCCCACCACTAGGCTCCGAACCATGGGGGACCGAGCTTTCTGCTCGGCTGCGCCGCGGCTCTGGAACCACCTCCCCATTGAGCTGAGAACCAGTACAGAGCCTGGACTCTTTTAAAGCAGATCTGAAGACCTTTCTATTTAGAAAGGCTTTTATCTGTTGATTGTTTTTATTTATCTGTAGTTAACATGTTTTTAATAATTTTACTGTAGCACTTTGAGATTCTCTGGAATGAAAAGCGCTTTATAAATAAAATCTATTATTATTATTAAATCCTGACTGGAAATCCTCACAGATATTATTTCTTTCTAAAAAGGAACATAGTTGTGATGATACTGCCTTTTCTAGTATTTTTGACATAAAAGTGAGATTTGAGATCGGCCTGTAATTGACTAATTCTCTAGGATCAAGTTGTGTTTTTTTTAATAAGAGGTTTAATAATAGCTAGCTTAAAAGTTTTCGGTACGTATCCTAGCGATAAAGACGAATTAACGATATTAAGAAGAGGATCTATGACCTCTGGAAGCATCTCTTTCAATAGCTTAGTCGGTATAGGGTCTAACATACATGTTGTTGATTCTGATGATTTAACAAGTTTAGACAATTCTTCTTCTCCTAAAGCAGTAAATGAATTGAATTTTTCCTCAGGGACACACTACAATGCACTGTCTGACGCGATACTGTAGTAGACGGTTGCATGGTTGTAATTTTCTCTCTAATATTGTCAATCTTACAAGTAAAGAAATTCATAAAGTCATTACTGCTGTGCTCTTTGGAAACATCAAAAATTGAAGCTTTATTTCTTGTTAATTTAGGCACTGTATCAAATAAATACCTAGGGTTGTGCTTATTTTCTTCTAAAAGTTTAGAAAAATAGGCAGATCTAGCAGTTTTTAAGGCCTTTCTGTACTCAATCATTCTCTCTCTCCACGAAATGCGAAAAAATTCTAGTTTTGTTTTCTTCCAGCTGCGCTTCATTTTTCTGGGTGCTACCTTTAGGGCCCGAGTGTGCTCATTGTACCACGGCGTTGGATTAATTTCCTTAATCTTTTTTTAAACGCAAAGGAGCAACTGAGTCTAATGTGCTGGAAAAGACAGAGGCAATAGTTTCTGTTGCAACATCGAGGTCTTCTAAGCTGTCTGGTATGCTAAGGTGATGAAACTGATCAGGAAGATTATTTATAAAGCGATCTTTAGTGGTAGAAGTGATGGTTCTACCATATTTATGGTGATCAAAGATGAGTTTTAAGGGATAAAATAATTGACTACAGGGGGACTTTAAATTAATTAAATTCATAAATATAAATTCTAGTAGGGAGTTGATTTCGGCACAACACCGGCCCTCACACCTGATCAGATTCCAGGATAGGCTCGGGCTCGAGGACGAAGATGGCCTCTAGCGGTTGCTCTGGCTTCGTGGTGGGGGTGGGCTCTGAGCGGTGGGCTCAAAAAGGCTACTACACCGCTGAAGATAAATCTTGGCTACCTATGCAGTAGAAAGGTGGAAAAAAGTTTAAATCAATGCTACCTGACTAAATAAAACAAAGAAAAAAGGCTGTTTTCTATTAAGGTATTTTTGGAGCAAAACAATTGAGCGCCTACAGGCCTCGACAATAAGGACTGCCCGATGGCCCGGGGCCAGTGTGAACGACGCTCGGGACAGTAGACTGAATGGTCACTTGCCTGATCGGGCCAGTGCTGTAGGGTGTGCGATATATATCGTCTATGATATCGTAATTGTTGATTTAACGATCAGAAATGATCGAGTATGTCCCTGACTTTACAAAAACCAAACAAAAACACACCCATTAAGTGCGGGCATACACTACGTGACGTAGTCTAGAGGGTTAGACTAGTGCGCATGCATATTTCGAGTGTTCGCTTTCACTGCATGATTTAGTCTATTAAAATGCATTTAGAAAGCCCCCAGAATGAAAGATAAGGGGCAAAAATGCCTCTGTATGTCTTTTATATTTATATCATTTAATATAGTTAACCAATATTACATAGAGGGCCGTTTTTCTCCAAATATCAGCATGAATTCAAATGTGATAATGATCTTATACAACATATAGTTTAATGAACAAGAACTTAATATCAAGTGACTTACATTTTAGACACCAAATCGCCTTTTTCACTCTATTTCGCCAGCAAAAATAGTTCCAAAGTCCACAGAATTGTTTTGCATCTCTGAGCAACACTTCCTGAATGAATCGGTTGAATCTCAATGATTCGCTCATTAAAAGTGATTCGCTGCCACCTACTGGCGGGTTTAATTTCATATTTAAAGTGTCTTCATTTTTTAAATAATTTCAAATGACAGTATTTAACGTTTTGAATTTTTCAATATTGCAAAACATTATTTATGCATCTGTAACTGTTCTTGACTGATTAACTTTACTAATGTTTAATCTATAGTTATATAGTTATACATTAGATTACAATTTCTGTACCTGGAATTCTTGTTTAAACCTACATGAAAAACACTGTTTATTTAATTTATATGTTTGTTCTGTTGTATTTATTTGTGCTGTTACTAGTTAATCTAGTAGCTTTTGGTGTCATAACCCTATTTATTAAGGTTAAATGTAACAAAGACAACAAAAACAATAACTAGGCTTATTTTATAGGCTCATTTTCTTTTTTTTTACTTTATACATTTTTTGTTGTGGGGCCAGTGAAAATTTTGGTGGGGCAAGTAAAAATTTTAACCACTGGCTAAAAATCCTTAGTGTTGAGCCCTGGCCCATGACAGGGTAATTTGTAGTTGTAGGGAATAGCCACACATGTGTATCAATAAATTCACAGAGAAAATGTTTTAGGAGTTGCAAATTTGTAGATATTTTTTTTTCTCTTTAACAAACATAATACAAGTTACACCTTCTTAAATTCTTCACTGCAGGTTCACAAATCATATTCTACAAATCACAAAATAAAGAAACATATTTTTGCATATTTTTTTTTTTTAGGCAGAAAGGTTAACTGACCAAAACTGTACTGTGAAAGATTTCACAAATTACAATAATTAAGCTAGGGACTCAGGAAATGGTTCACTTCACAAATCGCAATAGTGAAGTTAGGCAGTCAGGGAAAGGGTTAACTGACCCAAACTGCACTGTGAAAGATTTCACAAATCAGAATAGTTAAGAACTCAGGGAAGGGATAACTGACCAAAACTGTACTGTGAAACCTTTCACAAATCACAATAGTGAAGTTGGGCACTTTGGAAAGGGTTGACTGACTAAAACTGTACTTTTAAACCTTTCACAAATCAAAATAATCAAGCTAGGGACTTGATTAGACTTGATGACCATTTTTGAAACTTATAAGCTTATTTATCTAAGGGCTTGGGAGTTTCTCTAGTCAAATGTTTTGCACTATTAAACTTTATTTTACCGTCGTCCCTGGCAACCAGTCTCCTCCACAGTGCTAGTTTTACTTCTCTCATAAAACTCCACAATCTCACATAAGATAATTTAACCTCAAATCAATATCTCATGTCCATTAATTTACTTATTTGGTAAGCCATGCAATAAGTGGGATAATGCACATTCAGTCAGTCATTATCAGACTGAAAAGGATCCAGGATATTAATAGAAACTTGGTATGGAGATAGCTGATTTAATACAAATTAATACTTCAAGTAGAAATGACAGTTTTAAAATTAGTCTGTTATTTTTGTGATGAGAGGAATTGAGGTTTATTTGTCTTTTAAGTAAAGGCTGGACCACAGCATGTTCAAAGCAAGATGGAACAATGCTATTTTGTAAGAAAATGTTAATGATAGAAAGTACACTAGGCAAGACAGAGTTCAGTACATCCTTGAACAGCTTCGTAGGAATAGCGTCAAGAGATCAAGTAGGTAGGGTGTAAATTAGAAAAGCAAGATGAACTGATATTTACATTTTGGAAATTTTGGGGTGAATTAAATGAAATCTGAGATCTAATGCCAATGATGCACAAGCTAAAAACTTCTCATACAACTCCGAACTAGGATCTGAATCAGCTCCACTAGGAGGATTTAATACAGAGTTTAAAGTAGAAAACAACCCAGGTGAAAAAAAAGTACATTTCTATAATGTACTTAAAGTGCTCTATTTTCACACACTAATTTTGTACTTAATATACTAAAAATTCTTCTTAAGAACATCTAAGTGTACTCAACTGTGCTATTTTGAGACACCATGAAATATGAACTAAAATGTGCTTTTAATATACTATCTCTGTATTTAAAAAATTTATTTAGTTACCACTTATGGTACACTTGAACCCATAGTGTACTACAAGTGGTAACTAAATAAATTTTTTTAATACAGAGATAGTATATTAAAAGCACATTTTAGTTCATATTTTGCACAGTTGAGTACACTTAGATGTTCTTAAGATTATCTTATGTACTTCTAAAGAAGAAGAATTTAGTACATTATAGAAGAGTACTTTTTTCACCTTTGACCTTTGGGTAATGAGAATTATTATTATTATTTTGGTAACACTTTAGTATGGGGAACAATTCTCACTTTTAAATAGTTGCTTATTAACTTGAATATTAGCTGTTAATACTTATAAAGCACATATTAATACCTTATTCTGCATGACCATATTCTACATCCCTAAATCCTACCCCATACCTAAACTTAAACACTGCCACAAACAGCTTACAGTAAATTAAGAGTTTATTGAGGCCAAAGTTGTAGTTAATAGTGAATATGTGTTCCCCATACCAATGTTACCATTATTTAATTAAGTTGGGGAAATAATTTTCCCTGTGCTACCTGCAGTACTTGAAATTTGCAACACATCCCTTTTCCATTTTCATTTAATTTATTATGAGAAAATTAAAGTGTTTTTTGATCTTGGATGCATGCAAACCTATTGTAGGAGACCTCCAAAACACATCTGTAACACATTTACAGGTGCTCTGTTGAAAAATATGATTTTAAAATCTTTTGTAAACAGGTTTTTCTTGCATTGTAGGGTTTTCATAATGATCTGATAGTTATAATTTTGTTATGGGTACTCACTGACAGAGCACAGTAAACATGCTCACTGAAAGAGCAGATAAATAAATGTGCTCATTAGAAAGCAAACAAGCCTTTATTCCATGTTACCTGTTTCAGTGAGTGTGTGCCCAGTGGCCCATCAGTGTTTGATTTTAAAGGGATTGTTGTGAGGGATTGTTGTGTTGAAAGGCGGAGTCTAATTTTCAGTTCACACTGGGATTTTTTGTCATATGCTGGCAGAATCAGAGCTTGCCTGTGGTAGATCCTGTCAGCTCTATGGGGATGAAGCCTTTCCCTTTCAAACACACATATTTTGTAATATTACTGAACATGCACATATACATGGTCTTTCACTAGTGTGTAACAGGTGTTTAAATAATTTGCAATAAATTAATTGCTGTTGGAGCAGATAGATTTGTCAGAAGATTTAGAGATTGTAAAGGAGGTGGCGGGTTGTGGTGAGAAAAAACAGACAGGCACAAAGTTAAATTTGAACTTGGAATGTAATTTGTTCCTTCTGATATAAAGTGGAAATAAACCAAATAAAAGAAAGTAAATTACAATGTCATACAAACAATATACAATAAAGAATAACCCTGAAAACTTCCCTCGAGTGTACTCTTCTTTTACCCCAAAAATATACATGGACCGGTTTCAATGTCAGTGTCAGAAAGAAATAAAATAAAAAAGGAAATGAATAAAAGAAATAACTTTTCTCTCAAAATATCACAGCTGTACCAAAGAGGACCATCTGGGCCGCATTAATGCACGGGCTTACCTGGGCTTAAGCCCAGGGCCCCGAGCTGAAGGAGGGCCCCGGTGATGCCGGAAAAAAATATAACCGCATTTTTATAATGTGATGACTGTCCCTTTAACATCGCTTTGCTTTGAATACATGTGCGGTCCTGCGCGTGAAATGCATAAAGACGCGCCGCGTCTAGCAGCCAGCAACTCACAATATCAGTATCTGGACAACGCGGACAGACCCAGTGGCGCTGCCTGTGTGCGTACACTCATAGGGCTCGTTCACACAGAACGCATTTTTCAAAGCAAACGCGGGCAGTGGAATGGGGGGAAACCGCAAGGTCTCGAGACGCTTTTTAAAACTTTTTTTTAACTGATTTTAACTCAGCTGAACTGATTCATTGCTTTAGAACGCCATGTCATGCGCAAGATGCTGCAAGACGCGAGCGCAACTGTTCTGGGCGTCCTTCTAGCGCATGTTTACATAGAAAAACAAAGAAAAAGTAGCGCATTGGAATGGAAAAGCACGTTCTGTGTGAACAGCCCCAATGAAAACAATGTGTTCGAGTTTTGTGCGGCGCTTCTCGACCGATGTGCGACCCTTCACTCACTGAACCCTGCAGTCGTCAGTAGTCCAATAAAAATACAAAAATACAGTTTCTTAAAACGTTCAATGAGGTACTGTACTTAAAATTTTGAAATGTTGAAATTAACAATGAACAATACTTTTATTAACCTTTCAGATGGAATCCTATTATAAATTGTTACCATTTCATATAAATTCAAACAGTCATGCTTAAAGATGACCATCTTTAAATATCTACACAAAGGCCATAGCATTGACCTTAGACACATACGTATGTAAACATTATTTGTTTCCATTTTACACTATATTTGCTTCCATTTTAGAACACTGATTATTATTTAAATAAGATTTGTATAGTATTACAGTGAAGTTTAAAGAGAACTGAAATCTAATGCATTTCTGATTTGTTTATATATGTCTTCTGCATGACGATACAGTTTGCTTTCTCATGACACTAGTTTTAATTATGCAACTTTGCTGCATAACGAATCGATAAAAGCGACCAGCTGGATATAAACTAATGCAAATAGATGGTAACAATCATGACATTAAACATTTGGGTCGAACTTGCGTGTGTTTTTGTCACATTGTTTTAAAGATCAAAGTGCAGGATAAAAAAGGAATTTTTGCCTTAAAGAATTAATTGATTCTGAACTGCCGAAATGAGTCTTCAGCAATTCCAGTCTCGCTTCCTGTTACAAACCTACATAACAATGTAAACATGTGTGTAATGGCAGCTGGTTGCTCACGAACAACATCTCTTTTGACCCGCCTTCAAACACTGAGACTGGAAGACTGAGACTTCAAAAAGCTGAGACTGGAAGAGTTTGGTTTGTGTTGTTGACATGTTGACATGACATCTTTATGGTGTGAAAGCAAATCCATTTTGTGCTGGAATTGATACGGTAAAACTGACACCTTTGTTACTGTTCGAATCTGCATCTCATTTCAGAGGCTGCGTCCTCCGGAGGTCGCATTTGAAGGCTGCATACATCATTAAGGATGTCTTATTTAAGAAAAGTAACCATAATAAAATTGATGGTTATTCCTTGTGAGGTGCAAAATGCTGTTTTTTCTTTCTTACTTTGCAGTCCAACAGTTGTTTTTCTTAAATGAGCCGGCCTCAATGACGTATACAGCCTTCAAATGCGACCTCTGGAGGATGGAGCCTTCGAAATGACTGAGTAGCCTGTACAAATAGTTCAGACTATGTGCCAATATGTAGTTCATGCAGTGATATTTATATTTTATAACAGATCTATAGGTTCAGATGTTTTGGTAATGGCATTTATTAATGCAAAATAAAAGGCTGATAACTTTCACTTTGTGATTAAGAAGATTGAGTGAATGTAGGTAATAGTTCTGGTGGATGAATGGCCCCCTCAAGAGGTAAAGCCCAGGGGCCCCTTGTAGTCTTAATGCGGCCCTGAGGACCATCAGTATGAATCAAATGGGTTAAGAATAACCATATACCCTTAATAGTCTAATGTTCTAGAAAGTACTGATCAGTTTCTTCTCTTTTACCCGTTCTTTTGTCAATTCCCTCTAGGAAGGGAACTTAATAGTTCTTTAGATTGGGATTGTCTTGCTTTCATAAAGCAAGGCTGATAATTGAAAGAAAGGATATTGTCCTCTTCTTTATGATGTGTTGTCCATTTTCCTCTGTAGCAGATTTGGTTAGCTCGCCATCAAATGTGAAGTTTCACAGGATGTCACAGAAGATCACAGGAGTATCACGAATAAAGAAGAAAAAAATTAAAATTAAAATAAAAAATAGAAAAAAATCACAGACCAGAGCATTCATTTAGTGATTTAAAGAATAATTTCACTTCAAAGATCAAAACAATCAAAACAAACAATTAAACATTACAAATACCATTATTATTATTATTATCATTTTAAAAAGAAATGATATATTACATTCATTTACCTCTATATCAATTGTTTTTTTTTTCTTTTCTTTTTTCTCTCTCCTACACAGGCACGTGACCAACAATGGTGTCGGTGAACTGAAATGAACAAGTAATAATCATGCGGTTCACTATGAGCGCTTAGACTGAAATAATCAAATTAAACAATAACACATACAAATATCATTTTTACAAGAAATTATATATCAGTTATTTACCTCTATAATTGATATTACTTTTACACAGGCGCTCTCTTACACACTTACGTGAGACCATGGCGTTGGTGAACTGAAATGTAATAACCACGCGGTTCTCTATGACCACACATCAACCACTTAGATTGAAATAATGAAATTAAACAATAGCACATACAAATATAATTTTTTACAAGAAATTATGTATAATATTTGTTTTTGCTTACACAGGCGCGTGTGACCAACAATGGCGTCGGTGAACTGCAATGAACAATCTTGCAGTTCACTATGACATTTATAACTACTTAGATCAAAATACGTAGTTATAAGGAACAATGTGTTGTGCACTACAGGGCGTAGTGCACAACACAACGAAATTAAAAAAGCAAACATAAGTTCAAAACACAACGAAATCAAGCCATAACACAACGGAATAAAGCCACAACACAACGGAATAAAGTCACAACACATGTACCCACCGTATATCGACATGAAATATTAATTCAAAATCACCTACGTGCAAAATAGCTTCATATTTATACCTGTGAATGATTTGACGTGATACCACGGCACATGATGAAGGGAACGTCTGCCAATTCCACCAAGTGGTTAAAACGTATAATTTGTATTCATTTAAATTACTTATAACATTTAAAAACAGACATATTCAAATTCCAAAGCTTGTCAGTCTTACCAACAGGAACTAACAAGCTTTGGAATTTGAACATGTCTGTTTTTAAATGTTAAAGTCATTGTAATGAATACAAATTATACGTTTTAACCACTTGGTGGAATTGGCAGACGTTCCCTTCATCATGCGCCGTGGTATCGCGTCAAATCATTCACAAGCATAAATATGAAGCTATTGTGCACGTAGTTGATTTTTAATTAATATTCCATGTCGATATACAATGTTTACATACTTAAAACTAATCATGGTATTGATATCTTTGTAAGACTGTCGACTTTATAGAACAGTGGCAAGGAATACTAATATTACCGAGCTCTGAGAGCCCCCAAGTGGTCGGGAGCATTTTCGTTGTGTTGTGGCTTTATTTCGTTGTGTTGAGGCTTGTTTCCGTTGTGTTTTGGCTTGATTTCGTTGTGTTGTGGCTTTATTTCGTTGTGTTGTGGCTTGTTTCCGTTGTGTTGTGGCTTTATTTCGTTGTATTGTGGCTTTATTTCGTTGTGTTGTGAACTTATGTTTGCTTTTTTAATTTTGTTGTGTTGTGCACTACTGGGCCACCGTAAAATACAAATGAAAAAGGGAATAAACAATTTACTACAAGTTTTAATACATTCTTTTTACCATTGATTATATTATGCTGACTCACCAAGTAAAATGTAATTCAACAATATTTAATCGGCTTCTTCAGATACTGGATGTGTCCACATTCGTCCACAACTTCCCATTCTTTTCTCCTCTTATTGCTAAGAAAGCAGTAAAGACTTACATCGCTTCTCTTGTGGCTCATCGACTGAAAATTTCAACCAAAATCTGCACAATGTGGCATCGTACATTATATTCCGAGTTGTGTTGCGTTAAAAATAGCAATAGGACAGTGTCAGTAGCTCAGTGAGTGCAACCATTTGACGTCACCGACATAGAACGCAAACAAGATGGCGCCGCCCGTTGTCCAAATATGTCATGGATTTTTTAAAATAATGTAAATCTTTCATGGATTTTCTACTACATATTTCAGTAAGAGACATCATTTATGTTATATTAAGCCATACAAGTCTTAACACCAGGGGTTCCCTTTAAGAGGCTCTGAAAAAAATTCTAGCAATTTAAGTAAATGTAGTTTAACCCTTTGAGCGGTACGGTCCCATATATGGGATTTTTATTTCTGTGCCCCTAGGCGTACGGTACCACATATGGGATTTTGAACGTTCAGCGACGTCACATAACTGCCAGATTCAAAATTTCAAATCGGCCTCTCGCGCCAACACAGAGAGAGGCGAGCTGGATAAACAGCTATCAATAATTTCGCACAACTAACAACTCTAACATTGTTTACAGGCACATGGTGTGTTTATTTTATTTTACTGACACTCAGATTGTCACAGAAGTACCACAACAAAAGTATATAGGGTAAATAAGCACAATAATGCCAACGTATCAATAAAACACAGACATATGCCGCAGCTGTTTCTTTTCATAGGCTGTTCACTCAAATGGCGTTCACGGGCACATGTCTTTATTTTATGTCACAGACACTCAGATTGTCACAAAATATCGCGACAAAGGTTTACAGGACATCACACACACACACACACTCTCTCTCTCTCACTGTGTTTGTGAAGTGAAAGTGAAGTGACCCATACTCGGAATTTGTGCTCTGCATTTAACCCATCCAAGTGAACACACACACCGTGAACACACACCCGGAGCAGTGGGCAGCCATTGCTGCGGCGCCCGGGGAGCAGTTGGGGGTACGGTGCCTTGCTCAAGGGTCTCACCTCAGTCGTGGTATTGAGGGTGGGGAGAGCGCTGGACATTCACTCCCCTCACCAACAATCCCTGCCGGACCTGAGACTCGAACCCATGACCTTTGGGTTACAAGTCCGACTCTCTATCCATTAGGCCACAACTGCCCCTAAATGAAACACGGACATATGCTTAGCCCTGTTTGTTGCTGAAGCTGTTGAGCGGCTGTGTTCACTCAAACATTGTTTACAGGCACATAGGCGTCTTTTTTATATCACTGAAACTCAAGATTGTCACAGGAGTACCACAAAAGTATGGCATACAAGCACAATAATGTATAAGTTATATGAAACACGCATGTATGCGCGCAGCCCGGTTTGTTATAAACACTCGAACAGTGTTTACAGGCAAATTATGTGTTTATTTTATATCACTGACTCTCAGATTGTCACAGGAGTACCACAACAAAAGTTTACTGGGCGTCATACACTCTCTCTCCCCCCTCTTTCATATCAATGAAATGTATGCGCACAGCCCTGTTTGTTTGTTATAAGCTGCTGAGCGGCTGTGTTCACTCAAACATTGTTTACAGGCACATGGTGTGTTTATTATATGTCTCGGACACTCACATTGTGACAGAAGTACCACATCAAAATTGTATAGGGCATATAAGCACAATATAACAATAAATCACGGCCACTCGATGTGCTGCTTTACGATAATTTATTGTTTACATATTACAATAAACAAACATGGCTTCCTACATAAAAGCGTACAGCATCACTGTCTATTACGGCAGAGAAAAGTTCGCGGGGATGTTTTTCGCGGGGATGCCGATGTTTGGCGGGGTTGTGACAAAGGTCCCGCACTGAGCTGGCAACAGAGTACCTCAAAGTAAAAATGGCTAGAAAACTTACTCGTGAAGATATTTTGGACCTTATCTTTGACTCAGATGCTGAATCCGATAGCGGCAGTGACAGCCTGTCAGACAGTGACGAGGAAGCCCATCTCCCGGAAAACCTTGCGGGCTGTGATCGCTCCAACGAGCCGGCAGTCCCTGACAATGCCGTCTATGCTAGTGAGGGCACTGTTTTCCTTCCGACCTGGACGTCTGTTTTATTCTCTCCACCAGACCTGGATTTTGACAACACTGGCATAGGTGTTCAAGATAGTCAGACAAATCCTTCTGAGGCAGATTGTTTCAAATTGTTTAGGAATGAGCCAATTGTGGAGCAAGTTGTGCAGAAGACCAACAAGTATGCCTATCAGCTGAAGGAGTCTGCTACTGTCCCTGGAAAGCTGGCAAAATGGGCTGAAACAACTGTGAATGAAATTTGCACCTTTCTGGCAGCAGTTATTGTTATGGGCCTGGTGAGAAAAGGTTCCTTGCGGGACTACTGGACCACCGATCCTGTAATGCAGACCCCATTTTTTCCCACTCTTTTCTCCCTGGATCGCTTCCAAGTCCTGCTGAGGGCCCTCCACTTTGCTGACAACACTACAGCAAACCTCAGAGATCCTCTAAATAAAATTAGAAGTGTTTTCACCTCTCTGATGGCTACTTTTGGGCAGTTGTTTGTTCCTCACAGGGACTTGTGCATCGATGAGTCACTGCTGCTGTGGAAAGGCCGGCTTGGATTTCGGCAGTACATTCCATCTAAGAGGAAGAGGTTTGGGATCAAGCTCTTCATGCTGTGTGATGTTCTGACTGGGTACATCATTAATGTCAAAGTCTACACTGGCTCCAGCACAGACATCACACACACTCCGGGACTTGGTGTGTCCGGCTCAGTAGTGCTGACACTGCTGGAGCCATATCTGGGAAGAGGACATACACTGTACGTTGACAACTGGTACACCAGTCCTACTCTGTTCCACCACCTGTTGAGAGCCAAAACTGGGGCTTGTGGAACGGTGAGGTCCAACAGAAAGGGCATGCCGTGCTTCCGTGACAAGATGTGCAGTGGGGAAGCAGAGTTCAAAAGCTGCAAGGACATGCTGGCAGTGAAGTGGCATGACAGGCGTGATGTCCACATGCTGACCACGGTCCACTCAGCAAACATGTCAACATCTGGAAAAATAGACCACGCGACAGGGACTGAAAAAATAAAACCACAGTGTGTGCTGAACTATAACAAGAAAATGGGTGCTGTGGATAAGGTTGACATGATGGACAGTTTTGTTGGCTGTACCCGCAAGACCTTGAAATGGTACAAAAAATTATTCTTCCATTTTGTGGACCTTGCAGTACAAAATGCATTTATTGTGTACAAGGTAAAACAAGATTCAAGCCTGACTTACCAAAAGTTCCGTCAAAATCTGGTTCGCCAACTTGTGGAAGAACACCACAACCCCCGGAAGCCATCTACTGGTGGTCGCCCTCCTGCTGACAATCCACTTCGTCTCACCGGCCGGCATTTCCCCTCAGAGATCCCTTCAACTGCCCAACAGGGGAAAAACACCCGCAGGCACTGCAAAGTCTGCCTGACCACCAAAAAGTCCCTACAGAAAAAGCAGAAGACAAGGTTTATGTGCAAGCCTTGCAATGCAGCATTGTGTCCAGCAGAGTGCTTTAAGAAGTACCACACTTCGGCCCATTTCTGAAAAGAAAAAGAAAAAACACATTTTTTTGTTATAGCACTATAACAATACTTGTGTAATTAATGTATATTGTTTAAGATGTTTATTTATACATATATATTATACACACACACACACACACAGGAATACATTGTTTGAATACAGGAATATTGTACAGGAATATTTATATAAGAAAAATTGTTATAGCACTATAGCGATACTTGTTCTGTTCTGTTTAAACAGTTATACACTGTATATGAAACACACAGCATTTATATCAACCTTGTAAATATTATTGTACAGCAATATTTATGATTTACACTGCAAAAAATGCTGTTCTTACTTAGAATTTTTGTCTTGTTTCTAGTCAAAATATCTTAAAGTTCTTAAATCAAGAAGCATTTTCTTGACAAGTAAAAATTATTTTCTTGTTTTCAGGAAAAATAAGTCAAAATTAAGTATGTTTTTCCTTAAAACAAGCAAAATAATCTGCCAATGGGGTAAGCAAAATAATCTTATTTCAAACCAAGAATAAGCTATATAATCTTGTTTTCAGTTTGGACTAAGATTATTTTGCTTACCCCATTGGCAGATTATTTTGCTTGTTTTAAGGAAAAATTTACTTAATTTTGATTTATTTTTCCTGAAAACAAGAAAATAATTTGTACTTGTCAAGAAAATGCTTCTTGATTTAAGAACTTTAAGATATTTTGACTAGAAACAAGACAAAAATTCTAATTAAGAACAGCATTTTTTGCAGTGTAGGTATGTTATGCTGTAGTTATAATTACAATTCTTTATTTATTTATCATTATAACTATAGAATTTCCATTATATTTAGATATTTAATGATATATTCTAAATGCTTTTCAATTCCTGTACAAACATTTTGATGACCGTTCTACATCTACTCATGCTGTTTTCGTCTATCTCTTCATGCTGTTACAACCTGTAATTTCATTCTGCAGTCCATGTTCTTTGTTTTTGTTAAACTAAGTAAACTGAACCAAACCAACTTTGTTTTACAAAAAAAAAAAAATGGTTCAGAACAAACTTTGGCTTATTGCGTCATTATTAGTAATTTGATATTTTGGCACTTTCAAAGCATGCACGTTGTTTCATGTACATACCATTCTAGTTTGCTATTTCTTGATTAGAATCAAATTAACTAGTTTAAAGTAGAAACAATAAAATATAGGACAATAATACATTTGCAATACACAATCATAATAGCTACCTACCTCGTGTGATCACCGTACACATAATGCACGAATTCGATCCTCCTGTGGTAAGCACGTGTTTTCCTGGTGTGTGAAGATGGCATCTTCCTGTTGGTGTTCAAATATTTGTTTTTCTTCTGTTGAGAGGTGATCCAATATTCGTGAAGGAAAATTGACCGGCTTGTGCTGCATCTTTACGGAGAGCCGAGTATAAGCCGTATGCCCCATTGTTTTACCCTGCCGACGCACGGCACTGGTCGCGTGACTGAAAACTTTTATTATGAGTCACGTGAAACCCGTACTGCTTTGCAATGTAAACATACATGGCTGCGGCCATTGCCCGTATTAAACGCAAAGAGCAACGAATTTACAAAATTACCCGCATATATCGTCTTATAGTGCGCACGCTGCAATATGTTTATAATTATTTGGCTTGAAAATAAAACAACATGAAATATTTATTATGATTTGAACATTTACAGAAGACTTCAGAAAAAATCTGAAATGTGTCTTCTAGGCCAGGCAGCAGCAAAGCGCCACTTTCAGATGTCAAACTTGATACGTCACCATGGAAACTGAAACGTAGGCCTCAAACATTCTAACGTTCTAAAGCCGTTAAAAAAACTCACTCCAGGGGGACTGTTGAGATATTTTAAACTCACCGCTGAAAAGGTTAAGGGCCCTATTTTAATGGTCTAAGGGCATGGTCTGAAGCACATGGTGCAGGTGGACTTAGGGCATGACCGAATCCACTTTTGCTAGTTTAATGATGGAAAAAATGATCGCCGCACCAGGCACATGGTCCAAAAGGAATGTACCTAGTCTCCTAATGAGTCATGGGTGTGTTTGGGGCGTAACGTGCAATAAACCAATCAGAGTGTCATCTCCCATTCCCGCCATGGCGGATTTCTATTTTTATGAATATAGACACCCTCAACCTGATGAGTCAGTTTAAATACATGTGTGTATTGCCACGATTAGTCAAATAATTAGCCAATTTCATTCGTCATAGGCAATTCTGATACGTGCAATGACTATCCATTATGACATGTAGGCATTTTTATCTTTATGTACACAATAATAATCGTTTACATTGTAATCCTTTTATTTTTAATATTTGGCATGTTTGTGTGCTGCTGCGTGTCCCTGTGTGTGTGACAAGCAGAGTGTTTGTGTGTTGTGCACCCGCCTGTAGGTGCATATATACTAACACAGCCTTTAAAAAAAAAAAAAAACAGCGTCATTGACTTCAGACCAGGTTTTGTAGATGTTTGGATAGAAGTTTAGGTGTTTGTTTGTGAAAATCTTCTGCTTTGTGCTGGCAAGATTCCATGTGGGCCTGCCAATTATTCTGTATCTTTCTGTCTTTTTACAGGCAGACATCCGTTCAAGAGAATACCTGCGTTGCCATGTCCTGACCTCTGATATGGGCTAGATGAACAGATGGGGTGAGAAGAGAGAGTGATGTTGTAATTGTTACATGTATTATCACTGATTGATTTGTTATTTATTCTTGAATCAAAAAAGGGAAAAATGCACATTACAATTCACAGACTTTTTTTTCTGAAACTGTAGTCAATTCAAACTTATTTATATAGCGATTTATACAATACAGATTGTTCCTTGCGTTGCGTCGAGAACGGCGCTGTGGGAACGCTCCGTGTGATGTCGTCATGAAGCACATGTAAAATCAGTCCAATGGTGTGACAAGACGTCAGAAGCGGGTGACGTCACGACCAGAAAACTATAAAGCATGCTCAAACAGTGAAACGCTAGCTTCAAAAAGTCTGTAGTCATCACTGACAGGCATGTCGGAAGTATGGCAGGGCGACGCAATGTCTCGTTCCCTCTTTAGGGAACTACGGTTACAGTCATAACCGATCGGGGGAAATGCATACAGATGAAGCCTCGGCCACGTCTGCACCATAGCATCCAGTCCGAGAGGAGCCGGATGCGAGAGGGAGAACCAGAGTGGACAGTGAGACGTCTCTCGACGACAAGGAGCTCCCAGCATGGGCCCTTGGGATAGGAAACAGGGTTTGTTCCACATGGCCAAGGCACATAAGCATCACTGCGTGACCTTGATCATGCGAAAAGGATTTTCCCTCGGAGAAAACCCCCTGGTTCTGAGCCACCACTGCAGGGGTCTCATGTACAGCAGGCCAAAAGGTATCACGTTGGACTCTGCTGCCATCAACCCCAACAGTCTCTGAAACTTTCACAGTGAGTGACTGGCCTAGCTTCATCTGGTTTATGGTAGAAAGGATTGATTCTATGCGAGCAGGAGCGGGACGCGCCTGCATCGCAACAGAGTCCCAAATCACACCTAGAAAAGTGGTCCTCTGAGCTGGAGAAAGCACACTCTTCTTGGCGTTTAACCTTAACCCTCTGGGGTCTGAGGATTTTTGGGGCCCTGGAGAAGTTTTGACATGCCCTGACATTTGTGCTTTTTTCAGTTGTCATTACACTGTATTCAGCACAAACTAGGCTACAATAATATGTGAGGAACATGTATGTACATGTTTGTATTTTTGAAGGAATAACGTTTATGCGTGGTTATTGAAAAAACAAAAAACTTAAGTCACTGAAATAAGGCCAAAAAAAGTATATTAAATCTGTGTTCATAAGACTTCTGGGTATTGGAGGTTGTAGACTAGAGTTTTTGCTTCAGAATTATGTAAAAATTATGCTGCCTACTCCTTCATATAAAACAATATATTGATTTAGTTTTTGTAAGACACTTTTTGTCAAGAGAAACAGTATGCATGGAGGCGTGAATGATCGTGAATAATGGATCATTCTCACCTGAGAAGACAAAAGAATTGAATAGCAATGAGCTGAAATTACTTGCATATTAATGAGCTCTTTCAGTCAGGTAGGCTGTGAAAAAAACCCTCTGTAATCATGTCTCAGCTCAATTTAAAATAATGGTATTCTATTATATTCTTTAAAATATAATGTATTTCTGTGATGCAAAGTGTCTGAACAATTATGTTACCTCTATGGCATTTCATATAGGCTTTTAGCTTAAAAGCATGCACATTTGGAGAAATATTGATGATTCTTATATGTTTATGTCAAATTTCTATACAGAGGAGTAATATTTATTCTATATTTATTCTCATCACTATGAGTGCTGGATACTGTGTTTTCAATTCATACTTGCAGCCGGAGGGCGCTCTGTGCACCTTTAGTCCACAAATCCATATAAAGAAGAAGAAGAACCAGGAACTAACGGCATGTCTTCTAGAGCTCCCTAACCATTGTTTTAACATCCAGATAAACACTTTTCAAGATAATAAACACACGATTGAAACTATGTCTGCATGTATTGACTGAATTTGCCTCTGAATAGCGCTCGCTCCGTGGGCGTGGCCACATTAGTGGATAATGAGCTGAATCACGGACTTCTGACATGGCTCTCTTCTCATACAGATTACATAAACACAGAAGGTTTGTTTTCGATTTGACTTGCACGATTTAAAAGCTGACATCTCAACGTTTCTTTTGACATAAGTGTAATTTTTTTGTCATTAGAATTCACTAAGTTACAGTTCATTTTCTGAGAACTATCAGATTGGAGTTCGTTCAGAGGGAGAAGAGAGATCACGCATCATTTTAGTTTTCTTTATTTTGCAAAAAGCACAACATTTTGTTTTTACTCTGAGTGTACACAAATGAAAGAAGATATTCCACAGATTAAAATGGTGTATAACTCTTAATTATATGTGCAACATTGACGGGGTATTTTGAGTCTCTTTCACACTGGTAAGAAAAAAACCGCGGTAGTATCGCCGGCGTGACCGTCAGACCCCAGAGTGTTAACCCCAACTTCCTGATTTGCGCGAGAAAGCCATCTCGATGCCGAACCGCTAAATGGCGAGACTGAGCTAAAATCAACCAATCGTCTATATAGTTCAGAATGCGAATGCCCTGTAGACTCAGCGGAGCCAGCGCTGCATCCATGCATTTGGTGAAAGTGCAGGGTGACAGTGCTAGACCGAACGGAAGAACCCGATATTGGTACGCTTCGCCCCCGAAAGCGAACCTCAGGAACTTCCTGTGTTGTGGAAGGATGGAAATATGAAAGTATGCATCCTTGAGATCTATCGTGACAAACCAGTCCTCGGACCTGATCTGTGACACGATTTGTCTCAAGGTTAACATATTGAACTTGAGCTTCATAACTGACTGGTTCAGATGACGTAGGTCCAAAATGGGACACAACCCCCCATCCTTCTTTGGAACGATAAAAAATAACGGCTGTAAAAAACGGTTTCTCCATCAGGAGGGAGTACACGTTCTATGGCTCCCTTTCCCAGCAGAGTTTTTACCTCCTGTTCCATGAGCAGAGCCTGCTCGGGGCCCACCACTGTGGGTAAGACCCCCAAAAACTTGGGCAGGCAAGACCCGAACTGAATGGCATAACCCTTTTCGATTGTATTCAGGACCCATTGAGAAATAATTGGCAGTAGCTTCCACGCTGTCAGATATTCCCAGGGAACCAGTCTCTCGAGACTGGCCTCTGGTTTTTTTTGAACAATCAATTCGGTGCCCCGAAGCGGCGAACCGGCAGGGAATGACCGAGCTGATTGCTCTGATCCTAGCATCCTTATAATTCCTTACATTTATATAGCGCTTTTCTGGGTACTCAAAGCGCTTTACATATGGAAGGGGGAATCTCCTCAACCACCACCAATGTGCAGCATCCAACTGGATGATGCGACGGCAGCCATATTGCACCAGAACGCCCACCACACACCAGCTTATTGGTGGAGAGGAGACAGAGTGATGAAGCCAATCAGTGTATGGGGATGATTAGGAGGCCATGATGGACAGAGGCCAATGGGCAAATTTGGCCAGGATATCGGGGTTACACCCCTACTCTTTTCAAAGGACATCCTGGGATTTTTATCGACCACAGAGAGTCAGGACCTCGGTTTAACGTCTCATCCGAAGGACGGTGCTTTTTGACAGTATAGTGTCCCCATCACTAAACTGGGGTGTTAGGACCCACACAGACCACAGGGTTAGCACCCCCTGCTGGCCTCACTAACACCTCTTCCAGCAGCAACCTAGTTTTCCCAGGAGGTCTCCCATCCAGGTACTAACCAGGCTCAGCCCTGCTTAGCTTCAGTGGGCAACCAGTCTTGGGCTACAGGGTGATATGGCTGCTGGTGATATCCTTGCGCTGCTACGTTTCCGGGCAGACACTGGGATGTTTGCTCGCTGGGGACCGCTGCACCCTGAAGCACGCGAGGTGGCAGGGTTGGCAGAACGGCACCCTGAGGGCACCGAAGAGAACTGGGCACTGTGTAATGAGGTATTAACCATTTCTCTTCTGCCCTCAGGGTCCTGACACTGGTAGCGTCAGGACTTCTTCCCCACAGCCTTCTTGGTGATAATGACGGCCCTCAGGTCCGTCTTACCCCTCGAAGGCTGCGGCTGAGAGCATCCCCCCAACCCCCCTTGTTTCTGAGGGGGAGTTCGGGTGGCGACACTCTGTTTCTGAGTGGCACAGTGTTGTGAGGAGCTGGCTTTAGATGTTTGGGATATATATTATAAATATATTTAGATGTTCTGAGATATGAGAGCGATGGGGGAGCGTTCCCACAGCATCATTCATGATTCTTGAACATTCAATGATACAAACATAACTCAATTCTACTGCAAAGCAGCTCTATTATTACAGTAGATGCAGACCACCAGATCATCCCTAAGTGGATTGCAGATTGATACACCTCTCATGTCTGTATCTGCATCCTGAGTAAGAAATTGCTCCACAATTGCTAAAGATTAGAGGGAACTTGTGATGGCATATTTTATCTCCCTTGCAGGGTCAGTCTCATGGCAGGAACACATGTTGTGAACGTCTAGTCTGAAGGAGGGAACAAAGATGTTACAAATTGGGATCTCGACTGAGAGCCCAATCACCTTCGAGTAGTAACAGAACAAGCCAATGCTTCCGGGTATGGCAGCGTGCAGATACTCACATTAAGTTTTCCACTGAGGAGCCGAGAGTTGTGGCAACAGGACGTAATGTCTCTGTTCCCTCCTTCAGGTCAGTCACATTCGATGTTATGTCAGAACGACTGACAAAAAAAAATGCCACAACTGCTGCCCCTTCCAGCACCCAGAGTAAGCTGCCTGGTCCCCCTGCACCCGTTAGGGCAGAAGAAAAGATAGGGCTTTGCAAGGAGAATGACCATCACTGACTGTGGCGAGGGGGGCGTGGTTTAGCGATGTCTGCAACGGGAAAGAGGCAGGAGACGAGCGGTGTGTAAGTAGGTCAAGTACAAATGACAAACACCTATGTCTCATTTCAGTAATTGGTGTGGAGAGATGGGTTAAAGTCACCAGGAAAAGGGAACTGGGGAAAGAGACTGACTGGGAGCTCGTACGCTGGAGGACTTCTTGCCAGAGCTGGAGTTATATGGTGAATGATATTCTGAGTTATTTGTTGAGTTGTTGAAAGCGCAGTGAGTGCTACCTCTTTTGTTTGTATCCCAGAAAAGTTTGAATAAAAATACGAGTCCCAGTCACGCCGACCCTGTCTTCTTCTTCCTCCCACCCTTTGAACCTCATCACACTGGTACGAAACCCGGGAAGGAAGAAGGACGCCGCCGCTGCTGTCATGCAGTCCCCGCCAGGTTCACCATTTGCGGAGGTCATCCAATCGCTCGCAGGTCTTCACCAAGAACACCATCAGGCAGGAAGACTGCGAGCTGTTCCACAGCTGGATCAACCGGAAGCTTCGGGATACGGGAACTCCATTTGCCCGAGCCCCACCGAATTACGTGCCTCTCAACAAGATGGGTCCTCATGACGAACCGGAGGCGTTCAGTGACCTGTTCGAGAGCTTTGCCGAGGCTTGTGGGTGGCCCCAAGCAGACTGGCCGGTGCGGCTCATTCCCCTGCTGTCCAGAGAGGTGCAGGTGACCGACAACAACTGCCAGTCCAGAACCTCCTGGTCTACCAAGACTTGAAACGTGCCATCCTCCAGCGGGTAGGCCTGAGTGCAGAACAGCTACCATCAGTGCTTCAGGTCGCTGGACCTCAGAGAAAGTGGCCAACCCTTTGTGATGGCGCAATAGCTCCAGGACACCTGCCGCAGATGGCTGATGGCTGAAGGAAGCAATGTCGAGGGAATCGTTGACAAAGTGGTGCGCCTGCTAAAAAGACACCACAGTGGGTCACCGCCAACGCCCGACGACGCTGAAACAGGCCATCCAACTGGCAGAGGACCAGATGGTGGCGTGCCCCGGGGTCGGCGAATCCCTGCCATCTGTCTCTCTCTCTCTCTCTCCCTTCCCCTGTGTTTTCTCCCTCTCCTTCTATCTCTAAACCTATCTCGCTCCCCAGGACCTGACGGAATCTCCCTCCACGAACCCTACCCCGGTGGAGCGGTGGTCCAGCAACGGAACCGACAGCTGGCCCATGGGGGCGGGGTTGGCCAGCATTAGTCCATCTGCAGTTCCCGTTCCTCCCTTCTCTCCACACCAATTACTAAAATGAAACACAGGTGTTTGTCATTTGCATTTGACCTACTTACATACCGCTCGTCTCCTGCCTCTCTCTCCCGTTGCAGACCTCGCTGAACCTCTCCCCCCTCGCCACACTGACATTCCATTTAACCCTGTACAGTGAGACTATTGGATAACACTGGAAAAGAGTGCCTACACTACAAATGCTGTTCTTACTTAGAGTTTTTGTCTTGTTTCTAGTCAAAATATCTTAAAGTTCTTAAATCAAGAAGCATTTTCTTGACAAGCAAAATTTTTTTTCTTGTTTTTAGGAAAAATAAATCAAAATTAAGTGGGTTTTTCCTTAAAACAAGCAAAATAATCTGCCAATGGGGTAAGCAAAATAATCTTATTTCAAACTGAAAACAAGATTATTTAGCTTATTTTTGGTTTGATATAAGATTATTTTGCTTACCCCATTGGCATATTATTTTGCTTGTTTTAAGGAAAAACTCACTTAATTTTGACTTATTTTTCCTAAAAACAAGAAAATAATTTTTGCTTGTCAAGAAAATGCTTCTTGATTTAAGAATTTTAAGATATTTTGACTAGAAACAAGACAAAAACTCTAAGTAAGAACAGGGGAAAGACACTGGCTCGCCAACGAGGAAGCTGTACCATGGAAATACAAACATGGGGTCACCACAACATATGGGCATCTAGTCTAGTACAGCGGCTGAACATCTGGGCATTACACACAAGTACTAGACCTGGCATCAGATGCCTCTGCCGAATCTGACTTCTGAGGATGCTGGAGGAACTCCACCAGGACAAGGTTGACCGAAAGTGCCTGCAGGTCCCCCACCCTCTTAATAGAAGTGAGCACAGTCAGGTGCTCTGTCTTAAGAGACAGGATATTAATCTCTACTGACTGCAATGGCTCAAAGGGTGCTCTCTATAGGGCCCTTAAGACCAGGGAGAGATCCCAGTAAGGGATAAGGCGTGGCCGAGGAGGATTCAACCTCCTGGCGTCTCTCGGGAACCTGATGACCAATTAGTGTTTCCCCAGACACTTACCGTCTATTACGTCATGATGTGAGGTGATAGCGGCAACATACACTTTCAGGATGGAGAGAGACAGCCTTTGCTCCAACCCAAATTGCAGGAAAGAGAGCACAACATTGATCAGGCATGTACAGGGGTCTTCCCTGCAGGAAGAACACTGATCAACAAAGGGGTTCCACTTCAAAGTGTAAATGCGCCTCATAGAGGGGGCTCTTGCTGAAGTCATAGCGTCAACTACCGCTGGAGGTAGGCCACTTAAGTCCTCTGCATCCTGTCCAGAGACCACAGGTGGAGGTTCCAGAGGTCTGGACGCGGGTGCCAGATGGTGCCCCATCCCTGAGATAGAAGGTCCATTCTCAGGGGAATCCACCAGGGAAGGGCTATTGTGAAGAGCATCAGACCTGAAAACCAGGTTCGGATGGTCCAGTATGATGCAACCATCAAGACCTGCTTCTCGTCCTCCCTGACCTTGCACAGTGTCTGTGCATGCAGGCTCACTCTCATCAGACTGCTCTTATTAGAGTTACAAATGATTTGCTCTTATCAGATTGTGGTTGTATCTCTCTATTAGTGTTACTGGATCTTAGTGCTGCTTTTGACACTATCGACCACAAAGTTGTTTTTTTTAATAGATTCAAATTATGTTGGCATTAGTGGAATTGCTTTGGCATGGTTCAAATCATACTTATCTGACTGTTATCAGTTTATATCAGTAAACGAAGAGATGTCNTTTCTGTGCTTCTAATATGTAAAGCTGCTTTGAAACAATTACCAATTGTAAAAAGCGCTATATAAATAAATTTGACTTGACTTGACTTGACTATCGACCACAAAGTTGTTTTTTTTAATAGATTCAAATTATGTTGGCATTAGTGGAATTGCTTTGGCATGGTTCAAATCATACTTATCTGACTGTTATCAGTTTATATCAGTAAACGAAGAGATGTCGCACCGATCACAAGTTCAGTGTGGAGTACCGCAACGCTCAGTACTAGGACCACTGCTTTTTTACTCTGTACATGCTACCCTTGGGAGATATCATTAAGAAGCATGGTGTTAGTTTTCACTGTTACGCTGATGATACTCAGCTCTGTATTTCTTCACGCCCTGATGAAACTTACCAATTCACAAAATTAACGGAATGCATAGCTGATATAAAAAAATTTAATTTCCTTGTAATTTCCTACTACTAAACTTTTAAAGAAACTTAAAAAAAAAACAAAGCAAAAAAATAAAACCTTTTTTTAAATTATTTTATTTATTTTATTTTTTTATTTTTTTATTATTAGACCAAAAACCTATGCACGTAATAAGCTAGAATACAGTCTAACACTTGATGGCTACTCTGTTAAGTCTTTGTCGTCAGTTATGAATCTGGCTGTTCCTTTACCCGAAAGTTTGTACAATTACTTGAGACAATTACTATTATTTTTATATGTTTTCTATATGTTTGCTATATGTTTTCTTTGTTGATATCACTAAAAAACACACCTTGTATAAATGACAAAATATATTTTTATGATTATAACATTTATTTAAATATCTTCTAACTGTCTGAGCTGATAGCCTCGATGGCAGTGCTTCTAGATGTATAGTGCAGTTGTCGTGTTTGAATCCCAGCTCAGGGACATTTTCTAAATAAATGGGCTATTTAAATGCCTTCTGATTAAAACAGTAAGGGTTCCCTTCCGAGGTAACTCACGCTGCGCCGGAGTATTCAACGCTGTAGGAAAGCCTCTGCGTGATTGCGTCGTGAAGCATGTGTGAAATCAGTCCAATGGCATTACGAATTGTCATAGGTGGGTGACGTCATGACAGGAGGGTACAAAGCACCCTGAGACCAAACAATGTTAGCTTCTGTGCCTTCAGCAAGCATTCTATGTGAAATTGCCTCTGTCTATTTATTGTTTGTTTGTCAAAAGCATATACATTTCAGACAGGAGATATAGCGAGCAAACAGCTATTTAAATTGCGTGTTTCTCTCTGCCTTCGTTAAACTTAGGGGCAGAAATACACACAATCTATCTGTTGTTTGTTTGGGAGCGAAGCAACGCACACTTCGCTCCCGCCTATCACTCTTCGAGGAGGGTGATTAGGTTTGCGTTCCCTGCATTTCTGGCTCTGCGGCTGCCGAGGCAGTGTGGTGGTTCACAAAAATCACGGGGCTCGCAAATGAATGTCATGGAGGGGCTAGAGCCGGGCTCTGCCTTTTCTCTGCCCTCATACCGCGACATCCAGTGCTCTCTCTGGTGTTCGGAAGCCCGCGCTGTGGTTTGTTATCGTAAGCATATACATAAAACATATCCCTTGCTTAAGAACATGCACGGTCAGCTCTTGGAAAAAAAAAAAAGAAAAAAAAGGGAAATAAATAAGGGGGCTGGTTGTGTTCAAAACATTTTCCCGACAAGAATTCACTATTGGGAGTTTTCTCCTTTTGGCTTTGTAGTGAACAGCAGACGTGATGGCACCAGAGCTTCACAACAGACATCCCTTTTGTCCCACTTGATTAATACAAAAGAGTCTGATCGGACCCTCAACGACAACTAAACAACTAATGTAATCAGAACTGCCAAAGGTGGAGGACAGGAAAGATGACATCAACAGCCCATTGACGATAAGCTAATCTCATCACGAGTTGCCTTTGTTCACCTCAGCCCTCCATGCCTGAGTTCAAGGTGTGAATGACCATGGACTCCTAGGGCTGCCAAACCGGTTCTGTATAGAGCACAGCAAGAACAAAGAAATGCTCAGAAAGAAAGACATTTTCTAAACATATTGGCTTGAAATCACCAAAAATGGACAGGAAAACTGTAAGGAACATGTCCTATACGTCCTTTTACTCATCCAGGAAACTGTGCACACACAGTGGAAACCACACCTGGAATAAAAGCCAATGCAACTACACCCACTGAGACAGAAGTGTGATACCTCAACCAATTCACATCAAGTTTGGACTCTTCGAGTTCAGAACACTGCCACAAGGACTTTGAGAAAGGTTTGAAAAATAAATAAAGCATTTCCAAGGTCCTAAAGACATTTTAAATTCCTAAAGACACAGTCCTATTTAACTGTGTATTTTGGGACAATACAACAAGTTTCACAGCATGAAAGGTGGGCGTGTTAAGGGACGGACACCTGGAATGCTGTGACCCAATCACATCAGGAAAGTTGGGGATTAAAAATCCCCTCCCCAACGGGAAAGAATAAAAGTTTTCCAAGTGAACAGACCCTTGTTCTGAGTTTCTGACCTGACGAGGAAAGAACAACAGTACGACCAAGGTGAGACCCTTGCGAGTAAACCTTTCACTGCACGGATCTTCAAGCAGCCCAAGAGCTTCTGCAGTGGACTTTGACTCCCGACCTGCATAACTCAAGTACCTCCAAACTACAGAAGATCCTACAGACAGACCACCATCTGACCTACAGTTTTCTGGATTACACAAAGACCTCCAGCACTCAGTGAAGCTCTGCAGCTGTTGGAAAGCAATCCAGTCTCCCACTGCACACAGAAGGATACCAGTGGACAACGTTTCCCATTCCCGGACTGATACCCCCAACCAAGTGAAACGTAAATATAAGCTAACCAAACCTTTTCCAAAGGCCTTGGCATTAGGTTGTTGCTAAATGAGATTACTATTTGTGTAGACACTGTTTATCTAGGGTCAGCGTACACAGATTGATACATTAGACACTGTGACGAGCAGGGCGGGCGAGAGCCGTGAGGGAACGGCGCGAGGCCGGTGACGCGCGTGTTAATGATCGTCACCTGTGAGGCGCACCGGCCTCGAGTCCCTCACGGAGGAGCTCCGGGAGCATAAAAGGAGGAGCGACGACAGTGAAGGACGAGAGAGGACCAGGCCTGGATATTATTTTATCTTTTATTATGTTTGTGTGGCCGGCAGACGTCCGCGAGGGTATATACGGGAAGAAGGAGGCGGGAACCGGTGAACGTTCAACAAAACTTTAATATAAAATAAACAACAGAACAAAACGAAAGTAATGCCGGCAGACCCTCGCGGAGGCTAAATGCAAAGATGGCAGCCGAGACGGCTCTCATACAGGCAAAGCTGGAGGATCTGGAATCGCGTTCTCGCAGACATAATATCCGCATAATAGGAATCAAAGAGAAGACAGAAAATGGCAAGCCCTCCGAGTTCGTCAGCTCACTGCTTCCAGAGTTGCTTGGGCGCGAGAACTTTGATAAACCGATCCAAATCAACATGGCTCACAGAAGCGCGAAACCAGCCGCCAGCAACAGGCCGCGAGCTATCATTGCTAGACTGCACCATCTCCAAGTGAAAGAGCTCGTGCTGCGCCTAGCAAGACAGAAGGCTCTTCTTCGTTTTAAAGGTGACACAGTGCAGATCTATCCAGACTTGACGTCGGGAACGATGAAAAAGCGGCAGGACTTTAACGACGTGAGGAATAAATGTAAGGAAAGAAACATAAGATACGGCTTCAAATTCCCGGCAAAACTCATCGTGATGGTAGGAGAGGAAACTAAGACATTTTAAAAGCCTTCTAATGCGGAAAAGTTTCTGATGACTACTGTTCCAAAACTGGAAATCTACGAGAGAAGAACAAGGCGATCACAGTGGAACTAATAATGTGTCTGTGTAAGAAGGTGAGCAGCTTTGCAGAGACTTTACACAGAGAGGAATCCTATGGTTCAGAATATGGACTCGATTATTGATGACTATGTATCCTTAAAGCGGACAGTATATTGAACAGTTGCGAAGGAGTGTAGGTGGCTAATATACAGTCGCCGGTAAGGTTTTGTTTTTGTGTATGGTGAATATGGGGGAGAGGAACTAGGTTTCTTAGTTTTCTCCCTGGAAGCATAGGGAGGGAGGGAGGGAAGTCTTGTGTGGGTTTTTTGTTGGTTGTGTTTAAGCCTATAGATTCTAAAGAAGGTCCAAATGTTCCTGTTTTGGTTATGGTACGGTTTCATAATTATTTTTATTTTTTTTCTCTTTTCGTAAATACATAAATGTCAACTGATACTTACAGTAAAGATCACAGTGATAGATTGCGCAATATTAGCCTCATCAGCTGGAATGTTAGGGGAATTAATAGCCCTGTAAAACGTGGAAAGGTTCTTTTAAATCTTAAAACTTTAAAAGCCGATATAGGTTTTATTCAAGAAAAACATCTGAAGAAGGGAAACGAAAATAAATTAGTCTAATTGGATTGCACAAGTGAATCAGTCTACATTCTCTACCAAAGCCAGGGGTGTGGCTATTTTGATACGCAAGAATGTACCATTTGTTCACCATAAGACTATCTCTGATATAAATGGTAGGTATATTATTGGTTTGTGCTCGGTAAATTCAAAGCAAATTACTTTAGTTAATTTATATGCACCAAATTTTGATGAACCCCCCTCTTTTTCCAGAATTATTTAAATTAATCCCTAATATCTCTGAATCTAAATCATTATTGGCGGAGATTTCCATTGTGTGCTGGACAATGTGCTTGATATGAACCAAGTCAAATTGCCAGCACAGCATCTAAATCCAATGTATTGTTAAGACAGTATATGCAATCCCTAAACATTGTAGATATTTGGAGAATTCTTAATCCCTCAGACAGAGACTTTTCTTTTTATTCCCATGTGCATAAATCATATTCACGCATTGATTTTTTTTCTTGCTGGATTCAAATTTAGTGCCAAATGTATACAAGTCGCAATATCATAATATCATAATATCAGACCATGCTCCCCAGTCAGTTGACCTCAGATTAGATCATTTAAGAGGAGAATTTAGATGGAAGTTAAATAACACACTTTTAAAGGATGAAGAATTTAATAAAAATCTGGAAAGAAAGATTGAGCAATTTATAGAAATTAATGATAACGGTGACGTGCATGATGCGTTTTCCCGCATCTATGTACGACGCCAATATTGTTCTTATACCTAAATCAGGTCGAGACAGGCTGTTAGTGTCATCATACAGACCAATTTCTTTACTACCCACTGAAACCAAAATAATCAGGAAAATCCTTGCAAATGGTAGAAGCATATCTGTGATATTATACATCCAGATCAGACAGGCTTTATGCCAGGCAGACATGTGTATTTTAATCTACATCGTCTGTGCAATGTTTCATATTCAAACTATAAAGAAGAAGCTGCAGTCATTTCATTGGACGCACAAAGGGCATTCGACCAAGTAGAGTGGGGATATATAATGTCGGTTCTGAAAAAATTTGGTTTTGGCCACAGGTTTAGAGAGTGGATAAAAACAATATTTTCCTGTCCAAAAGCCTCATTAGTAACTAATCATAATATTTCAGCTCCTTTCTCAAAACATAGAGGGACAAGACAGGGTTGTCCACTGTCCCCATTTCTTTTTGCAGTTGTGATAGAGCCCTTGGCTGCATACATCTGGCAACAGACAGTTATTCAACCAATTACAATAGGTGGCCTCCCACAACATATTTCACTCTACGCAGATGATATACTGTTGTTTATTAAAAATCCTAGTAAGTCTATTCCACATCTCCTTTCCTCAATCACAAGATTTGGGAATATATATTAGGCTTTACTGTTAATTGGGAAAAAAGTGACCTGATGACTTTTACGCCCAATGCTTGTAAGCAGTATATAAAATCCACTCCGTTCAAGACAGCAGAAAACTCCTTTACTTATCTTGGTGTCATAATAACTAAAAACCCAAGAGACCTACTTAGAGTCAATTGGCAAAAGAGGATCGACCAATTGAAAAATCTTATAGACTATTGGAGAACACTGCCAATTTCAATGGTAGGTAAAATCAATGCAGTAAAGATGGTGAGCCTACCAAGATTCCTCCACTTATTTCAGTCTATCCCATCATGTATACCACAATCCTATTTTAAACAACTAGACAAGATAACTATTCAGTTTTTATGGAATTATAAAACGGCAAGAATTAAAAAAACAACACTTATTTAAATCTAAAGAGAAGGGAGGATTTACCTTTCTTTAAAGCATACTATTGGGCGGCGCACTTGAATATATTCTCTTGGTGGAAAGACGTTCCAACAGAAGGAACTTGTGAACAACCCGAATGGCTTAAAATTGAACAAGCTCTTTGCTCTAACTCTTCATTGCAGGCACTATGCAACAGTCCAGGGAAGATTAGTAAGCTTATCTATAATAATAATTTTGTTATAGGCCAGTCTTTAAAAATTTGGAAACAAATTAAAACATATATTAAAGCCTAATGTATATCTTGATAGCCCCATATGCAAGAATCACTCCTTCATTCCTGCTCTTAATGATATGGATTTTTCACTTTGGAAACAGAAGGGAATAGGCTGTGTCGACTCACTTTATATGAATGGGCATTTCTTGACCTTTAAAGAGCTCCAGTCAAAGTTCGGGCTACCAAATTCTCACTTCTTCAGATATCTCCAAATCAGAGACTATGTCAGAAAGTATTTCCTAATTTTGAACAACTTAAAAAGCATGAAAAAATCAAGGAAATAAACAGATTTAAAGCTGGAAGCTCTAAAGCAGTGTCATATTTCCATAATGTATTAACTGATCTGGTGGATAGTGACAAAACTACAATTAGGAAAGCATGGGAGAAGGACTTAGGTTTCACTATTGAGGATGCGCAATGGAAGGAATGCCTACAGAACATACATGACTGTTCAATTAACACTAGACACAACTTAATCCAGTTCAAATCTCTGCATAGAGTATACATGTGCAGAACTAAACTGCATAAGATTTTCCCTGAGGTGTCACCGATATGCAATAAATGCAAGGTTGCGGTGTCACGGTTCATGAATCCGTTGTCTCATCCTGGTGTCTGTGTGATGGTGTGGGTGTGTCACCTCATTGTTTTGTGTGGGCGTCGCCGCTGATTGTTGATCAGCGGCAGCTGCGGGCACTTACCATCGGCCTATTTAACGCCTTGTCTTTCGTCTCTTGTTTGTCAGATCGTTGTTTGGAGTCCGGTGTTTGTGTCTCGTGTTCTCGTGTTGTGTGTTCCCTGGATTGGACTTCTAGCCGCTGTTTCCTGTTTCTCGTGTTCCTTGTTGGATTACTCTCTGGATTTCACTCACGGACTCACGGACACCATTCTCCGATCACCATTCTCCACGGATCACCATCGTCCATCGAAGTCCCTGTGTTACCACTCTCCTGCTGTCTGTTTATGTTCCCATGTGTCTGTTTCGGACTTTCTGACTTTCTTGTGTGTGAAGCTCTAATAAAGAGATTAACTTGCATTTGCATCCTGCCTTCATTCCGTGACATGCGGAGGGTACGCTGTTACATTCACTTTGGACATGTTGTAACCTTCATAAGTACTGGACTGATATTTTTGCGCTGCTTTCCTAAGTGTATAAAAAAAAGATTGCTCTAGACCCTATGATTGCTGTTTTCTGGGTAATTTCTGTACCTTCTTTTAGTAAATATGAAAGACAGTGTATTTCTTTATTTATGGTTCTTGCAAAGAGATTGATTCTTCAGAGCTGGAAATTGAACATTGTTCCAACATTCGATGTGTTGTTGAGTGAGCTAGTGAGCATTATTCATATTGAGAAGTTATGATTTATTAACAACGATAAGCTAGATATATTTTGGAAAATATGGAAGCCGGTATTAGATCACTTAGGAATGTGATAACTTTGTACTGGTTTTCATACTGCATTTTACCTTTGTAACTCCTAAATTTATTTACCTAACCATTATTGTCTTGTTATTGTAGTATTTATTTATTTTAATTTTTTCCTCCCCACACCCTTCTGATGTTACCACTGTGATCTGTTTGGAACCTCTTTATCTTGTGTTTCAGGGATATGTATCTGTAACTACAGTACATTTATACATTTGGTATACCGTACTATTGTTTCCTTTTTGGACCTTTGTTCTGAAAAACAACTGTCATTTAAAAAATATTACTAAATAAATAAATTTAAAAAAAGATTGTTCAAAGACTTTCATGATTGTTCTTTATTGTCAAGGTGAGAATCCTGACTGGTGCCCCGAAATATTGGAAGGAATCATCTGACTCAAAATTAATATTAATACAAAATATTATTATTAATATTCAAGACCATAAATAACTACATTTGTGGTGCCCTCATGTGAGGCTAATCCAAAATCAATACAGCNTAAAGAGTATTGCAGATTTTATGATTCTTTTATTGTATATGTGATTCCAAAATAATATTTAGCCTATCATTCAGACCGTGTTTACTTGTCTGATTAATTTTTGGCTGTATTTAATTCTGAATGAATTAAATAGTGAAAACTATCTGACATTATGTTAGATGTCTGTATTAATATACTATGTTTAGCCTTTCATACCGTGCTTTCTTGTCTGGTTGATCTTTGCATCTAATTCTGTTGAATTCAATGATAAATACTTATATGACTTTGATAAGTTAGATGTCTGTATTAATATACTTTGTTCAGCCTTTCATCCAGACTGTGTTTACTTGTCTGGTTGATCTTCAGCTGTATTGAATTCTGAGGAATGATATCTCCCACGAGTTCAGTTCTCAGAATAACCAGAGACCAGTCTCGAGAGGCTGGTTCCGTTAGTAGACCATTTGGCTGGCAGCGTGGGTACTTCTGTCAAATGTGTCTCTGTAGATCCTGCAGATTAGAGAGAGGCTACAGAATTCAGTTTTGGTTCTTATCTGCCTTAGCTCAATGGGATCCAAGCAGGCTCTGGTAATAGAATGAGACATCAAAGTGGCTTTGCCAAGTTTGTTCTCGGGCCTTGTGTCCCTCCTCGGCTGGCTCTCCTTGGGAGATTCTGGACAAGAAGGACCTTCTCTCTCAGGCGGAGGGCTCAATGCTTCTCCCTCACCTGAAGTTATGGAAATGGTGGGCTTGGCCTCTGTGGGGCCCAACTCATAGGTTCAGGTCTCTCAACTGAGGTTGTTGAGGCCATATTTCATTCCAGAGCTCCCTCCACAAGGAAACTGTATGCCTTGAAGTGTAGAGTAGTCACTTAATGGTGAGGAAATCCCCTGCTGGACCCAGTTATCTTCCCACTTCATACAGTGCTAAGTTCCTGCAGGAGCGGTTCTCTGCAGGGTTGCCCCCCTCCACCTTTAAGTTGCTGTGGCAGCCTTAGCTGCTTACCACAATCCTTTGGGTGGTGTGTCGTTGGGGAGAGACCCATTGGTAACTGGTTTTCGTCTGTGGTGCGTCGGACCAGGATAATAGTATGGCGGCTTTGAAAGCCTTATCTGGTATACCTGGATTGGGGCGCCTCCCTTAGTTGTGATTGCTATGATTTCACACAGACAGGCACTTGCAAGTACAGTGGCGTGGGTATAAAAGTTCCCACAGCATCGAAGACGCAGCACAAGTTCCCTAGAAAAGGAATGTCTCAGGTTATGCATGTAACCATGGTTCCAATCATGGATGATTTAAGTAATTTTCATGTCTGGAAAAGTATGAAAAAGGCAACGGGAGCCTGGCTACTTGATTTGCGGTCCATTCATTCATTTAACACATTCATCAATTTTAGAGGTTCATGTAATATCGTGCTTTCCCCTGACTCACCAGTTCCTACGCCGCATGTTAATTTATGGAATTTGAAGTAATTTCCAGGTCTTGAAAAGTTCTGGAAAAGAGAAAACAGCAAGGAAAAATGTTTATTTCCAGGCTGTTTCCCCCTATTCAATTTTCTAAAACATAAAATTAGCCAATAATTTGTAAAAAATAAATAAATAATAAAAAAAAATAATTAGGCTTATTTCATACAAGCAGTGACTTAGTGATTTAGAATTAGATTTAGTAATTGTCGTTCACGACTGAATGAATTCAATGCGCATAATTAGGCAAAAATGTATCTTTTTCATAAGCAAGTCTCTTTTGAACTTCTCTAAACAAATGTGCGTGTGCCACTCAAACTAGCAACAGATAAAGAGCAAACATGTAGACCTAGTAGAAAATACAGTCATATGACAAAGTTTGGACATCCTATTGAATTCCATGGTTTTCTGTATCAGGGCTTAATAAAAAATCATTTGGTCCTTGGCAGGTCTTAAAATTTGGAAAATAAAACCTCAGATGAGTAACAACACATGACATATTACACCATGTCATCATTTATATGTGGTTCCAAACATAGGTTCGGGAGGAGCCTAAACATTCAGTCCTGACAATCATCATTACGAGCATATATAAGCAGCAGTCACTGCGTCATCCCAGTGCAATTCTTCCAGCATCCCTCCTCCTCCCCATCTCCTCCTCTTTTTCTCTTATTCTCCCTCTATGCTGTACTGTTGTAGGGGGGTTTAACTCGGAGCTCGAGCCGAGCCTCGGGTTCGAGCCTCCTTTGAGGACAGCAAGCCAAGTTTGTTTTACCATTAACCATTCAGACTGAATGGGCAGGCAAACTTGTAAATCAACAAAAATAAAGCCAAGATGGAAAAGACATGGGTGACAAAGTTAGGACACCCTATGATTCAATTCCTTGTGGATCCACATTAATCAGAAATAACTTGAAGTAATCATTTTCTGTATGACTTTATCAGTCTCTCACATCATTCTGAAGGAATTTGGCCCACTCTTCTTTACAACACTGCTCCCGTTTATTGAGGTTTGTGGGCATTTGTTAATGCACAGCTCTTGCTACAGCGTTTCAGTCGGGATGAGGTCTGGACTTCAACTGGGCCATTGCAACACCTTGATTCTTTTCTTTTTCAGCCATTTTGTTGTAGATTTGCTGGTGATCTTCAGATCATTGTCCAGTTGCATGACCTAATTTTGGCCAAGCTTTAACTGTCGGACAGATGGCCTCACGTCCACTCATAGGAAGATTGGTGTCTGTTTTGAATGTTTTCCACTTGTGAATAATCTTCCTGACTGTAAATGATGGACTTAAAATTGTTTTGAAATGGCCTTGTAACTGTTCCCAGATTGATGGCAGCAACAATTGCTTCTCTATTGCTGATGTCTTTCCTCTTTGGCATTGTGTTAACACACATCTGAAGGTTCCAGACACTCAAACTGCCAGAACTTCAGCTTTTATAGTGCTTTAGCTTGTGCTATAGCTTTTAAAGTGCTCACATTTGCTGATGATCAGTTAATCAAAGACATTTGATTAGCAGTGCCCGACTGTTACTTACCCTCTCAATTCCTATGTTAACAGTAAGGTTGTCCTAAGTTTGTCACCCATGGCTTTTCCATTTTGGCTTTATTTTTACTAAACAAATAATGACATGGTGTGATATGTCATGTGTTGTTATTCATCTGAGGTTTTATTTTACAAATTTTAAGACCTGCCAAGATTTTTTATTATGATTTTTTTTATTATGCCCTGATACAGAAAACCGTGGAATTCAATAGGGTGTCCTAACTTTTTCACATGGCTGTACAAAATGCAAAATGCCTCACATCTCTTGCAAAAGGAAGCACTGCATTCAAAATATCACAAACACATCTCAAAAGCAAACATTTGTCTTGCTTTGCAAACACAACACAGAGAATTCAGTTTTGTGTTTTGCAAAAAGTGTTTTATGAAATTGAAAACTCAAATCCGAAAAAATTTAAAACTCAAGTTGAAGGCCGAGAAATAGTGTCTGGTTGTGCAGATTTGGTGTGTGGTTCTGGTGTTTGAGTGTCAGGTTTCAGAAATTGTGTGACAAGTAAGGATTTTGTGTGTAAGCAGTTGAAAAAAACTGTATTACCAGGTGTAAACAGGGCCTTATATAGATCAGTGGTAGCAACTGAAACTGGTGTTACGGTTTCACTGGTTCTGCAATTCTGCAAACATATACAATATGTCCATTACAATAAAAAGTTCTCACTGCATGATATTATCATTGTAAAAGTAAAATTAAGTGATTTTATAACTTGAAACGGCAAAACTACGTTTAACAAAAAAAAAAAGGTCTTAAAATACTTGTTTCTGGATTCAAACGAATCCAACAAAATTGGCATTAAATACCATTGTGGCAGTTTATCTAACTGAGCTAACTGAGATCTGAGTAGCCTAATTCATTTGGTTCTTGATATTCAAATCATTCACAATTCTTCTTTGTCATTATGGCAATGGGCTGGGCTCGTGTTAACTTGTGCCTAATGCTCACAAGTCTGATTAATTTGTATTACTCTTGAATTAAATTTTTACATCAAAACGCTGCTTCCCCAAATATTGCCACTGTTGGGGAAAAATTTAATAGTTCACACTGAAATCAATATCTGCTTTGACTATGCAAAACACCTCTTTCAGCTCAGCAGACTCAGTGTCTGTTGAGACCCGGGGGGTAACGATGAGACACCCAAACTGAGAGCTTTCCCGAACCAAGGGTGTCGGATAATTTAAATCTAAGACAGAAGGGGGACCATTGTGTTTCTTGCTTTGTAATTTAAAATAGTTCTAAGACAGGAAAGGAGCCATTTGTGTGTGTGTCTGTTACCTTTATTCTGTATGGAAAAGTACTGAGAAGAGTTAATCAAACATTGGGGGTATAAATGATTGTGGATTCTTTTGTGCCCTTAGTTCACACTCGGGGCAGACATTGTATGGTTGTGTCGACTGTGGATTCTTTCTTGCAAGAAATAAAATCTTTATAAAGTGAATCTTCCTAAGGTTTGTCTCTTACTAGTGATGTCAGCTGATTAGTTTTTGCCGCAACACCACATAATAGGATATTGTTTTCATAAATCACTCAGCCTTTTAGTGAACAATGAAACTTAATAAGCCCTACATTAAACAGTAGGCACAAGTGTACATGAAAATATTAAAATGAAATGCAGGTAAAGTAGCCAAAATTATCCATTGTGAAAAACAGTATGACATTATCATTTGAAAATGTTATAATATTTCATCTTAAGTATTATCTGTATTCATTTGCACCAACTGCAGTCCAATGCAGTCCAAACAACATGAACTTGTTTAAACTTCCAGAGTGTAACTATTGTATGTTTTTCTATTAATGCTGTTTTTATTGAGTTTTTCATGAACACAACTATCTTATATTCTGTATATAATCTCTATATTCTCACAACTATCAGTGTACATTTGAATTGTCTGTAAAACATGCCTGATGCACAAAATCCAAAAACCTGTACAAAAAGTAAACAAACAAACAAAAACACACAGGACCATACAACATTATGTTATTAATTATAGGCTATATTAATGAAGCAGTTTGATCCTCCACTATTATATTGTTAATATCACTACACTGTATACCCGAACAGTACCACTAACTTATAAAGATTGAGTACGCTGCAGTTAAAGTCTTTTAAATCATTGATGCAACTTAAAACAATAAAATTTTCTGAATGAGGAGTTTAGTTTTATTTTTGTGTAGCTCAACATTTTTGAGTAAACCCTTATACTTAAATTATTATTTTTAAGTTTACTGAGCGATATAAAGTCACGTCATCCATGTCACGTTATTGCCGATGTTACCGACGTAACTGATGTTATCAGAAGAGTCCATTCAACATTAAACTGAGTTTCAAGTTCCCAGCATGCTTTGCATCACACTCTGTAAGTGTTATTTTGTGTGTTTTTTCTCTAAATTAATACAGGTAAAGATGTGTTATTGTTTAATGTTCTGTCAATTTGGTATTTAAAGGTGTGATGTTGAAGTTTTGGGGTTACCATCATGGTGAAGAGTAGTGACTGTGGATAGGTTGAGAATGGGCTGTAAAACATCAAGGCTATAAATACTGCATGTTGATTAACAGTTCATGCAAGTAAATAATGATAGTCTCTTTGATGGTTACATAAGCGCATGCTTGTGCTAACTAACACTTAACCGTAAAGATTAGGTGTTAGTTTATTTATTTCAATTAAATTGTAATTACCAAATTTGTGTAGTATAAAATAATATTTTTTAGATTCTACTAAATTAATATTTGAGTTGTTCACTTAAATGTTTTGAGCATTCTGAACTTTGGGTTCCCTTTCGTTGGAACTATAGACGCTACGTCAGTTGACGTGATGGGAATCCTCTGCATTTTTGCGTTCGTGAAGCACCACTGTATCCAACCAATGAGAGAGAACGTGACGTCATAGGCGGGCGACGTCGCGGACTATAAAGCACGCCCGGAAACAGAGAACGCTAGCTTCTGTTGTCTTCAGTAAGCGCTACCTGTATCTTGTCTGTCTTATTTACTGTTGTTTGTCTTGCAAAGCACAAAAACACGAAAAAATGACGGAACGTTTCATTAAGTGTGTGCCTCCCTGTCCGTGATTCATCGTGGCAGGGGACACACATGAGATGTGTGTGAAGTGCCTGGGGGTTGAGCACGCACAGGCAGCTCTCGAGGGGGCTGTCTGTGTGCACTGTGAGAGGCTCACTCTCAGGGCACTTCGCTCACGCCGGGCGCTCTTCGAGGAGGGCGCCGCGGCGAGTGTTCCCCGCGGGTCTGGTCCCGCTGCTGCCGAGGCACAGCGTAGACTGCACTCGTGGGGTTCACAAATGGATCTAACAGAGGGGGGAGAGACGGGCTTTGCCTTATCGCTCCCCTTACCTGCTAGATCCAGTGTCTCTCCTTTGGTGGCGGAAGCACGCGCTGCGGTTTCTTCCCCCTGAAGAGAGGCACTGATACTGAATGTATCTTCCTCCGAGGAGGTTGATATTGAAGGTATCGAGGGTGGAGATGAGGGACCGTCATCCTCATCTCCAGCCCATGAGGAGCTTGCTGAGGT
>RJVU01079141.1:69874-88456 GCA_003731715.1 Anabarilius grahami
GAACGTCTTGGGTTACGAGTGTAACCCTTGTTCCCTGAGTAAGGGAACGAGACGCTACGTCGCGTTGCCGTACCTCCTGCATGCCTGGAGCGCTTCCTTCAGACATATCACAGAAGCTAGCGTTCTCTGTTTCCGGGCGTGCTTTATAGTCCGCGACGTCGCCCGCCTATGACGTCACGTTCTCTCTCATTGGTTGGATACAGTGGTGCTTCACGAACGCAAAAATGCAGAGGATTCCCATCACGTCAACTGACGTAGCGTCTCGTTCCCTTACTCAGGGAACAAGGGTTACACTCGTAACCCAAGACGTTTTACAACCACTGCATCAAAATAATTTGAAAAATAAGAAACATTTTGTTTGGTAAACAATGGTTTTAAGTACAGTGGAAATAAAACTAAAATTTAAAAAAAATTCAGTTTGACTTAATTGTTATTTATAATTATTCTTTACTTGAAAGATTGGAGTTGCTTTACTTAAATTGTCCAGCCTTAAGTGTAGACACTTAATCAGTGTCTACAATAATTTTGAGTGATCTGAACTTAACGGGTTTTACAGTGTATATTTGACAAATGTGTGCCTTCATTATGAGTATTTGGTATTTTATTAATTACTTTGATTATTGTTAACAGTCACAGATGACCTGTCCAACCTCTGTAGGGCTTGTGGGGAACATTCTACACATGAACGCATATAGTATGTAACTGTAAAAGATGTGTTTATACAGTTGTGCTCAGAATTATTGGCACCCTTGGTAAATATGATCAAAGATGACTGTAAAAATAAATCTGCATTGTTTATCCTTTTGATCTTTAATTCATAAAATTAGCAAAAATCTAACCTTTCATTGAAGGAAAAGAATTGAAAGTGGGGGGAAAATCACATTATGAAATAAATGTTTTTCTCCAAAACACATTGGCCACAGTTATTGGCATCCCTAGAATTTTTTATAAGTAAAATATCTCTGAAGTATATTTCCATTCATATTTAAAAAAAATTTTGCACACCAGGATGATCAACAATTAAAAAGTTCCAATCAACTAAAGATGTTACAAATCTGCCTGTAAGAGGATGTGTGTCTATATCGTCCTAATGCACGAGGAGAGTTTGAGTGGCCAAAGACTTGTCTCAGAAAGCCTAAATATATATATATATATATATATATANTAAAGATCAAACAGCACCTAAATCCCCACAAGTTGTTCAGGAAGGTTTCAAGAAAAGTCCTGTGCTCTCATCCAGAAACAATTTCCAGCATATTCAGTTGTCAGACAAGACTGGAACTTCAAACAGGACCGGCTTCTATGGTCAGATGAAACTAGATGTGCACCAGATGGGTTTGGTGCACACAGGGATAAAAAAAAGTACCCATGCCCACGGTTAAATATACTGCTGGATCTTTAATATTGTGGGCCTATTTTTTCTGCTGGAGGTCCTGGACAAGTCAAGTCACCTTTATTTATATAGCGCTTTTTACAATGCAGATTGTGTCAAAGCAGCTTTACATTGGTAACTGGTACATAATTTTGGCTGCACAGCAGCTCTTAAAGAATAGTGTCAATGCAGGCAGATCAGAAGCACTGTTGATTAAATGTCAAGAATAATGTTGAATATCAAAATTCAAGTGTCCCCAACTAAGCAAGCCAAAGGCGACAGCGGCAAGGAACCCAAACTCCATCAGGTGGCAAACAGGTGGCAAACAAGTGGCAAATAGGTGTTAAAATGGGGAAAAAAAAACCTTGGGAGAAACCAGGCTTAGTTAGGGGGCCAGTTCTCCTCTGGCGAACAGTGCTTTGTTACGAATCAGGTTGCTATCATAAGTCTGATAGGATCGCAACAATCAAAGTGTTTATTTCAGTTCCATCCAGTTGAGGATCGTATTCATCACGCCGGTATGGACGGTTTGTTGAGGAACTGTGCTACTGGCTGTCGTGTCGATGAGGCCTTCACAATGGATGATCTAGTTGACTCGATCTCTGCTGATACTTCAGGGCTGCGTTGTGGTCGTGTCATGGCTCCGGTCCTTGGTCTCAGCTGGATACGGCCCGGATCCGGTTGACTACGGTAAACCTCGGGATAAACAGAAAGACTAATATTAGCGTAGATGCCATTCTTTTTCTGATGTAACGAGTACATCTGGTGTTATAGAAAGTGTTCCCGGTTCCAGCTGACCTATTTTATGCAGCCTAATAATCCTTTAACGGATTTGAAAATATAAATTGATAATGTGTTATGCGTGTGCCAGGTTAAAGAGATACGTTATTAGTCTGGATTTAAACTGACAGAGTGTGTCTGCATCCCGAACAATGCTAGGAAAATTTTTCCAGAGTTTAGGTGCCAAATAGGAGAAGGATCTACCACCTGCGGTTGATTTTGATATTCTAGGTATTATCAGCTGGCCTGAATTCTGAGATCGCAATAAACGTGAAGGACTATAATGCATTAAGAGCTCGCTTAGGTACTGGGGAGCTAAACCATTTAGTGCTTTGTCAGTAATTAGCAAGATTTTAAAATCTATACGATGTTTAACAGGAAGCCAATGCAGTGATGACAGAACTGGGCTAATATGGTCATACTTCCTAGTTCTAGTAAGAACTCTAGCTGCTGCATTTTGTACGAGCTGTAGTTTATTTATCAAGCGGGAGGAACAACCACCCAGTAGAGCGTTACAGTAATCTAGCCTCGAGGTCATGAACGCATGAACTAACTGTTCTGCATTCTTCATTGAGAGCATATGTCGTAGTTTAGATACATTTTTAAGATGGAAGAAATGCAGTTTTACAGATGCTAGTAACATGGCCTTCAAATGAAAGATTGGTATCAAAGAGCACACCCAGATTCCTAGCTGACGACGAAGACTTAACAGAGCAGCCATCAAGTGTTAGACAGTATTCTAGGTTATTGCGTGAAGAAGTTTTCGGTCCAAAAATTAGAATCTCTGTTTTTTCAGAATTTAGTAGTAGGAAATTACTGGTCATCCAGTTTTTTATATCAGCTATACATTCTGTTAATTTAGCGAATTGGTAAGTTTCGTCAGGGCGCAAAGAGATATAGAGCTGAGTATCATCAGCGTAACAATGAAAACTAACGCCATGCTTCCTAATGATATCTCCCAAGGGTAGCATGTACAGTGTGAAAAGCAACGGTCCTAGTACTAAGCCTTGCGGTACTCCATATTTAACTTGTGATTGATATGACATCTCATCGGTTACTACTACAAACTAATAACGGTCAGATAAGTATGATTTGAACCATGCCAAAGCAATTCCACTAATGCCAACATAGTTTTCGAGTCTATTTAGAAGAATATTGTGATCAATAGTGTCAAATGCAGCACTAAGATCCAGTAACACTAATAGAGAGATACAACCACGATCTGATGATAAGAGCAAATCATTAGTAACTCTAATGAGAGCAGTCTCAGTACTATGGTACGGTCTAAATCCTGACTGGAAATCCTCACGGATACTATTTCTTTCTAAAAAGGAACATAGTTGTGATGAAACTGCCTTTTCTAGTATTTTTGACAGAAAAGTGAGATTTGAAATCGGCCTGTAATTGACTAATTCTCTAGGATCAAGTTGTGTTTTTTTAATAAGAGGTTTAATAACAGCCAGCTGAAAAGTTTTTGGTACGTATCCTAGTGATAAAGATGAATTAACAATATTAAGAAGAGGATCTATGACCTCTGGAAGCATCTCTTTCAATAGCTTAGTCGGTATAGGGTCTAACATACATGTGGATGATTTTGATGATTTAACAAGTTTAGACAATTCTTTCTCTCCTAAAGCAGTAAATGAATTTAATTTTTCTTCAGGGAAACTACAATGCACTGTCTGACACAATACTGTAGAAGACGGTTGTATGGTTATAATTTTTTCTCTAATATTATCAATCTTGCAAGTAAAGAAGTTCATAAAGTCATTACTGCTGTGCTCTTTGGAAACATCAGAAGTTGAAGCTTTATTTCTTGTTAATTTAGCCACTGTATCAAATAAATACCTAGGGTTGTGTTTATTTTCTTCTAAAAGTTTTGAAAAATAGGCAGATCTAGCAGTTTTTAAGGCCTTTCTGTACTCAATCGTTCTCTCTCTCCACGAAATGCGAAATACTTCTAGTTTTGTTTTCTTCCAGGTGCGCTCCATTTTTCTAGCTGCTGTTTTTAGGGCCCGAGTGTGCTCATTGTACCATGGCGTTGGATTAATTTCCTTAATCTTTTTTAAACGCAAAGGAGCAACGGAGTCTAATGTGCTGAAAAAGACAGAGGCAATAGTTTCTGTTGCAACATCGAGGTCTTCTAAGCTGTCTGGTATGCTAAGGCGATGAAACTGATCAGGAAGATTATTTATAAAGCGATCTTTAGTGGTAGAAGTGATTGTTCTACCATATTTATGGCAGGGAGGCAGTTTAGCCGCTTTGACTAAATGTAGTATACACGAGACTAGATAATGATCTGAGATGTCGTCGCTCTGCTGCAGAATTTCAACGGCATCAATATCGATTCCATGTGACAATATTAGATCTAAAGTATGATTATGACAATGAGTGGGTCCTGACACTTGTTGTCTAACACCAATAGAGTTTAGAATGTCTGTAAATGCCAATCCCAATGAGTCTTTTTTAGTATCTACATGGATATTAAAATCACCAACAACAAGGACTTTGTCTGCAGCTAGTACTAATTCTGATAGAAAATCGGCAATTTCTTTGATAAAGTCTGTATGGTGTCCTGGTGGCCTGTATACAGTAGCCAGCACAAATGTCAACTTACATAATGTTATGTAAAGCACCATCACTTCGAAGGAATTATATTTGAAAGACTTCTGGCTGATACTGTAAATATTACTATAAATTACAGCAACACCTCCCCCTTTGCCTTTCTGTCGAGGATTGTGTCTATAATCATAACCTTGAGAGCTAGACTCATTTAAAGTAATGTAATCGTCCGGTTTTAGCCAGGTTTCTGTCAAACACAGCACATCTAGATAATTGTCTGTGATAATATCGTTTACAATAAGTGCTTTTGAAGAAAGTGATCTAATATTTAACAACCCAAGCTTTATCATTTGTTTATCATTATTATCTCTATTTTTTATTTGTTGAACATCAATTAAATTTTTACCATTAAATGGGTTTGGAAGTTTTTTGTTTTTACTAATTCGGGGTACAGACACAGTCTCTATGTGATAATATCTAGGTGCAAGAGTTTCAATGTGTTGGGAATTATCTGACTTCTGTAACGTGAGGCAGCTAGCAGACGGTCGGTTTAGCCAGTCTGTCTGCTTCCTGACCTGGGCCCCAGTTTGTTATGTTTTAGTTCTAAGACTATGTGCCATATTACTAGAGAGAAGAGCAGCACCATCCTGGGATGGATGAATACCATCTCTTTTCAACAGGTCAGGTCTGCCCCAAAAACATTTCCAATTGTCTATGAAACCTATATTATTCTGCGGACACCACTTAGACAGCGAGCCATTGAGTGATGATAATCTGCTAACTATCTCATCACTCCTACGAACAGGAAGGGGACCAGAGCAAATTACTTCTCCTGACATTGTACTTGCGAGTTCACACACCTCTTTAATGTTAATTTTAGTGATCTCTGACTGGCGAAGTCGAACATCATTTGTGCCGACGTGAATAATAATTTTAGAGTATTTACGATTAGCATTAGCCAGCACTTTTAAATTTGCTTTGATGTCAGGTGCTCTGGCTCCCGGCAAACATGTGACTATGGTGGCTGGTGTCTCTATTTTCACGTTCCGTGTAATAGAATCGCCATTAATATCTTGTACAGATACATGGATTCTATCAAATACCAACAGATAAAAAAAATCTTAACCTGACCGCTTCTGCTAGAAATCCTATAATGGGCTGTAGTTGGATCATCCATCAGGACAATGATCCAAAACAACCATCAAAACCAACACAAACATGTGCCACTGAGCACAAAATGAAGCTTCTGCCATGGTCGTCCCAGTCCCCTGACCTGAACCCTAAGTAAAATGAGTGAACTGAAGAGAAGAAGCACCAACATTAACAGCTGTGAATCTGAAGGATCTGCAGAGATTCTGTATGAAGGAATGGTCTCTGATCTTTTGTCAGGTGTTCTCAAACTTATCAGGCATTATATGTAAAGACTCAGAGCTGTTATCTTGGCAAAAGGAGGTTGCAAAAAGTATTGAATAAAAGGATGCCAATAATTGTGGCCAATGTGTTTTGGAGAAAAACATTTATTTCACAAAGAGATTTTCCCTACATTTTCAATTCTTTTACTTCAATGAAAGGTTAGAGTTTTGTGATTTTTATTTATTTTTTATTTTTTATAAATAAAAGATCAAAAGGATGAACAATGCAGATTTATTTTTGCAAGCTTCTTTGTTCCTATTTACTAAGGGTGCCAATAATGCTGAGCACCACTGTAAGCCTGAATATTCACAGACAAAATTTTTTGCTGAAATATTTTTTTTTTCTCTCCCCAGATTGCATTGCACCACTTGTGTTGGTCAGCCACACATGGATCAGGATTTCTTTTGCCCTGTCTCTAGCTTTGTTGTTGTTCCGCCATGCAATAAAATATCCAGTTACATCTTTTTTTGCAGCTTTTTCTTTTCTTCATTTGATTGATCCAGGAAAGTTCTGTGGTGAACATGTTGAATTTAAACTGATTTTTTTATTTAAAATGTTTATCACGTTCATGTTTATCATCTCAAATAGCTAATAGCCACCTTTTTGTTAAATGTACTTTTGCTCACTTATTTTTACTTTTACAATGATTCCAACATCACGTAGTGAGAACGTCTAATTGTAATGGGCAAGTTGCACATGATTGCAGAATTGACAAATCTGTGGCCGATCGTTCACAGCTGGAGTTAAGTGCAATAATTCACCAGTTAACACAGGAACCAGTTAAACCCTAACACCGGCTTCATGCAACAGGCCTCTGACTGTGAGCCAGACCTCAATGCAAACATCAATGCATGACCTCATTGATTCTTGTGTCTGAATGACAGCAAATATCTGTAGCCAGGTTTCAACATTTAGTGGAAAGTCTTTCCAGAAGAGTATGTGAAATGATGAACGAGCAGTGCAGAGAGAGTGAGATGGTGGTCATGCATTTTTTATTTAGGGCAATAGAGATGGAGTAAAAAAGAGAATGTGAGAGCACAATTAAGGAATAAAACGTGCTCAAGGTGTTCTGTACTGTATGTAACAGAAGAGTATAAGGGTCAAGAAAGTGTGTGTTTGTTAAATATCAGGACACAAATATGTATAATGACATGGGTATGACATAGGTATTACAAAGAGAGGGTGACATATGAGGACATGTCCCCCAATGTCCCCATTTTTCAAAAGGCTTATAAATCATACAGAATAAGATTTTTTGAGAAAGTAAAAATACAGACAGTTTTCTGTGATGGGTAGGTTTAGGGGTAGGATTAGTGTAGGGGGATAGAAAATACGGTTTGTACAGTATAAAAACCATTACGCCTAAGGAATGTCCCCGCAATTCACAAAAACAAATGTATGTTTTGTTGTGCGGGCCAAATGTCCCCAGTAACACCAGTAATTTTTTACCTTGTGGGGCCATTTTTGGTCCCAATAGGGAAAACAAGCTTATAAATCATAATAAGTGATGTTTTTTTTAAATATAAAAATGCAGAAAGTTTTCTGTGATGGGTAGGTTTAGGGGTACGGTTAGTGTCTAGAATATACAATTCTCTGTGTCTATATACTGTAGGGCTCTTCACACTTTGAATAGTTAATCCTGGGTCATTCTAAACCATGGGTAAACAGAATTCTGGGTTATGTTGTCTCTCGTTTCACATTGTTCATAATTTACCCAGGGCTAACAATTAATCCTGGGTATTCATAAGCTGCCATTTCACACTGTTTCTAAACCCTGGGTTAATGTACATATTTGCATATTTGTGGTGTCACTGTCACTGATTGGAAACACATTGGCCACAGTTATTGGCACCCCTAGAATTTATTTTATGAGTAAAATATCTCTGAAGTATATTCCCATTCATATTTACATTTTTTAGCACACCAGGGTGATCATGAACATGAAATTGACTTCCTGTTCCACAAGAGTATAAACATGAGGAAACACAGAAGCCAAATTCCCGTAATAATTAATCAAAATGGGTAAAACCAAAGAATATAGTACTGATGTGCAGCAAAAGATTGTTGAGCTTCACAAAACAGAAAGTGACTGTAAGAAAATAGCTAAAGCACTGAAATATAATTAAGAAGGTCCAATCAACTAAAGAATCTTACAAATCTGCCTGGAAGAGGATGTGTGTCTATATCGTCCTAATGCTCGGTGAGGAGGAGAGTTTGAGTGGCCAAAGACTCGGCAAGGATCACAGCTGGAGAATTGCAGAGATTAGCTGAGTCTTGAGTCTCAGAAAGCCTAAAAAAATGATCAAACATCACCTACATCCCCACATGTTCGGGAGGGTTTCAAGAAAAATCCTCTGCTCTCATCCAGAAACAATCTCCAGCATATTCAGTTGTCAGACAAGACTGGAACTTCAAACAGGACTGGCTTCTATGGTCAGATGAAACTAAAAAAAATAGTTTTTTGGCAGCAAACCCACCATATTGTTCTGTTTTATAGTATACTGTTAATTGCAAATGTTTTTTTCTAAGTTCTGTTGTAAATAGTTGTAAAAAGTACTTTAATGTATTTAACTATTTATTTTAATGTAAAAACATTTAATGTACAGGGTGAAAAAAATAATTGTATTAGAATAATGTTTCATGTAAAAATAAGTTGCATAAAAAAATAAACAATGAACAGAACAATTACTTCTCTTATTTACACATGTGAACATACATAACAAAACAATACAAAAATGTAGAGAAATTACTCCAGCTTATTTACAAATAAATTACATTACAAAAATAATGTATACAACTTATGCATTTCATTTTTAACTTACATCACAAAAATAAACTTGTACAGAAATTAGGTTGTTTCATTGACAAAGTAACATTTTAAAAATAATTATATCAACAATATTTACCCATTTTTTGCACTGTTTTCTTGAGAGAAGAGAAAATAGTCTGTCCATTCTCTCCCTGCTCTCCCTGCTCTCCCTCCTTTATTAAACTTTGTTAAACACCTTTGCTGAAGCATTGTCTGTTTTCTTGCAGTTTTTTAGTCTTAAAATTTCTTAAATTTTACAATATTAAATCTTAAAGTTCAAATACTCAACAATTTACTTGATGGGGTCTTAATTACAACAACAAATGTTAGCATGTTATTTCAGCCATACTGAGGTCTAGAGAGAAAGCCATTGTACATGTCCCACTTTCAGTGGAATAAAGTCCTGTCAGATGTATTACAGCTGCTTTCTGTCTAAACAAGAGGAAACTTAAACTTAAATGGTTCCTGCAATAATGCGTTAAATTACCCATCATATTCCTATCTAAATACTGGACAAATATTTAGCACTGCCTTTTATGTTTAACTTGAACAAGAAAAAAATATTCATTTAAAATATTAAACAAATGTCATAAAAACCATTATATTTAACTTTCTCATGCATGTCAACTAGGGGTGTGACGAGACAGGTAGCTCACAAGACGAGACGAGACTCGAGATTGAGTTCACGAGAATGAGACGAGACAAGATTTTTACACACTATTTTTAAGAAGTCATTTTCATGTTTGAAAGAAACTGGTTCCCCATGTTATTTTTGCTATATGGAATGGAAAAACTTTGAAGCTCAATGTCTTAAAACTGCTCAGAATGCAGATAGAACCTTATAATTCCAAGGGGACAACTTATGAAAAAAATATGAAGACAGGGATGCAATGTTAACATTACAACATATGACACAGAAGGACATGCATACAAACTTTTGAAGTCCTCAAGTCTGATTAAAACATTTGTAGACATATCTTGCATGACAGCACAACAAAAAAACAAAAAACAACAACAAAGTGAAAGACTATTGCCTTATATACTGGTTGTCTTAATTGTTGGCTTTATAGGGTGAAGGATATTTTTTCTAATGCACAATTAGAAAAATCATCAAATGTTAAATCATCCACATGTATGTTAGACCCTATACCGACTAAGCTATTGAAAGAGATGCTTCCAGAGGTCATAGATCCTCTTCTTAATATTGTTAATTCATCTTTATCACTAGGATATGTACCAAAAACTTTTAAGCTGGCTGTTATTAAACCTCTAATTAAAAAACCACAACTTGATCCTAGAGAATTAGTCAATTACAGGCCGATTTCAAATCTCACTTTTCTGTCAAAAATACTAGAAAAGGCAGTTTCATTACAACTATGTTCCTTTTTAGAAAGAAATAGTATCTGTGAGGATTTCCAGTCAGGATTTAGACCGTACCATAGTACTGAGACTGCTCTCATTAGAGTTACTAATGATTTGCTCTTATCATCAGATCGTGGTTGTATCTCTCTATTAGTGTTACTGGATCTTAGTGCTGTATTTGATACTATTGATCACAATATTCTTCTAAATAGACTCGAAAACTATGTTGGCATTAGTGGAATTGCATTGGCATGGTTCAAATCATACTTATCTGACCGTTATCAGTTTGTAGTAGTAAACGATGAGATTGTCATATCAATCACAAGTTAAATATGGAGTACCGCAAGGCTTAGTACTAGGACCGTTGCTTTTCACTCTGTACATGCTACCCTTGGGAGATATCATGAAGAAGCATGGCGTTAGTTTTCATTGTTACGCTGATGATACTCAGCTCTATATCTCTTTGCGCCCTGACGAAACTTACCAATTCGCTAAATTAACAGAATGTATAGCTGATATAAAAAACTGGATGACCAGTAATTTCCTACTACTAAATTCTGAAAAAACAGAGATTCTAATTTTTGGACCGAAAACTTCTTCACGCAATAACCTAGAATACTGTCTAGCACTTGATGGCTGCTCTGTTAAGTCTTCGTCGTCAGCTAGGAACCTGGGTGTGCTCTTTGATACCAATCTTTCATTTGAAGGCCATGTTACTAGCATCTGTAAAACCGCATTCTTCCATCTTAAAAATATCTAAACTACGACATATGCTCTCAATGAAAAATGCAGAACAGTTAGTTCATGCGTTCATGACCTCAAGGCTAGATTACTGTAACGCTCTACTGGGTGGTTGTTCCTCCCGCTTGATAAATAAACTACAGCTCGTACAAAATGCAGTAGCTAAAGTTCTTACTAGAACTAGGAAGTATGACCATATTAGCCCAGTTCTGTCATCACTGCATTGGCTTCCTGTTAAACATCGTATAGATTTTAAAATCTTGCTAATTACTTACAAAGCACTAAATGGTTTAGCTCCCCAGTACCTAAGCGAGCTCTTAATGTATTATAGTCCTTCACGTTTATTGCGATCTCAGAATTCAGGCCAGCTGATAATACCTAGAATATCAAAATCAACCGCAGGTGGTAGATCCTTCTCCTATTTGGCACCTAAACTCTGGAAAAATCTTCCTCGCATTGTTCGGGATGCAGACACACTCTGTCAGTTCAAATCTAGACTAAAAACGTATCTCTTTAACCTGGCATACACATAACACATTATCAATTTATATTTTCAAATCCGTTAAAGGATTATTAGGCTGCATAAAATAGGTCAGCCGGAACCGGGAACACTTTCTATAACAACAGATGTACTCGTTACATCAGAAAAAGAATGGCATCTACACTAATATCAGTCTTTCTGTTTATCCCGAGGTTTACCGTAGTCAACCGTATCCGGGCCGTATCCAGCTGAGACTAAGGACCGGAGCAATGACACGACCACAACGCAGCCCTGAAGTATCAGCAGAGATCGAGTCGACTAGATCATCCATTGTGAAGACATCATCGACACGACAGCCAGTAGCACAGTTCCTCAACAAACCGTCCATACCGGCGTGATGAATACGATCCTCAACTGGATGGAACTGAAATAAACACTTTGATTGTTGCGATCCTATCAGATTTATGATAGCAACCTGATTCGTAACAAAGCACTGTTTGACGAATTGGGGTATCACTAGAGAGCCCTATCAGCTTCAAGAGAACTAAAACAAGCCAATGGAATTGGCGTACGATATTTGCATAATGCGCACCGCCTCCGTCAGGTGGATATACAGTGGCATGAAAAAGTATCTGAACCCCTTGCAGAATCTGTGAAAATGAGAATTATTTTAATAAAATAAGAGGGATAATAAAAAATGCATGTTATTTTTTGTTTAGTACTGTCCTGAGTAAGATATTTTACATAAAAGATGTTTGAATTTAGTTCACAAGACAAAACAATAGCTGAATTTATTAAAATAACCCCATTCATAAGTATGTGAACCATTGATTCTCAATACTGTGTGTGGTTACCTGATGATTGTTTTGTGATGGTTGTTCATGAGTCCCTTGTTTGTTCTGAGCAGTTAAACCGAGCTCTGTTCTTCAGAAAATTCCTCCAGGTCCTGCAGATTCATCAGTTTTCAAGCATTTTTGCATATTTGAACCCTTTCCAGCAGTGGCTGTATGATTTTGAGATTCATCTTTTCACACTGAGGACAATTGAGGGACTCAAACTCAACTATTAAAAAAGGTTCAAACATTCACTGATGCTCCAGAAGGAAACACGATGTATTAAGAGCCGAGGGGTGAAACATTTTGAATTCAAATATCAAGGTAAATTGTACTTAATTTTTCTGCCGGGAAAATGCAATTATCTTCTGTTGGTTCCGAAGGGCAGTACGAAATGAAAAACAATGATATTTAAACAAAATAAGAAAAATTGTGACATCTTCATCCTGTTCAAAATTTTTCACACCCCGACTCTTAATGCATCGTGTTTCCTTCTGGAGCATCAGTGAATGTTTGAACCTTTTTTAATAGTTGTGTTTGAGTCCATCAATTGTCCTCAGTGTGAAAAGACGGATCTCAAAATCATTCAGTCACTGCTGGAAAGGGTTCAAATATGCAAAAATGCTTGAAAACTGATGAATCTGCAGGAGCTGGAGGATTTTTCTGAAGAACAGAGCTCAGTTTAACTGCTCAGAACAAACAAGGGACTCATGACCAACCATCACAAAACAAAAAAACAGTCGTGGATCATCAGGTAACCACACACAGTATTGAGAATCAATGGTTCACATACTTATGAATGGGGTTATTTTAATAAATTCAGCTATTGTTTTGTCTTGTAAACTAAATGCAAACATCTTTTATGTAAAATATCTTGCTCAGGACAGTACTAAATAACAAATAACATGCATTTTTTATTATCCCTCTTGTTTTATTAAAATTATTCTAATTTTCACAGATTCTGCAAGGGGTTCAGATACTTTTTCATGCCACTGTAAATAGTTTTTCGCTGAGGAGACAACCTAGTCTGCACTGCAGCGAGGGTACAGAAACTGTGGCGACGGGATGTACATCTCCGTTCCCTCCTTAAGGGAACGAGGGTTACATACTTAACCAAGACGTTCCCTTTCAGTCGGTCATGTTCGACGTACATCAGTAGTGACGACGAATTGGGATCCCAAATAAAGCGTCACAGTTATGGACCCCTTCCAGCACCCAGCGCAAGCTCTGGCCATCCGGCGCACCAGAGGGGCGGAGAAGGGGGCGAGCTTACGCCGAGAGAGTCTACTGCTGTTCCGAAATACCCACTAAGTAACTAGACAACACTGGGGAAGCGAATCCATAGGGGACGCTGCGGAGACCACTACCTACCATGCAGGGGAGGAATTTACTTTGAGAATACACATATGGACTGGCCGTAGGCAGTATTAAGATGGAGTCCCGGGGATGGCTCCAGCCTAAGCATAGGGGGAGACTCATCTGACAGGTGACAGCAGAGCTGGCTTTGCTAAGGGAAAGACACGGGCTCACCGAGGGGAGTTGACCATGGAGAATACACATATGGGACCACTCACGTGGAGGGGTCGCGACATATGGTGGAGTGGGCTCTCAACCCGAACACCCTGGGATTCATACGCCAGGACGATGGCATCCACTATCCAGTGGGCCATCCTCTGCTTGGAGACAGTCTTTCCCTTCTGCTGGCCTCCGTAACAGACAAAGAGCTGATCTGAGGTCCTGAAGCTTCACGTTCTGTCCACATACAGGCGCAGAGCGCGCACAGAGCAAAGCTAGGGCTGGGTCTGCCTCCTCCGAAGGCAACGCTTGCAGGTTCACTACCTGATCTCTGAAGGGAGTGGTAGGAACCTTGGGCACGGATCCAGGCCGGGGTCTCAGGATAACGTGAGAGTCACCGGGCCCGAATTCCAGGCACGATTCGTCGACCGAAAATGCGTGCAGGTCCCCTACCTTCTTGAGCGAGGCCAATGCAACCAGGAGGACGGTCTTAAGGGACAGTACTTTTAACTCAGCTGATTGCAAAGGCTCGAAGGGATGACCCCGGAGAGATGTAAGTACCAGGGTGAGATCCCAAGAGGGTATAGAGGGAGGGCGAGGCGGATTTAGTCTCCTCGCCCCCCTCAGGAACCTGACGATCAGATCGTGCTTCCCCAAAGACTTACCATCGACTGCGTCGTGAAGTGCGGCAATAGCGGCAACATACACTTTGAGGGTGGAGGGAGACAGCCTTCGCTCCAAGCCCTCTTGCAGGAAGGAGAGCACAGATCTGTACGAGCATGATCGGGGGTCCTCTCGGTGAGAGGAGCACCATACAACGAACAGGTTTCACTTCAACGCATAGAGGCTCCTCGTAGAAGGAGCTCTAGCAGAAGTGATAGTGTCTACAGCCGGCTGGGGGAGATCACTTAGAACCTCCGCGTCCCATCCGGGGACCACACATGGAGTTTCCCCAGGTCAGGACGCGGGTGCCAGAGGGTGCCCTGTCTCTGAGTCATGAGGTCTTTCCTCAGAGGAATGGGCCAGGGAGGTGCTGTCGCGAGGAGGGTCAGATCCAAAAACCAGGTCCGAGTGGGCCAATACGGAGCCACTAGCAAGACCTGCTCCTCGTCCTCCCTGACTTTGCACAGGAGTTGTGTGAGAAGGCTCACTAGGGGAAATGCATATTTGCGTAGGCCCCGGGGCCAGCTGTGTGCCAGGGCATCCGTGCCGAGCGTGCCGCCGGTCAGGGAATAGAACCAACACCGCAGTGGGCAGTCTCCGGGGAGGCGAACAGATCAATCTGTGCCTCGCCGAAGAGCTGCCAGATCAGCTGGACCACCTGGGGATGGAGTCTCCATTCGCCCGCAAGCGGAGGCTGCCGTGAGAGCTCGTCGGCTGCACAGTTGAGCACACCTGGGACATTAATGGCACGAAGCGACCTCATATGCTTCTGACTCCATAGCAAGAGATGGCGGGCGAGTTGCGACATGTGGCGGGAGCGTAGACAACCCTGATGGTTGATGTACGCAACGCCCACAGTGCTGTCCGAGCAGTACGTGCTTGTCTGTCAACAGCTCCTGGAAGCGGCTCAGTGCAAGACGTACTGCTAGCAACTCGAGGCAATTGATATGCCAATGCAGTTGAGGCCCCGTCCACAGACCTGACACTGCATGCCCGTTGTACGTGGCACCCCACCCGGTGGCAGAGGCATCTGTGTGGACAACAGCATGCCTGGACACTTGTTCGAGGGGAACTCCAGCCCGCAGGAACGAAGGGTCTGACCACTTGGTGAGAGTGCGAGGGCAGTTCGGTGTCACAGGGACACGGAACTTGCCGCGATGCCACACCCATCTCGGGAACCGGCCGTGGAGCCAGTGTTGAAGCGGCCTCATATGAAGCAATCAGAGCGGCGTGACTGTGGCTACGGATGCCATATGCCCCAGGAGCCTCTGAAAGAGTTTCAGTGGGGCCGCTGTCCTGCGCTTGAGCGTACTCAGGAAGTTCAACACTGACTGAACGCGCTCCTCGGTAAGGTGCGCTGTCTGGGCGACTGAGTACAGTTCCATACCGAGATAAGAGATCCTCTGCCCGGGGGCGAGTTTGCTCTTGTCCCAGTTGACCCGAAGACCCAACCGGCTGAGGTGAGCTAACACCATGTCCCTGTTCCCGCGAGCTGGCCAGAATGAGCCAGTTGTCGAGGTAGTTGAGAATGCGAACGCCCTGTTCCTTGAGCGGAACAATGGAACCTGCTGGCGATGTGAGAGGGGGCTGCGAGTGGCAAGGAGGGGCCTCGCACACTGACAGCCGCACCCTCTTGTGACCTGGAGGATTGGGAAACTGCTCTTTTTGTGTAGAAGTGGGTACTCCGGAGAGCCAGCGGCGGGACAGACAGAAACACAAATTCCCCCTGGCCCTCCACCGCGGTGGGAGAGAAGCTGGAATCCTCTCCCGAAGAGCAGAATCCTTCCCCTCCAGGTCGCCCGTCTCAGGACCGTGACTTCCTCGATTGTTTGCCACCTTGGCCTCCATCGTTTGCCACCTTTGCCACCTGGTCTGGGTGCCGCATCCACGACCGGCTCCCTGCTGTTTGGCGGGTGTAGGCTGCTGCTTCGCCGACTTAGCAGGGGCGGAGGACGATGCAGGCTGGCGCCCTCGGTGACGAGCAGACTAAGGCTGTGCGGCCGGCGGTGGGGTGGAGGCAGCAGCCCCCGGAGGGTGAAGTCGGTGGCGGCACGCAGCTCCCTGAGCAGCTGTTGATCAAGACCTCCCTGGGGCATTTCAATCAACGCTTTTGCCTGATAGACTTGCAAAAGGGCCATGGCATGCAGGGCGGAGGCAGCTTGTCCACAGGCTCTGTAAGATTTCTCAGTCAAGCTTGACGAGAATTTACAGGCCCGGGACGGGAGACGCGGTTCATCGCGCCAGCCGGCAGCCGTTGGACACAGCTGCATTGAAACAGACCGCTCGACCGGGGGAATCCGCGTGTATCCCCTAGCCTCTCCACCATCCAGGGTGGTGAAGGCTGACGAGGGGCCAGGTCTAGCACGAACGCTGTACGGCATCTGCCAGGACTTGGTCACCTTATCATGCACCTCCGGGAAGAAAGGCATTGGGGCGGGGCGCTGGGGACCAGCGCAGGCTGCCCCGAGGTACCAATCATCAAGCCGAGATGGGCCGGGACACGGTGGAGGATTCCAGACGAGCCCGACCTTCTCGGCAGCCCGGGAAAGCATAGCCGTCAACTCAGGATCGGCCTCGGGCAACGCTACAGTCCCGGAGGGAGGCAGTGCAGCCGAGTCTTCATATCCTGAGGACTCTTGCTCACCTTCCGATGCCACGATCGACATTTGATCATCCGCAGGCGCGCCAAATGAAACGGATGGTCGCTCCGTAGAGGGACCAGTGCGATCCAACGGCAGCACCACAGGCTGCAGTGCTGGAGAGGGGGCAGGGGCCCGCGGAGCGGCGCTCGGCGGGGAAGCCCTTACCGTGATCCTCAGATCAACCTGCCTACACACCGATGCGCCGTCCCCCCGGCTGGAGCCGGTGAAAACGGCAGCATGGGGCATAGGGGAGGGGACCCCCGCTCCCTGAGAACAAAGGAACGAGAGTCTCGATCTCAGCACTGCGATAGTCATGTTCCCACAACGAGTACATGAACTATCCACAAAAGCAGCTTCCGTGTGCTGAACGGCCAGACACGTGATGCAGCGATTGTGACTGTCAGAGGGGACCAGTGAACGACCGCATCCAGTAACGCACAGACAAAATGACATCTTGATAAAGACGCAGGGTTCGTCTGTGAAGCTTGTCTGTGAAGCTAGAGGGGAAATTCAGCTCTCTCGTGCCAAAGCACACAGGGATTGTCATGATGTGTTCGGGTACACCACTCCCTGAACACAATGGAGGAACCGGCCCAAATCGCAACAGACAACAGTCGTTGGGAAATTGCGGTGAAAACATCAGTTTAGAGCTTAAGATTAGGCTCCTCGAGAAGCTCGCGACCTCGCTGAAGTGCCATGACACCAACACACGACGCTGATTTTTCTCAAGGCTTGTTGAGTTTCACTCTCTTAGTCTGAAAGCTGGAGAACACCAAGCGGTTGGCTCCGAAGCGAAAGACAGAGTGCAATTGCATCTGCTTTCTATTTATATCCACCTGACGGTGGCGGTGCGCATTATGCAAATATCGCACGCCAATTCCATTGGCTTGTTTTAGTTCTCTCGAAGCTGATAGGGCTCTCTAGCGATATCCCAATTCGTCGGTCACTACTGACATACGTTGAACGTGACCGACTGAAAGGGAACCCTGTGGTTTTTAACACTTGTTTCGCTAGCTATTTGAGTAAAATAAAATACAATGGCCCGGTTTAACATACAGGCCTTAGACTAAGCCAGGATTAGGCTTTAGTTCAATTAGGACATTTAAGTAGCTTTTATTAACATGCCTTAGAAAAAAACATCACTGGTGTGCATCTTGAGACAAAACAATGATTCTGCCATATTTTAAGATACAGTGGGTACGGAAAGTATTCAGAACCCCTTGAATTTTTCACTCTTTGTTATATTGCAGCCATTTGCTAAAATCATTTAAGTTCATTTTTTTTCCTCATTAATTTACACACAGCACCCCATATTGACAGAAAAACACAGAATTGTTGACATTTTTGCAGATTTATTAAAAAAGAAAAACTGAAATATCACATGGTCCTAAGTATTCAGACCCTTTGCT
>RJVU01079141.1:89295-107180 GCA_003731715.1 Anabarilius grahami
TCCAGTTGAGGATCGTATTCATCACGCCGGTATGGACGGTTTGTTGAGGAACTGTGCTACTGGCTTTCGTGTCGATGAGGCCTTCACAATGGATGATCTAGTTGACTCGATCTCTGCTGAAACTTCAGGGCTGCGTTGTGGTCATGTCCAGTTGAGGATCGTATTCATCACGCCGGTATGGACTCCACACATACCGCTTAGAATTAAGGCCAAAAAGTTCTATCTTGGTCTCATCAGACCAGAGAATCTTATTTCTCACCATCTTGGCAAACTCAATGCGGGCTTTCATGTGTCTTGCACTGAGGAGAGCCTTCCGTCGGGCCACTCTGCCATAAAGCCCCGACTGGTGGAGGGCTGCAGTGATGGTTGACTTTCTACAACTTTCTCCCATCTCCCGACTGCATCTCTGGAGCTCAGCCACAGTGATCTTTGGGTTCTTCTTTATCTCTCTCACCAAGGCTCTTCTCCCCCGATAGCTCAGTTTGGCCGGACGGCCAGCTCTAGGAAGGGTTCTGGTCATCCCAAACGTTTCCATTCAAGGATTATGGAGGCCACTGTGCTCTTAGGAACCTTAAGTGCAGCAGAATTTTTTTTGTAACCTTGGCCAGATCTGTGCCTTGCCACAATTCTGTCTCTGAGCTCTTCAGGCAGTTCCTTTGACCTCATGATTCTCATTTGCTCTGACATGCACTGTGAGCTGTAAGGTCTTATATAGGCAGGTGTGTGGCTTTCTTAATCAAGTCCAATCAGTATAATCAAACACAGCTGGACTCAAATGAAGGTGTAGAACCATCTAAAGGATGATCAGAAGAAATGGACAGCACCTGAGTTAAATATATGAGTGTCACAGCAAAGGGTCTGAATACTTAGGACCATGTGATATTTCAGTTTTTCTTTTTTAATAAATCTGCAAAAATGTCAACAATTCTGTTTTTCTGTCAATATGGGGTGCTGTGTGTACATTAATGAGGAATAAAAATGAACTTAAGTGATTTTAGGGGGTCTGAATACTTTCCGTATGTCAGTGCAAGTTTTTTTAGTTTTTTTTAGTTAAAACAGCTCAAACATACATTTTAGTCTAGGACTAGCTGAAGCCTTGTCTGTGAAACTGGAGGATTACTTACATTTATATGTGAATTCGTCGGCTGCCACAGAACTCCTGTCCTCACTGGCGCGCAATGAATTATGGGATAGGGTAGACCTCTTCAGACAAAGTCCCTTTAAGACAAGTCATTTCACTCGGTGGCCATCTTTGAAACGTCTCTCGGGCATGCTCTCAAGTGCAGCTCCTATCTCTTTGAATGGGGAAACAACAAATTCTCCAAAGCTGTTTGCCAAGCTTTCGATTAAATTTCATATTTGAAATCACCAATGAAATCTGACAACAACTGTCTCAAACATTTTGTTTCTAAACGCTGGAATCATGAAAAAAAAAAAAAAAATTTTCAGGTTGGATCAAGCACATGCACATGCGCAGTCCTAAATGCGCGTCTCTTGTTACTCATTTCCGAGGCACGCGTCTGACTGTTTCTATAGGAACCGGAGCTTCTAACGGCTGCTGCAGTGACGTGATGACTTTACCAATCGGCGATTGGCTCTTATTTAGAAGGCGGAACTTATTCCGCCATATTGCGCGTTGCACTTTCTCCTATTCAAAACAATGCGAGTGATGTGTCTTGTGTTATTCTATAGTCTTTGCTTCAGACAAAGAATATACACTAACAAGAAGCGACACTCAATAGAATGTTCCATTTTAACACCGGCGCCCAGCAGCGGCCCTGCGTTTCCGCCATTTTGTGGTGAAAGCGAGTCGGCAGTCCACTAGTTTCTACGGCAATATCAGCTGCTTTGTTAAAAAAAAATTTTTACAATAAAGCTGAAATCCAACCTGAATGATGACAACACCGAATAAAATACTATCACTAGTGGTCATCAAATCCTTTTAGCAGTTTATTTTACAGACTTTGTGTTTAAGTCTTCCACTTTTTTCACAAAACCTTTGCTCTCTAGAAACCCAGTCAGTTTGAGTTAAAATTCTTTGATGTTCATGTATTAGCATTATAAACACTGAATTAATACCAATTTATGAAATTAAATTAAGGACATGCATCAGAAAAATTGGGAATGTTGGACAATAAATATATGAATATAACAGCTTGATTTGAGTTGTCTAATGTCCGTTAAAGCAAAAGTGTCCAAAAGGAATTATGCGATAATGGACACAGCAATGCATCATGTATTATAAGATCGTTATGTGTGTAGCGTGATCCATTAAAATGTACAATAGCCTATTTCAATTCAGACCTAGATACTATTATTATTATTACTCCACTAGGTCTGAAATATATTGTTAGCTGCAAACATGATGATCTTAAATTTATTAATTGTTAATTTACTATTAATAAATGTGTACAGTTGCATAAAATGGAAATACTCAATAAAGTAGGCTAACTATGTTACCTCAGATGGATGAATGGTTGGATTCCACAACTGGTCAAATAAAACATATATAAGACAATACAACATTTACTGGAGGAGCCATAAAATTTACTAGTGACTTAATAAAAAAAAAACTGTTCTATTGCGCTTCTGATTTGGCAGTGCAATTCACAGATTTTGGGTGCGTAAGATGTGGAGGATTCTATGGTCCAGTTAGTATTTTCACCCCATAATGGCGGCCGCACTACCGGAGCGCCATCTAGTGGCTGTTACCCAAAAAGTACCAAAGTGTCGCCTCTTGGTTCTATACTCTTTGCTTCAGATGTACAGTTCATTTCACAGGGGTGCATTTGAAGTCACTTTCGAATTACGTCAGCCCTCGTCGTGCCACGTGGCGCAATCGCACTTCAAATACGGAGTTGTACATAAGACGAGAAAGCCATTGGTACGAATCCAGTGAAAGGCGAGTCACGGTAAAAGAACTCAAAGAGAGATCTAAACAAGCTAAAACGGCATGATTACGGATGCTTTTTATGTCACATTTGCTTTTGTTAACACTATCGGGTAGTTTTAGGTGTAGTGATGGTGGTACGTTATTTTAAAATGCAATGGAGTGCAAATTTCAAATCAGAACTGCGGTGATTCGTATAAAAAACAACGTCATAAAAACTTACCATATTCACGTTTATCTGTTCCGGCAAAAAAAGATTTCCCACAGATACGTTATTCTGTTTTCTCAAGAAGAGAAAACAGTGCATAAAATGGGTACATTGAAATTTTTTGATATACATTTTTTTTTAAATGTCACTGTCAATGAAACAAAAACCTAATTTCTGTACAGTTTATTTTTGTGATGTAAGTTGTTAATTAAATGCATAAGTTGCATACATTAATTATTTTTGTAATGTAATTTATTTGTAAATGAGCTGGAGTAATTTCTGTACTTTTTTTTAATGTTTGTTCACATGTGTAAATAAAAAATAAGTAATTGTTCTGTACATTGTTTATTTTTTTATGCAACATAATTTTTACATGAAACATTCTTCTATACAATAATTTTTTTTATCATGTACGTTAAACGTTTTTACATTAAAGTCCCCCTGTAGTCAATTATTTTATCCCTTAAAACTCATCTTTGATCACCAAAATGACATAAAAAAAAAATTAAAGTGAAAAAAATTTCTTCATGCCTTAAAATAGCTTGAATGTAACTCTACAACCTTGCCTCATTTAATATACACGGATCAATGAATATGCAAATTAGCCCCGCCTCCATTCGCTCACGCTAGCTCGGAGAGTCTAGTGTTGCTATAGTGACGAGCAATTTGTTGTTTGTGTTGTGGATATTTAAGATATTTATACGCTGCATATATTCAGTTTAATTTCTGACGCTTAAATTGTTTTAAATTATGAATTGGTAAAACGTCTTTGCAAAACGGTTTGAATCCACTTCCATTTCTTTGGACTTCTCTCTTACTGAATCACCTGAAGCGATTTCTCAGTAAAACAGACAGTATCGAGAGAACCAGCAGCCGTTTTCCTCTGTGAACATGCGCTAATTGGATGTTTGGCAATTTCGTTGCTTTTTGGAGTTCAGATTTAAAAAACATTCAGATGAAATCTTGCAGGCGCCCGTGCCTTCTCCGTACATGAAATAAATGCACATCCCTGAATAAACATCCACTTCCAGCGTATTTACTTGAACTTATCAGGTAGGCTAATATCTATGGTTTGATCCATTCCAGAGGCGGCCAAAATCAGAATTTATAATGGACTGAATAGCTCTCTCAGAACTTGACGTGCGAGGACACACTGACTGACATATGCACATGAATCACGGTCACGCACGCGCTTTAGAGCAATATTGCTTTAGCTATGTTTTATAGTATTAAAATATTTCAAAGGACAAAAACATAACCTTTGTTGGCTTTACTTCAAGTCAGCTGTCACTTTACTTTGGCGCGCGCCCCTATGCGTTTGCACACTTGGCACAGCCCTTGCGACGGTTCTGTCATTAATTATGAATTGATATGATTAGCCTTTTGCTTGACTATGTTATCAAACAGCTAATAATGTGTTGCTAATGTTACACAAACCATGTTCCTGTTCTTTATCTCAGAGTCAGACAGCTGCCTTCTAACAATCAGTATCCTTACAAACACTTTGAACAACTCAGAACGTCAGTGGAGAAAGGCATATAGTTCTTCATAACATCGTAATAGACTCGCTATATTGATAAATCTATACAATTTTTCATATCAACAGAAAATATACCGGGATAACCTGGCTTCTCTCAAGACTTTCCTGCTTCAGAGCAGTCATAGTTAATGATATGCTAAAGCCTGCCAGCACGTTGTTGTGATTGGTTACAAGGTAGTCTGTGACGTCACAAACACCCACGATTTGGTTTACTGCAGTTTCAAACATAAAATACTCAGCAATGGTGCTGACTTGTGAATTTGCACATGGTTTGTCTTAAAGCATATTAAAAACACTACATAGACATATAAACAACATTAAAAACTTGATTTTCCCCACAGGGGGTCTTTAAAATAAATCGTTCTATACATTACTTAAAGTACTTTTTACAACTATTAATAACAGAACTTAGGTTTAACATCAGAAAAACAACATAACAATTTCAATTAACAGTATACTATAAAACAGAACAAAACATTTTTGTGTACACATTCATTCTGCTGAGCAGGGAGACCCTGGTGGAGCTGCTGGACCTGGATGGGCTCCACATTAGAGACCCTGGTAAGGCCTCTGCCAGCAGGACATCATCTGATGAGTGCATATTTCCACTGTCCACTGCATTGTCTACCAACAGGTTTGCAGGGCTGACTCAATCGACGGCTGCCATGTCTTCAAGATATTTTCAGAAAGAGGGAAGAATAAAAGAAATGAACTCATACACTCAAATCAAACCATAAAATATTTCAGTAACACTTTAGAATACTGTTTCTTACTTACTTCATAACTAATAAGGAATTACTGAAGAACTAATAGGTAATTCTTCACTAACACTTAAGTCACTATACTGTTAACTACTAAGGAAGATGTTAACTAATCAGTATGTAATAGAATTTAAAACCCAAGGGCGGCCAGTCAAGGCCATGCACCTTCACACCTATCAAGCAAGTCAAGTCAAGTCAAGTCACCTTTATTTATATAGCGCTTTTTACAATGCAGATTGTGTTAAAGCAGCTTTACATTGATAACTGGTACATAATTTTGGCTGCACAGCAGCTCTTAAAGAATAGTGTCAATTCAGGCAGATCAGAAGCACTGTTGATTAAATGTCAAGAATACTGTTGAATATCAAATGTCAATTCAAATGTCAAGTGTCCCCAACTAAGCAAGCCAAAGGCGACAGCGGCAAGGAACCCAAACTCCATCAGGTGACATCAGGTGGCAAACAGGTGGCAAACAAGTGGCAAATAGGTGTTAAAATGGAAAAAAAAACCTTGGGAGAAACCAGGCTTAGTCAGGGGGCCAGTTCTCCTCTGGCGAACAGTGCTTTGTTACGAATCAGGTTGCTATCATAAGTCTGATAGGATCGCAACAATCAAAGTGTTTATTTCAGTTCCATCCAGTTGAGGATCGTATTCATCACGCCGGTATGGACGGTTTGTTGAGGAACTGTGCTACTGGCTGTCGTGTCGATGAGGCCTTCACAATGGATGATCTAGTTGACTCGATCTCTGCTGATACTTCAGGGCTGCGTTGTGGTCATGTCCAGTTGAGGATCGTATTCATCACGCCGGTATGGACGGTTTGTTGAGGAACTGTGCTACTGGCTGTCGTGTCGATGAGGCCTTCACAATGGATGATCTAGTCGACTCGATCTCTGCTGATACTTCAGGGCTGCGTTGTCGTCGTCTCATGGCTCCGGTCCTTGGTCCCAGCTGGATACGGCCCGGATCCGGTTGACTACGGTGAACATCGGGATAAACAGAAAGACTAATATTAGCGTAGATGCCATTCTTTTTCTGATGTAATGAGTACATCTGATGTTATAGAAAGTGTTCCCGGTTCCGGCTGACCTATTTTACGCAGCCTAATAATCCTTTAACGGATTTGAAAAAATAAATTGATAATGTGTTATGTGTATGCCAGGTTAAAGAGATAAGTTTTTAGTCTAGATTTAAACTGACAGAGTGTGTCTGCATCCCGAACAATGCTAGGAAGATTGTTCCAGAGTTTAGGTGCCAAATAGGAGAAGGATCTACCACCTGCAGTTGATTTTGATATTCTAGGTATTATCAGCTGGCCTGAATTCTGAGATCGCAATAAACGTGAAGGATTATAATGCATTAAGAGCTCGCTTAGGTACTGGGGAGCTAAACCATTTAGTGCTTTGTAAGTAATTAGCAAGATTTTAAAATCTATACGATGTTTAACAGGAAGCCAATGCAGTGATGAACTGGGCTGATATGGTCATACTTCCTAGTTCTAGTAAGAACTCTAGCTGCTGCATTTTGAACGAGCTGTAGTTTATTTATCAAGCGGGAGGAACAACCACCCAGTAGAGCGTTACAGTAATCTAGCCTTGAGGTCATGAACGCATGAACTAACTGTTCTGCATTTTTCATTGAGAGCATATGTCGTAGTTTAGATATATTTTTAAGATGGAAGAATGCGGTTTTACAGATGCTAGTAACATGGCCTTCAAATGAAAGATTGGTATCAAAGAGCACACCCAGGTTCCTAGCTGACGACGAAGACTTAACAGAGCAGCCATCAAGTGTTAGACAGTATTCTAGGTTATTGCGTGAAGAAGTTTTCGGTCCAAAAATTAGAATCTCTGTTTTTTCTGAATTTAGTAGTAGGAAATTACTGGTCATCCAGTTTTTTATATCAGCTATACATTCTGTTAATTTAGCGAATTGGTAAGTTTCGTCAGGGCGCGAAGAGATATAGAGCTGAGTATCATCAGCGTAACAATGAAAACTAACGCCATGCTTCCTAATGATATCTCCCAAGGGTAGCATGTACAGAGTGAAAAGCAACGGTCCTAGTACTGAGCCTTGCGGTACTCCATATTTAACTTAAAAGTGAAGTGACATGTGGCCAAGTATGGTGACCCATACTCGGAATTTGTGCTCTGCATTTAACCCATCCAAGTGCACACACACACCGTGAACACCACACACCGTGAACACACACCCGGAGCAGTGGGCAGCCATTGCTGCGGCGCCCGGGGAGCAGTTGGGGGTACGGTGCCTTGCTCAAGGGTCTCACCTCAGTCGTGGTATTGAGGGTGGGGAGAGCGCTGGACATTCACTCCCCTCACCGACAATCCCTGCCGGACCTGAGACTCGAACCCATGACCTTTGGGTTACAAGTCCGACTCTCTATCCATTAGGCCACGACTGCCCCCTAACTTGTGATTGATATGACATCTCATTGTTTACTACTAAAAAACTGATAACGGTCAGATAAGTATGATTTGAACCATGCCAATGCAATTCCACTAATGCCAACATAGTTTTCCAGTCTATTTAGAAGAATATTGTGATCAATAGTGTCAAATGCAGCACTAAGATCCAGTAACACTAATAGAGAGATACAACCACGATCTGATGATAAGAGCAAATCATTAGTAACTCTAATGAGAGCAGTCTCAGTACTATGGTACGGTCTAAATCCTGACTGGAAATCCTCACAGATACTATTTCTTTCTAAAAAGGAACATAGTTGTGATGAAACTGCCTTTTCTAGTATTTTTGACAGAAAAGTGAGATTTGAAATCGGCCTGTAATTGACTAATTCTCTAGGATCAAGTTGTGGTTTTTTAATAAGAGGTTTAATAACAGCCAGCTTAAAAGTTTTTGGTACGTATCCTAGTGATAAAGATGAATTAACAATATTAAGAAGAGGATCTATGACCTCTGGAAGCATCTCTTTCAATAGCTTAGTCGGTATAGGGTCTAACATACATGTGGATGATTTTGATGATTTAACAAGTTTAGACAATTCTTCCTCTCCTAAAGCAGTAAATGAACTGAATTTTTCTTCAGGGACACTACAATGCACTGTCTGACACAATACTGTAGTGGACAGTTGCATGGTTATAATTTTTTCTCTAATATTATCAATCTTGCAAGTAAAGAAGTTCATAAAGTCATTACTGCTGTGCTCTTTGGAAACATTAGAAGTTGAAGCTTTATTTCTTGTTAATTTAGCCACTGTATCAAATAAATACCTAGGGTTGTGTTTATTTTCTTCTAAAAGTTTTGAAAAATAGGCAGATCTAGCAGTTTTTAAGGCCTTTCTGTACTCAATCATTCTCTCTCACGAAATGCGAAATACTTCTAGTTTTGTTTTCTTCCACCTGCGCTCCATTTTTCTAGCTGCTGTTTTTAGGGCCCGAGTGTGCTCATTGTACCATGGCCTTGGATTAATTTCCTTAATCTTATTTAAACGCAAAGGAGCAACTGAGTCTAATGTGCTGGAAAACACAGAGGCAATAGTTTCTGTTGCAACATCGAGGTCTTCTAAACTGTCTGGTATGCTAAGGCGATGAAACTGATCAGGAAGATTATTTATAAAGCGATCTTTAGTGGTAGAAGTGATGGTTCTACCATATTTATGGCAGGGAGGCAGTTTAGCCGCTTTAACTAAATGTAGTATACACGAGACTAGATAATGATCTGAGATGTCGTCACTCTGCTGCAGAATTTCAACGGCATCAATATCGATTCCATGTGACAATATTAGATCTAAAGTATGATTACGACAATGAGTGGGTCCTGACACGTGTTGTCTAACACCAATAGAGTTTAGAATGTCTGTAAATGCCAATCCCAATGAGTCTTTTTTATTATCTACATGGATATTAAAATCACCAACAACAAGGACTTTATCTGCAGCTAGTACTAATTCTGATAGAAAATCGGCAATTTCTTTGATAAAGTCTGTATGGTGTCCTGGTGGCCTGTATACAGTAGCCAGCACAAATGTCAACTTACATAATGTTACGTAAAGCACCATCACTTCGAAGGAATTATATTTGAAAGACTTCTGGCTGATACTGTAAATATTACTATAAATTACAGCAACACCTCCCCCTTTGCCTTTCTGTCGAGGATTGTGTCGATAATCATAACCTTGAGGGCTAGACTCATTTAAAGTAATGTAATCGTCCGGTTTTAGCCAGGTTTCTGTCAAACACAGCACATCTAGATTATTGTCTGTGATAATATCGTTCACAATAAGTGCTTTTGAAGAAAGTGATCTAATATTTAACAACCCAAGCTTTATCATTTGTTTATCATTATTATCTCTATTTTTTATTTGTTGAACATCAATTAAATTTTTACCATTAAATGGGTTTGGAAGTTTTTTGTTTTTACTAATTCGGGGTACAGACACAGTCTCTATGTGATAATATCTAGGTGCGAGAGTTTCTATGTGTTGGGAATTATCTGACTTCTGTAACGTGAGGCAGCTAGCAGACGGTCGGTTTAGCCAGTCTGTCTGCTTCCTGTCCTGGGCCCCAGTTTGTCATGTTTTAGTTCTAAGACTATGTGCCATATTACTAGAGAGAAGAGCAGCACCATCCCGAGAGGGATGAATACCATCTCTTTTCAACAGGTCAGGTCTGCCCCAAAAACTTTTCCAATTGTCTATGAAACCTATATTATTCTGCGGACACCACTTAGACAGCCAGCCATTGAGTGATGATAATCTGCTAACTATCTCATCACTCCTACGAACAGGAAGGGGACCAGAGCAAATTACTTCTCCTGACATTGTACTTGCGAGTTCACACACCTCTTTAATGTTAATTTTAGTGATCTCCGACTGGCGAAGTCGAACATCATTTGTGCCGACGTGAATAATAATTTTAGAGTATTTACGATTAGCATTAGCCAGCACTTTTAAATTTGCTTTGATGTCAGGTGCTCTGGCTCCCGGCAAACATGTGACTATGGTGGCTGGTGTCTCTATTTTCACGTTCCGTGTAATAGAATCGCCAATAACTAGGGCACTTTCAACAGGATTCTCAGTGGGTGCGTCACTGAGTGGGGAGAACCTGTTTGATGTTCTTATTGGAACGGAAGAGTGGTGTTTTCCGCGGCTAGGCCGCCTCACCGTTACCCAAGTGCCCTGCTGCGCGGGCTCTACAGCCGGAACCGAACAATGTACAGAGTTCACTAAGCTAGTCGCATCCAAAACAGTATCTGAAGCCCCTGCATTCTTACTATCCTCGATTAAAGTTTGGATGCGTGTCTCTAATTCTGAGATTCTCTCTGTCAGCCTGACTATTTCCCTACATTTATGACATGTAAATCCCTCGTCGCTGACAGAGAGAGCTATACTGAACATGTGACAAACTGAACACGAGATAACACTTTGAAAGGATGACATGACTCACCGTGTTTGTAGCTGATCCGATCCGAGTTTCCACAGCTGTTTGATGAACGCGTTGAAAAAGGAGCGCGCAAGAATCAACCACATGACAGTAACAGCAGATAAGACTGTAGAGTGCCCACATAACAGTGGCGTCAGCTCGTGGCAGTGTTTCAAGCTCCAGGGAGGACAAGAACCGAACTACAGAGAGGTTCAATTAATCACCTGGGGCCATGGCCACCCAGCAGTGAACTCAGTAAAACACCTTTTAACTCTCTAAGCGAGAGGAGTACACTATTACATACACCAACATGCTCTCAAAGGAGGTCCAGAGGGCCTACTACTTGTAAACACGTGGCGTTAGCTAGTGACCACTAAAGTTCTAGGAGCAAACTAGAACCAACCTACTTATGAGGTAGCTATTTAGCTCAACTAGAGCTAAAGGAAACCGACACAAACCAAGCTCAAGGGAGCAAATGTAGAAAACCGAACCGCCGTAAGGTTTACTAGATAAACTCACCCTGAGAGGCCAGCCACTCAGCAATGTACTCAGTAAACACTTTACTCTCTAAGTGAGAGGAGTACACAAAAACGAACACCAACATGCTAAACAGGAGGCCCAGAAGGCCTACAACTCGCAGACACGTGGCATCAGCTAGTGGCTATCACATCCACACAAGCCATCAGGCCATGCACTCAGTAAAACACCTTTTACTCTTAAAACAAGAGGAGTACACACTCCGCCACAATATTTTGAGAGAGGCCTCACAGAAGGCCTACTCCTAGCAGAGATGGGCATGGCCAATGGCGGTGATGGAACAAAACCAACACAGAACTGTGCCAACATGCCATCTGAAAGGAGGCCTTAGCGGGGCCTACAACTCAAAACAACACGTGGCTCCAGCTAGTGCTTATAAAGGGGACCGAGCTCAAAGGGGACCAGTTCTAAACCCAACAAACAGTTGTGGGTAACTAGCTTAACACAACCTGAGCTAAGTCTACACATTCCAACAGACAATGTACCAAACACAATTACAGGGGGCACAATGACATGCTACCATGATCTGAAGGAGGCGTAAAATGGCCTACTACCTCAAACAGACATGGGCAAGACCTGTGGCAGTGCTAAATTAAGACTCTGTCTAACTAATCAGTATATAATCATAGGCTGTCATAGGCCGCTGGCATTTATAATCGATCACCCATCTCAATCTCGCCTCTTCCACCTCCCGTCTGTCTGGGCCCAGAATCAGATCTGAACAGCTAGGGTTTTTCCATGCCCTCCCGATCTCAAACATGAAGATCAGGAAGGAATGGAAGGCTCACGGGAGCTGCAGAGCTATGGAAAGAAAGGAACCGCTTGTCGAACCGTCCGCGTGCGGCCCCTTTCTTAACGCGCCCCCAGGGCAGCTGCAGCCTGCCAGAAGCACGTCCCACAAACTACAGCAGCTCCTCGTATACAGCAGCCAGAAGAGCGCACGCTGCCGGACGCGATGACGTCAAAAAACGGATGAATTCAACAATTCATCCTCGTCAGCCCCAGGGGGCTGAGAGAGAATACACCTCTCTCAAACTTCCCACCGAGCTCACCCGCAAGCCCCATGACTGCAGCTGCTGTTTTGCCTCAGCACAAACGGGGCCAGAACCACCAGGCACAGATGCGGACACCTCTTCCCTCAAGAAGAGTACCAAGCGAGAACGGAGCGTCCCGATAGGGAGATGCTCACAGTAAATAACAGAAAAACACAGACAGCGTCCTCAAGCACTGTCTATGCGCGCTCCTCTCCCAGACAGAAAACGCCCAGAATGTGTATCAAGTGTCAAAAATCTGGGACACGGATGAACAGATTCTCTGAAACATTTGTAAGGCATAATATAAAATTCCCTTACCGGATTCGATGAAATCGCGATCAGACAAAACAGTCCCGAAAGACGAAAAGATACTGACTGATTCTCTAGGCGCTCCTTATATACTTCCGGGTCGCGCTATGATGATGTCATAGGCTGTCGCCGGCCAATAGGATTGGAGAGATTTGATACTTGGCTTTCAGACATCGGTTCACGTGTGATGTTCCCTATAGCGTTTCAAACGCAGAGTAGAGTTTCCTTTCGAAAGGGAAACAGTATTCTAAAGTGAAAATACAGGGAACCCATTTGTAATAAAGAATTATTAGATAATTCTGCAGGAATTAGCCTACTTAGAACATGAAACAGTATTCTAAAGTGAACATATAGGGAACCCATTAGCATTCCATGAAGAATTATTAGATAATTCTGCAGTAATTACTTAGAACTTGAAACAGTATTCTAAAGTTAAAATACAGAGAACCCATTAGTAATTAATAAAGAATTATTAGATAATTCTGCAGGAATGAGCCTACTTAGAACCTGAAACAGTATTTCAAAGTGAAAATATAGGGAACCCATTAGCAATTCATAAATAATTATTAGATAATTCTGCAGTAATTACTTAGAACCTGAAACAGTATTCTAAAGTGAAGACTGACTCCCTAACCTGCCCATAAACAAACAGTGCACAGCTCTGAGAACATATTTTAAAATCTTAAATAATTAGATTTAACTTAGTATCTTTAGAAATAAAAGAATGTGTTTTATGCAAGGGATCAGGCGTTTCCATCATGCAAAAAGACTGATGCAACACTCGTCAGTTAGGTGACTGACATTGCTTACCTGTATGTTGCTATTCATAAAATAAAATGATTTACAGCACAGCAATGATTTTATAGATAAAATAAAACATACAAACCTGTATTTCGGCAAAGAAATGCACAAATTAGACGGCGCAAAGAACTGCTCTCTCCTGAAGAGGATGAAAATGCCCACGCTCAGTAGGGGGGAGGGGCGGGGGGAATAACAACACAAAAACTACCCAATACTGAAAAAATAACCCAAAAATGACTCAACAGCCTCATTCCAGTGTTTGGGTAAATAAATAAAACATTTTATATCTGTGGTAAGTTGGATAGAAGTAGTTAATCACCATACAGGCAAAAACTTATGAACAATTTGTTGTAGTTTTTTTGTGAGTGCAGAACATTATGCAGCATACAAATGCATATTTAATTTCCATAATAATAATAAGTGGTGGGCTGTAACAAAGTAGTTGCAATTTTACAAAGTAATTTTGAAAATGAATAATTTTCTGTTCATTAGTTACTTCATAGTTATATTTTTTGAACATTAATTAGTCGATAATTAATAGTAGTTCTTCAGGAGGTGTAACAGAATTCATTAGTTATTGATTAGCTAACTGTTACTTAACATAATCATAAAATTCGATTACATACTGATTAGTTAACATATCTTCCTTAGTAGTTAACAGTAAGATAGAGGGGTAAAAGTAATGTAGATGAGCATCTGCTCCCTTTCCAGTTACAAATGGAGTAAAGCAAGGCTGTGTGCTTGCCCCCACACTGTTCAGCATATTGTTTTCTGCAATGCTAACAGATGCCTTCCAGGATACTGACCCTGGCATCGACATCAAGTACAGGACAGATGGCAAGCTGTTCAACCTGCGTCGCCTGCGTCGCCTTCAGTGGTCTAATACGGGGCAGTCGTGGCCTAATGGATAGAGAGTCGGACTTGTAACCCAAAGGTCATGGGTTCGAGTCTCAGGTCCGGCAGGGATTGTCGGTGAGGGGAGTGAATGTCCAGCGCTCTCCCCACCTTCAATACCACGACTGAGGTGAGACCCTTGAGCAAGGCACTGTACCCCCAACTGCTCCCCGGGCGCCGCAACAATGGCTGCCCACTGCTCCGGGTGTGTGTTCACGGTGTGTGTGTGTTCACTGCTGTGTGTGTGCACTTGGATGGGTTAAATGCAGAGCACAAATTCCGAGTATGGGTCACCATACTTGGCCACATGTCACTTCACTTCAGGCCAAGACCAAGGTCCATGTAGTAAGACTATGTGACTTCCTGCTTGTTGACGACTGTGCCCTGAATGCGGCATGTACTCGTGACATGCAGGACAGCCTGGACCTGTTCTCCACAGCATGTAGCAACTTTGGTCTCACTATTAGTACAAAGAAGACTGTGGTGATGTACCAGGCTGCCCCTGGAAAACCATACCAGGAGCACACTATGACTATAAATATTCAGACAATATCAGCAGTGGACAAGTTCACTTACCTGGGGAGCACCCTTTCATGTAAAGTGCATATCGATGATGAAACAGTCGTTAGAGTAGCCAAGGCCAGTGCTGCCTTTGGCAGACTTCGTCCATCAGTGTGGGAACGAAAAGGGATCAGCCTGACCACTAAGCTGAAGGTCTATATGTCACGTAAATAATGACGGATGCAATAGCAAGTTAATCTCTTTATTAAAGAGCTTCACACACTGATGGACAGTCACAGGTAAGACACAATAACTACAGCAGGAGAGTGGTGACGCAGGGACCTCGATGGGCGATGAGAGATCCGATGAGTCGTGACTGGTGAGGTGTGTCCGTGAAGCGGTGCCGTGTAATCCGTGGGTGAAAACCAGAGAACGATCCAACGATGAACAGGAAACAGGAAACAACGACGAGAAATCCAATCCAAGGAACAAGAAACACGAGCAAACACGGGACACAACACCAGAACTCCAAACAACGATCTGACAAACATGAGACGAAAGACAAGGCGTTAAATAGGCCGGTGTAATTGCGCACAGCTGCCGCTGATCAGACGATCAGCGGCGACGCCCACACGAACAATCAGGTGACACACCACAGAACCACACAGACACCAGAATGAGACAGCGGATTCATGAACCGTGACACTATAGAGCCGTAGTCCTGTCTGCCCTCCTTTACACCTCTGAAACCTGGACAGTTTATCAGTGACACGCCAAGTATCTGAACTGCTTCCACCTCTGCTGTCTCCGCAAACTGTTGAAAGTGAAGTAGTAGGATAAAGTCCGAGATACAGAAATACTTGAAAAGACAAGCATGCCAAGCATCTTTACAATACCCCAAAAACCCCAGCATAGACCCCTCTTCATGGGAAGACCTTGCCCTAAAATGCTCAGAGTGGCAGAGCTGCTGCGCACTTAGACAGCAAAGAAAAAAAGGGCTGCCTGAGCATGCAACAGTCAAATGGCAGAGAGCACCCCAGCTCACCTGATCTGCCCACATTGCCAGAGACACTTTCAGGCTCGAAATGGCCTTACCATCCACCTGCAAACCCATGTTTCCCATCCCTAGATGACATCGGATGAAGTTGGTCATCTTCTTAACGGAAGGACGAACACTAGTAGTTAACAGTACTGACTTAAGAGTTAATGTTACCAATATTTCAACATGCAAAACAGTTTTATGGTCCATTCAAATTTTGTCTTGGACATCGTAGCTTTACAATTGTCTTGCCTGTTTCAAATAGTTGTGGTCAGCAGGTTTATTTTAAGATATGTCAGTGCAAGTTTCTTTTAGTTAAAACAACTCAAACATGCATTTTAGTCTAGGGCTAATTTAAGCCTTGTCTGTGAAACCGGGGGTATAACAGTGTTTCTATTATATAGTGTTCCTATTTATTCACCAATATGTAATCTAAATCAAACTGTAATATCCATGATGTCCAAAACGTCAGTTTTTCATAAATACGATATTTGTCTCTGAGGAGGAGTGGAGTTGAATAAAATCCTTAAGTACTTTAAATTTAGACTTAAATACAGAGTAAATGTATAAATGTAAAAAATATATTTTCACAGTTAACTTTCCATTTAACCCTCTGGGGTCTAAGGATTTTTGGGGCCCTGGAGAAGTTTTGAAATTCCATGACATTTGTGCTTTTTTTCAGTTGTTCATAAACATATTAATGGAAAAGGTGTCATTACATTGTATTCAGCATGAAATAGGCTACCATAATATGTGAGGAACATGTATGTACGCAAGATGGCGCCGCGCATGGCAGCCTCAGTGCTTAGCTCTTCAGTGTTTGTTCTGTTTTTGTTAGTTTTTCCTGTTTTTTGTTTTTCAAACACCATCAGTTTTACCAGGGATGAACTGCTGAACATTCGGCAGTACACACCACAAAATCTTTTACCGGATTTCGATTATTCAGACGTTTTGTTGAATGTTGTAGTCGGCGGCAGCGCTGTTAAGACGCTTCAGGGCGCGCAGACGGGGGAAGCGCGCCGGCGCTCTCGTGAAGCTCAGACAGCGCGGATTAAGAACGCCGCTCCCCAGCATCCATCTGGCGAATCTCCGGTCTCTGCCCAACAAAACGGACGAACTCCTTCTGCTCTCCCGGACAAATAAGGATTTTTCGAACTCGGCTGCTCTGTGCTTCACGGAAACCTGGCTGAACGACGCCATTCCAGACAGCGTGTTAAGTCTGCCGGGCTTTCAGCTGTTTAGATCAGATCGCGACACAGAATCAACGGGGAAATCACGCGGCGGCGGGACGTGCTTTTACATCAACGAAAGGTGGTGTTCAGATGTAACTGTGTTAAAGAAGATGTGCTGTCCAGATCTTGAAACACTCTTCATTAACTGCAAACCGTTCTATTCGCCGCGGGAGTTTTGCTCGTTCATTCTGGTGAGCGTCTACATTCCTCCGCAAGCGCACGTGAGCTCGGCTTTACAGATACTCGCTGATATGATCACAGAGAGAGAGCAACAACACCCGGACTCTGTTTTAATCATTCTCGGGGACTTTAATAAAGCGGTTCTCTCACGTGAACTTCCTAAATACAGACAGCATGTTACTTGTCCCACCAGAGACAGTAATACACTGGATCACTGTTACACAGCAATAAGGGATGCATATCACTATGTCCCACGGGCAGCTTTAGGGCTCTCTGATCACTGTTTAGTTCATCTCATACCGACTTACAGGCAGAAACTGAAATCAGCTAAACCTGTAGCAAAGACTGTAAAGAGATAGACCACCGAAACAGAGCAGGCTTTACAATCCTGTTTCGAATGGACTGATTGGAGTGTTTTTGAAGCTGCTGCCACCGATCTGGAAGAGCTCACAGAGACTGTAACTTCATATATCAGTTTCTGTGAGGATTTGTGCATTCCTACAAAGACTCATTTCACTTACAACAATGACAAACCCTGGTTCACTGCAAAACTCAGC